>OY743181.1:29425264-29967656 GCA_963555705.1 Ligustrum vulgare | reverse complement strand
GATGCTTGTCCAATCACTATGTGAGCTTTGTGTATGTAGATGAGAGATTGACATATTTTTATGCCTAAATTTACGATTTTAGATTTGCAGTTCTATATTTGCATGTGCCCTACATCAATCTTGTGATAGATTTTACCTTTGAAAGAATTGCAAATTACAGGCATGTGCTTCTGAACCTTTTGAATAAATATTTCAGATATAATTATAACAGAAGATTTTGGAAACAGTTTTCTCTGTGTTCTTCCCTATTTCCCCATTCTTAATTTATTTATGTCTATGCAAAAAATAAATGTAGGGATGGGCAGGAGTTCTCCTGGTTATTTTTCCTTTTGGGGTGGGATGGGGATCAGGTGGTTGTTTTCTTGCTCTCCCCCCTTAAAAAAAAGTTGTTGTTGATGTAACTAAATAGCATATTGACTATCTTCATCTGTTGCGAGGCTTCAGAAATGCATGAGTCGAAAGAGCTGGAAAAGTCTGATAAGTCTATTTCTCTAGGGGGAGCATCTATAAGCATCTGGTAGAACATGTGATTAATTTTGTCCCTGCGCAATAAAAATGAAATAACAATAATTAAATAGGTCTTACACCAAGTCATTCGCTAGAAAATCCTGACTTCCCAAATATGCAGCATAGATAGAGTAGCAAAGCTTGTGTCCGGTTAAAATTCTGCTGCATCTGAAGACACATATATCGAAATTAATGAAGCATGAGTCTGATTAAGAATGTCCTATGATTAATGAAATTTCTATATTTCTATGCTAGGAAAATTGCTTTGCCATTCAGTTTTCTTCCACTTGGTGTATAATATCTCTTTGAAGATCTCATGCTCGTTATCTACTCAATTTATTTGCTTTCTGCAAGGGTGTAACCATTGCTCAATTGAAGTGTTGAATCTGAAACTATTTCTCTACGCTAGCTGATGGTTTGAAAATAGATCTACTGGCAATTGAAACGATTTAATAAGCCATTAAATATTTCTGTCACATCTTCATTTTGATTAGTATGATTTTGCATAAAAAGTGATGTGAATTGACCTGTATGTTCTATGAGCTGCCTGTTTATTATGCAGTCATCTTAGCCTGTCTTTGAGGGTAGAATGTCGTCAGGAGAAAAATGTGGTGATTTGGTGATGTAAAGTTTAGAGCATGTTTAGCTAATCTTAAAATCAGCTTATTAGCTGCTTTTTTTGGCAGTAGCCCACATTCTGCTAATTCCATAGGAAGCAGTGCATCTGAAGTCTGAACACTTGTAGTTGGCCCGAACATACTTTAGGTAAACTTTCTTAATTATTTTATAAAGAACCATAGGTGGGAAATATATTTATTTCCTAGTAATATTTCTACTAAAATAATGAATTCGCTGCTTTAAGGCTATGAACTGAGAAAAAGTGACTTACACGAGTAAATATGCGCCAAATGCAAAGAATTATAGTGATTAGCTACGAAATGCATTAGTGCTTGTGGATTGCTTGGAAGGTGCCAAATATGTTTGAAGGTGCCACCGACAATTTTTTATTTAGATTTTTGACCTCTATAAATGTTGGTTGCTACAGTGATCACATGAACTGCAATTGGTGGCTAGAGATTTTCCTCCAGTCTCATCTAACTTCAAATACTCACAACATTATGGATCATTGGATTACTACGACAAGGTGATTTTTATCGGACTAGCCATCATAAATAGCATGTTCCAATGTGACTTAATTCAACATAACGACATTCCTAACATAATACTAATGACCATCAATACATGCTGCATTATGTTTAGAAAGGCTAATGATACTATAGATCACTTACTGATTCATTGTGAATTAGTTAAAGGAATTTGGGATAAAATAATGTACATGTTTGGATTATGGGGTGCATTACCCAGACGCTGGGCTGACTTGATTCTTATCGAATAGAATTTCGGGGGTTAACAAAGGAAAAAAAAAGGAGATTTGGAAACTATTTGTAATGGCAGCAGCTTGGACGATATGAATAGAGAGAAACAAGAGGATTTTCGACAATTCTGAGAGAACAAAGATGACATTTGGGATGCTATCATATTTTTCACAGAACTATGGGCTAGAGCAGCCGGTCAATTCAGTAATTTAGATAACTTCTTGTTTCGCTTAGATCCAATGAGTTTGTTATGTACTATTGTTCCGAGTAGCCTATAGAACAGTATATAACTTTAGTGATTGAGCATAGATTCAAAACTATTGTGATGGACGACTCGTCCATAATTTCATTGTGACTTACTGAGTTATTTTCGATAAAATTATGTTTCTTATAAACAAAGAAAAAATGACCATCAATACATGGAATGAGAGAGTTATCAATGTTTTGTGAAGGGGTCTAGAGGAGTCAAAGTATCTTAATTTGAAGCATGACAAGATTTTTAGAATACACCATCAATAACAAAATATGCAACGTGATTATAGACCATGAATTAGTGAGAACATGCTATCTAAAGCATTAGCCAAAGTTTGAAATCTTAAGACTCATTCTACTATCAGTTCCACTAGTTGGAAGGGGTGAGAAATTCAGAATACGGAGGTGCGCAAAACTCTTTTATCTATTGGAAAGTACTATATAGATGAGATTGTACGTAACATGTTTGTGTTTTTTGGTACTATGATAAGAAGATTGTCTTATGCCACTTAAGAAGCAATTTGCAAATAGCAACATAAACTAAAGCAAAAGATTTTTAAGGTTGAAAAATATGCCATTTAAGATTATCAAGAGGTTATTGACCATGATATGCAATAGAGGTAGAAAACCATGTGTAGTTGAAGTCCCAATACCTACTGGTCCCCAATTTATGGAAACATGAGGATTAAAACATTCCAGGCTGACCTCGAGCTCGAGTTGAACTTTGATAATGAACAAGTCATTTCAAACCGAAGAAAAGGGTATTGAACTTCCTAATCACGAAAGAGTTAAAGGTGAGTCTTGTGAAATTGAGGAAAAAAGTTTCGTTGACCTTCTATGCGATCTCAATATAATGAATTGCATAAGCATGCGGGAAATATGGACAATATGGATTTGAGTTTCCATGTCAGTTCTTTTGTATTGAAGGAATATCACGTCAGAAATGTCCATAAGAAAGAAAAGATTAACAAGGTAAAGGCAAAGTTGACTTTCTTAAATGCATCTAAAGAAATATGATGACACTTATCGAGCATATCAGGGGATGGACATTTCTTCAATATTAGTATCGAGCATATAAGGAGATGGACATTTCTTCAATATTAAGCTTTGTTCGACAACATTGTAGCAATTATAAATTTGTTTATTTATGTTTTTTAAGGTGAAATGTGTCGTTAAAAAGTGGAGAAAGATAATGTGTGATTAAAAAGTGATTTGAGAAATTGTGTTTTTTATAAATTGATTTATAAATTGTAACGATTGCATTAAAGAACAAATGCTTAGTTATCAGATATGGACTCATTTTTTCTAATCCTTTGAGAAAAAGATTCATTCTCTTTATAAAAAGGGTGAGGTCGAATCAACAAAGATTGTTAGAAATTGAGTATTTTCTAGCTGATTAATTTTCTCTTCATCAACCAAAAGTAGGACGAGTTTTTCAAGTGAGCGAGACTAATGTAGGAAAATTCTATTAGAAATCAATTATTACTATTAGTTTTGGAATTTAATTATTATTGATAATTTGGATTCCTAGTATTTATAGGATTCTATTAGTTTCTTATTTTGTTTGTAGGATTTCTACTTCTGTTAGGAGTAGGTTATAATTTTTCTTATTCTTTTAAGAGCTTCTTTTTCTTTTTTAAGGAAATTAATTTCTTCTACTTAGTCTATTAGAATTATATCCGGTTTTGGGTAGATAAATGGATGGGTGACCAAACTTTCCAAACACTTTTTCCTCGGCTTTTCCGATTATCAAACAACAAAAATTCCGTCATTAGTGACATTATATCCCTCACACCAAATTCCACTCTGACTTGGAACCTTAGATTTTATAGAAACCTTAATGACAGAGACATCGAAGAATTTTCCCCCCTATCCAATCTGCTTGAAAATATAACTCTTGACCCATTTTCACCGGATAAAAGAATTTGGAAAGGTCAACCATCCGGGGTCTTTTCATGTAAATCATACTTCGACTCCCTTTGTCAACCCTCTTGTGTTTCTGAATTTCCACAATTTAAATTCATTTGGAAAGGTATGATTCCTACAAAAGTTAAAGTTTTTGCTTGGTTGGTGTCTTTGGGGAAGGTTAATACTTGTGAGTTGTTACAACTCAAGAGGCCTTTCTGGTGTATTTCACCATCATTTTGTATCTTGTGTAAAAAGGCAGATGAAACAATTGATCACCTACTCATCCATTGTGAACTAGCTAAAGGAATTTGGGATAAAATGATGAAAATTTTTGGAGTCTGGGGTGCACTGCCTAGACATTGGGCCGATTTGATTCTTATCAAATGGAATTTTGGAGATAATTTGGGAAACAAGAAAAAGATTTGGAAATTATTTGTAATGGCAGCAGCGTGGATCGTATGGTCAGAAAAAAATAGAAGGATTTTCGAGGACACTGAAAGAACAATAGAAGACATTTGGGATAGTATTATATTTTATACGGGATTATGGGCTAGAGCAGACGGTCTTTTTAGTGGTCTAGACGATTTCTTATTTCGTTTAGATCCCAGGAGCTTTTTAAGCAACAATGTTATGAGTAATACATAGACTTGTCTTTACTGTATTGTAGTATAGATTTAATCTTGTCAGTGTTGGACATCTTGTCCACAACTTATGTTGTAATTTCATTAGCTAATTTTAATGAAATTCTGTTTCCTATCAAAAAAAAATATATGAAGAATTATAAGTTGTATGTTGCATTTGAAATTGAGCATGTCATATATTCTTCTTGCAGAAAGTCTACTTTATGCTAATAGAATGAATGTGTTGTAACATACCCCCGCCATTATTTTCATCATAAGATACTTTCTTTATTTGATGGCATTGTAGTTGTTTTTCCTTTTACCTCCTCTTCCCTTCTGTCATTATTTTTCTTGCTTTAAACTTAATGGGTTTTGCAGGATCACAAATTTGCTGCTAGTGACTTCATATGGTGGCGTGGTCTTCTTCGTATACTAGAAGACAGGGGGTTTATCAGGGAAGGAGATGAAATGGTACGATCTAGATATTTGCTTTCAATATCATAATACAATAGTCTTGGTTTTAATTGCACATTCTTTCGCATTAGATACTCGTACTTTTTTCCATCTCGAGAAGCCTCAGAAATAGATATCATGTGGTTCAAATGGCTAATTTTCAATGCACTGTGATAATATTTTCACAGAAACTGGACTTTAATTAAAAATAAAGTTGCTCTTAGACTTTAGTTCTCTGAACATGCTCCTCCTTTACTCTGTCGTTCTCTCACCCCAGGCAAGGTGACTTTGGTCTCCTCTGCCTTACTTTAGATGAGTTTTGTATGCCTATTTCTGACTTTATTATGAATAGGTCCAAAGCAGCGTTCTAAAAAGTTTAAAGCGTAACTAGGTGTGTGGGTCAATCTTCAAGCTTCACAAGCCTAAGAGAGCTTAGGCGAGGGCTTCTTAACTTTAATGTTATTTTAAATTTTTAATCATTCTAAAACCATTTAATAATTAAAATAATACATACAAAACATCTAAAATTGTAGACACTATATTTAATAATAATTCCTACTAACAGTCAATTAAACAATTATCATGTTTTTCCAATTTTCTTTGGTAATTGTTTTGTTTGAAATTTTTAACGTATTTTCATTTTCGACACCTGTGCAGATAAAATCATTTAAAAAATTGAAACTAAAGCCAAATAAAAGGTTTGTAAAAAGAGTAAAATTTAAAAAAAAAAATTAATAAAGTCCAATAAGAGTGCATTAACAAAGGCGAGACATTTTTCCTGAGCTTCGAGTTTAGGCAGAGCCTAGGTCTAGGCAGACTTTTTAGAACACTGATCCAAAATAATTATTAGAATATGCTTGTGTAGATTGTTTAGTGCATGACTTTAACATAACTTTTTTGGTAACTGATGCAATCCCCATTTTGATTGAAATAAAGTTCTTATGCAATTGAATTGAAAGTCAGTTCTACTTGCAATGACCTTTTCCTTTTCGTTCCTTTCACGGGAACTAACTGTTCTGTGACAATGTCAGTCTTTACAAGTTGCCTTACCCTGTGATTTTAGTTTTATGGCTATGCTTATATAAAATAATATGCATTGGAGGCATTGGAGTTCCGCAGTCATGGATATTTTCCGAAATGATCTCATAGTATATACAGCACTAATTGATCTTCTCTTTTGCACTTTCATGCAGAATCGTGTTCAGATAAAATTTCCAGAGCCAACAGAATCTGGCCTGCAATTGTTGAGGTCGGCATTGGAACAACCATTCTATGTTTACCCAGAAGCAGATATGCTGCTGTCCATGAGAAACTGTAAATCATTTTCTAGTTTCGCTGAATGGGGTAAAGGTTGGGCTGATCCAGAAATCCGTCGTCAGCGCTTAGAAAGAAAGCAAACAAAGAGAAACCGCAAGAATAGAAAACCTCTCAAGCGTCAGCCAAATTTGACAACAGTTCGAGGGAGATTAGCTGCTAAACTCTCAAAATAGAGCTGATGTTTTAGGCTAATTTTAAGCAGTAGTGATGACTCTGTTTCAATCGTACAAATTTGGAAGCAACTAAGCCAATCATCATTTATTTAAAACTTGATTCCAGTGAAGTTGTGATGTAATCATACTGCGGATGAGTTTATTCTGTTTATATTAAGCTTTTATGACTTTTTGTCGTTCGAGTCTAATTATTTGAAAGAATGAATTTTGTAATACTTGTTGAATTCAGGCCCAAAGAGTGGTACAGTGATCCACTAGCAAGGGCCCAAACTAAGGCCCAACGGACCGTGACCCATAGCTAAAGTCTGAAATATCACCTTGGGCCCGATTCCAAGGCGGTGTGTCAAGCGAACCTTTTTAGTCGAACTGATTTACGGCTGGTCGATGTGCTTTATACTCAGCCGTGGCGCTTTACGGCAGTGACCAGAAGAGAGATGAAGTCAGAGACGTGACACTGCCTTTACCAAGATGTGACAGACGTCCATCCCCTACGAAATGTAGCAATGATTACGGTCAAAAAGCAAGGTTGTCACTTCCAAGAGCTAGGGTGAAGAAAAGTGTAAAGCATGCCACATGTCTAGATCCGAGACAACAAGTCCCTCTATAAATGGAGTACAATTGCCTCCAAGGAAGGGGTTAACATTTTTCTCTTAACTAAATATTTACTCTCACTCTCTTTTCTCTTTTTTACGCACTTATATTTTCCTCACTCAAATTATATTTGCTTGACATGGGCGCTGACTTAGGCATCGGAGTGCAAACGAGAGCTACCTCGGCCCCCTTTGCAAACTGATTGTTTGTCACAGTGCGCAGAAGATTCACGTGTTCAAGAGGGAGGAGCTGAGACGTGTTGGTTCAAGGTCCAGCTGGATTTTGTGGTCAACAATACTGATTTTTTTTTTTTTTTTTTTTTTTTTTACTGTGGTTAAAAAGTAGGAAATTTTTTTGTTATGTGAACATTATTTTATAGGTAGAACGTATATTTGAAAATTAGTTTGAAAAAAATGAGTTTTAGAATAATTGATGTTAAACAGGGTTTAGTTAATAATTTTATATTACTTAGGGGCTCTTTAATTTATTTTGACAATAGAAGAGGGATTTAGTTAGTTTAAAGGTTGCATTAGGTATTATTATATGTTCTTCATTGTGTGTTTTGAATAGTCCTTTGTTTGGTAAACTTGTTTGTAAATAACATTTTCTTAAACATTTTTTTCAACTACATGTATTTTCAAGAGGGAGGAGCTGAGACGTGTTGGTCCAAGGTCCAGCTGAATTTTGTGGTCAACATTTTGGCGCCGTCTGTGGGAAGCCATACTGCTAACCACGAAAACACATGATGAAAAGCCACACCTAGAAAGGAAGTCCTGGAAAAGGGCGAGTAACCTCTTTCAAAAGGTTGGAGAACTGTAAGGACTTTGAAATATAAGTTTAGTACCCTTGAAAAAAGCATAAAACTTTGAAATATAAGTTTAATAACCTAGAAAAAGGTAAAGAGCTTTGAAACATAAGTTCGGTGGCCTTGGAAAAGGTAGAAAAACTTTGAAACATAAGTGGAGCAACCTTGGAAAACAAAAAAAAAAAAACTTTGAAACATAAGTGAAGCAACCTTGAAAAAGGTAGAAAACTTTGAAACATGAGTTGAGTGACCCTGAAAAAGGCATATAACTTTGGAATATAAGTTTAACAACCTTGAAAAAAGGCTGGGAGCTTTGAAATAAAAGTCCACTCATCTTTGAAAGACAAGATAAGATCAAGGAATTTCCCTAAAACATGAACGAAAGTGATGGTGATATTAACCCTCATAGGGAAAGAAATGGCCAACATAGCGAGGACGAGGTTCCTCAAGGACCTCATGAAAACACCAATGAGGGAGTGGTACAACCTAACCCACCATGCCGGCACTGTAATCGCCACATGTTGCGAGACGTGACTCGCATGGTGGCCCAAATGTTAGAAATGCAGAAGCAGCAGATAGAACAGACTGCTGCGATGAATGCCTACATGGCTAGAGGGTATGTAGTGAATGAACCCATAATGCCTCCACAATACCCACAGCCACATTACTCACCATCCGATGCGCCCACCGCCTCGTATTATTACCAAGATCCACAGGAATATGCCGAGGTGGAATCCTAGCCCTTCTACAAGGAAGGTCTGGAACATGGAGCACGCGAGGAACAAGCCCCACTCCCAGCTAGACACAAGGAGGCCTCGCCCACAAAATCTGGCAGTATCTTCAGTCGGATAGGAGGGTTATTCAGAGGTAGGCAAGGGGGTCGGAACAATGCAGCTGAGCCTAGGAATAGGCGGGAGCGACGCGCTGAAGAGGCCTTGTCGCAGAGTCGAATGCATAGGGACCAACAAGGTACGAGGGGAGAAAGGCTCACCCCCACGCATGAGCCTAGGAATAGGCAGGAAAGGAGAACCGAAGCAGCTCGGACCAACCCTCACAACGATTTACTAAGCCATGAAAGGACAAACTACAGCCGTGTTCTGTCACCACAAAGGCAGGAGTACGCTCCGCCGCCCTATGACAAATATCGTGACCAAATGTACTCCGGTTACGACGAGAACAGCGAGTTGCCGTCATATGAGCTGGATGATGATGAGGAAATAAGTTCTTTCACAGAGGGCCTCCGTAGGTGCCCAGTGCCTCACGACTTCGAAATGCCAGAAATAGCAAAATATTCTGGCCGAGGTGATCCAGACGATCACCTGTTAAACTACCATGCTAGCATGGAAATAGCCGGGGCCACTCCGACACTGAAATGTAAAGCCTTTGCCTTAACCCTTGAGGGGAGTGCGATACGATGGTATAAAAAACTCCCTCCTGGCAGCATCCACAGTTGGAGAGACTTGAAAATAGCCTTTAAAAATGACTTTGTTTCCTCCAGGCCTGGCCAGCTCCCACTAGGGGTGTCAAACGGGCCGAGCAGAGCCGGTTCGGCTCGTCCCCCCACGGAGCCGGCCCAAGTCCGGCCTGTTGGCCCGTCTGACCACGGGCCGGCTCGTGGGCCTTTGTTTTTTTTAACGGTTACTACGGCTAAATAATTGAACATTAAAAAACCCTCCTCCTTTAATCCGGGCTTGGGACCAGCTACATTTAAATTATTGTAGGCGGAGTTAAAATTGTACACGAACAAAATATTACGTGTACAATTTTTTTATTTGAAAGAAACAAATGAAACAATTGAAAATACAGAAAAAAGAAAAAGAAAAAATTTACTCACCAATACGATTGTTCTCCGAATTCCTCGGCAAGAATTTCACATATCCTATCTTGTTTCCTTTTCTCCGCAAACTGTCAATCATTTAAACACATTAAGGCCTCCAGTATGTCTTCTTTAAGCCTTGACCTATATTCAGATAACACTCTACCACCTGCACTTAAAGCAGCCTATGATGCTATAGTTGATACCGGAGGTGCTAGTAGATCTCGTGCAATCATAGAAACAACCGGGTATTGACGCTCATTTTGTCTCCACCACTTAAGAATGTCAAAATTATTTCTTTCGTCCTCGTCTAACATACTAAGAAGGTCATGTGAGAAATACCTAGTTAACTCTCCTGGAATTTCATATGAACTATATGTATTAGAAGAACTACAACCACTAGGAAGTGTACTAGAACTAGAAGTTCCCTTCATAGTCATAAGGTAGGAAAGTAAATCACTGTCTTGATTTTGTATCACATTAGGTGTGGGAGCAGTTCTTCTAACATTTTTACCTGACCTTTGGGCATTGATCTCGTACATTTCACATAAACATTTTTCTAAATATGTGCATGTTAAAGGGGTTTTAAAATTTAATTTATTTGATATTGCCTTTATGGTGTGTTTAGTTCCCTCTAAATTTATTCTAGGGTCCATAACCGTTGCTAATGGAAACAAAGCTGGTAAATCTTCCCAATACTTTCTAAACTTAGTCTCCATTGCTTTAATGATATCAGAAAAAATAGGAAATGTCTTGTACTTGTTAAAGTTATTAGCAATAAAATAAAAATGCTTCAAGACTAAAGGACTAGTAGGATAACAAACACCGGACAATTCATTTGTAGCATCGTAAAATGGTTTCAAAATTTTTTTAACATGAATTGCAAGTTCATAATCATTAGTCCCCAAATCAAAAGTTGAGCCGTTTGAGTGTCGACCGTTGTAATATGCACATATTAAATTCTCGTAACCTTCACAATGTTCAATCATTAAATAAGTTGAGTTCCATCTATGTCCTACATCAGTAATAAATGATCGTGGGTTCATACCATTTTCTACACAGTGAATCAAAAACTTGCTTTCTAGAAGGTGCTATCATAATGAAATTGCAAGCACACCTAATTTTTTTCAATTGATTTTCTATAAACTTAAGACCATCTTGAACTATTAAATTAAAAATGTGACAAACACAACGAACATGAAACAAGACTCCACCAAACTCAGGATTTATGAGGGCTGCTAATCTATAAATCACCGCTTTATTAACAGAAGCATTATCTAGTGTAAAACCACGAACTCTACTATCACAGTTAAATTCTCTAAGAATTGCAAGTAGTATATTGAAAATACTTGTTGCGTTATGTGGGTAATCAATAACTTTAAATGCCATAATTCTTTTGTGTATTAACCAAGAATCATCAATGTAATGACAAGTAACAGCTACGTAACCTCTATGATTATTGCCAGTCCACAGGTCCGAAGTAAATGACAAATTACCATTCCATTTATTTAAAGCATCTATAAAACTTTGTTTTCTTTGTAAATATTTAGCTATGCAATCAGCTCGTAAAATATTTCTAGAAATGGGTTTGTACCTGGGTTGGAGATACTTCTAAATAAATTCCGTGAATTTTGAACTTTCTACAATTGAAAGTGGGAACTCACCACTCGATACGAACATGACCATCCCTTCTCGACGTGCTAGATCTTGGCTGAAGACCTAATTGGTTAGGCTCGAACTTGATTGACCAAATTGTAGAGTTGATTGGTTTGCTTCAACCGTGCCAGGTTTTCGACATCCTTTGCAGTGTCTATTGAGGTGTGATGTGCCCCCACCCTTCTTCCAAGAGAAAAGTCCCTCGCAACTTCTACATTTTGCTTTGGATATCGGTTTGTTTTCAGCATCTTTTTCCGATGTCTCAATCACATCGAAAAAATTCCAGCACTGGGATTTTTTCGTCCTCTTTGGATTTCTGCTGGAGACTGCCGTCGTGCTAGCGGAGCTAGATCCATATGTAGCAGTGACATCTTCATCAATTATGTCATTCAAATCAATAGGAATTCTTGTATCTATATCTTCGATCTCATTTTAAAAATCCGCCAAATTGTCGGGAATTGGAATATCATTGAGAGGTGCAAATTCATCAACAAATTGGCTAGAAGAGTTACAATGAGATTGTGAGTGTGCCATTAGAAATAATAGAATTGAAAAATTGGAGATGAAAATGAAATATGGAATGGAATTTGAGACAATATTGTATATTTGTATGTGAGATATTATAGCACTAACCACTAGAATTTGAGACTTGAGAAAATGAGACTTGAAAGTTGAGAGAGTTGAGTTGAGATTGTGAAAAAAATGAAATAAAAAACGAGTATTTATAGAAGAAAAAAAAATGTAAAAAACGGTCACAAGACCGTTTGACCGTTTGAGGGGCTCATGGACCGGAACAGACCGGCCCGTGAGCACGGGCTCTAACGGGCCCAACGAGCCGACCACGGGCCGGTCCGTGGTCGGCCCTTTTCCGGTCCATTTTGATTGTCCGTTGGACCAGTCTGCGAACAAGTTCACGAACTTCACGAGCCGAACCCGAACTGTCCAACACTCAAATTTTTAGTCCGGTCCAAGTCCAAGTCCGTTTTTTTAACGGCCCGAGCCGAACTTTTAACGAATCGAGCCGAGCCGAACTCACGAACTGTCCAGTCCGTTTGACACCCCTAGCTCCCACTCCAACGCCTTCAGGATCTGAGGCAAGGGAGGGACGAATCTCTGAAAAGTTACCTAGCCCGGTTTACTGAAGAGATGCACATTTGCGAAAACATCACTGAGGCAGAGATGTTTTCCGCTTTGAAAGGAGGGCTGGATATGACCAGCATGTTCTGGAGAGATGTCCGAAGCAGAAAACCAAGGGATTACAACGCCCTCGTAGACCTAATGAAGGAGGAGATTGTATCGGAGGAAATGGCTAGGGCCAGGGACAACCACCCCCACGGAAGATACAATCTTGGGTACTCTAATGAGGCAAACCTCAAGAAAGGAGGAAACAAGGATAGGATCGGTGAAAACCGAGGTGGAGCGCCGCGTCCGTTTCATGGGACGGGATCTAGCTTTGCAGCAGAAATCACGGAAGCTATCCCCCACTTACACTCCAATACCCCTTCTCATAATCCTCCCACGGCCCAAGGAAGGATGGAAAGTGGCCGAAGCGGGAAACAGCCCATGATTGGGTCTTACTGTGCCTACCACAGGTACTACGGTCACGCTATAGAAGATTGCAGGGAAATCCACATGTTAGCTGACCAAAAGGCGCAAGGGAGGAGGGCAAGTGACTTCTCCCCCGACACAAGGAGAACTCAAAAATCCGGTGGTCAGAAGTTCAACCGAGCTGATAGGAGAGCTCCATGGAAGAACTCAACTAAGGAAAGGACTGGCAATCGACAGCGAGACAGGAACAAGGGCCAGGATACCGCCTCGGCGCATGCTAAAGATACAAGGGAACCACCTATGCCTGTTGCCGACCTTTATATCCGTGAAATCGATACAATACTGGGAGACCCCCACCCAGGTGGGAGCACAAACAACTCCCAAAAGAGGTATATAAGAGAGGCCAAGCAGCCCACCAACGTGAATTACCATATCCATTCGCACCCTGTTGGGGTGTCTCGAACAGAATCTATAACATTTACCCAAGACGATGCCATTGGGGTACACTTCCCACACAATGATGCGCTGGTTATCAGGGTAGTGGTGGCCCGGAATGGGTTATCACGAATGATGGTGGATGATGGTGCCTCAGTAAATGTAATTGACGGGGTAACTTTCGATAAAATGGGGATCAGCACTCCACTCATCCCAGTCCCGGACCCAATTTATGGATTCACTGGGGATAGCATAACCCCCAGGGGGTCTATAACCCTTATGACTGAAGTAGGGCAAACACCTACTCTTTCCAGAGTCCCCATGGAATTTTTGGTTGTGGACAAAATTTCCTCCTATCATGGCTCCATTGGGATGCCCGGTCTCATTGACTTGGGGGCGGTGACGCATACAAAATACATTTGCATGAAGTTCCCCACGGAGTATGGCGTTGCAACTGTAAGGGGGAGCCAAACCGAATCGCGCCTGTTACACAAATGCAATCCGAAAATTTCAAGATCGAAGCTTGAACATGATCAGTGACGTAGCCATGGCTGAAGCTGCTCCAGACCTTGAAAGATTGGGTGAAGGGCCTTCTGGAAATGCGGATGTTGCAATGAGATTGGAGGAGGATTTAGCAGATCTAGACCCAAGAATGGCAGGTGACAATTGTCCCACCCCGGCCGAAAGGTTAGAATGCTTCGGTGTAGACCCACTTGATCCAATCAAGGAATTGCATATAGGATTGGATTCACCAACTGAATACAAAGATCAATTAAAGAGCTTCTTACTCGAGAATCTCGATGTATTCGCATGGAAGCATGGTGACATGGTTGAGATCGATCCTAAAGAGTCCTGTCACAGGCTCTAGCTGGATCCCCGGAGCCTTGGGCATAGGCAAAAGAGAAGGCCCATGAGTTCAGACAAGTATGAGGCCTTGAAAGACGAGGTCACAAAGCTATTGAAAAATGGCTTCATCAGAGAGTCCGCTATCTGAAGTGGGTATCAAATCCTGTTTTGGTACCAAAACAAAATGGGAAACTGAGGGTGTGCATTAATTTTTCCAACTTGAACCAGGCATGTCCCAAAGACAGCTTTCCACTACCTCGGATCGATCAGCTGGTCGACTCCACAGCGGGACATGAGCTGCTAAGCTTCATGGATGCTTACTCCGGGTACAATCAAATCCCCATGTGCGAATCGGACGAGGAGCATACTTCGTTTATTACAGATAGAGGGCTCTATTTCTACAGAGCTATGCCATTCGGCTTAAAAAATGCTGGAGCTACCTATCAGAGGCTGGTAAATCGCATGTTTTCCGAACAATTAGGAAACACCATGGAGGTATATGTTGATGACATGCTAGTCAAAAGCATGATCGCCGCGGATCATATCCGCCATTTGTCAGAGGCCTTCGATGTTTTGAGGAAATACCGAATGAAGCTCAACCCAGAGAAGTGCGCTTTTGGAGTGGCATCTGGAAAATTCCTTGGATTAATGGTGAATAAGAGGGGAATCGAAGCTAATCCTGACAAAATCAATGCTTTGCTAAACATGCAATCGCCTCGAAATCCGAAAGAAATGCAAAGCTTAACGGGGAGAATTGCAGCCTTGAATCGATTCATCTCCAAATCAACTGACAAATGCTTGCCATTTTTCAAGGTCCTCAAAGGGGGAAAACGATTCCAATGGACACCGGAATGTGAGCAGGCCTTCGCGGACCTGAAAGAATCCTTAGGACGGCCCCCATTGCTATCGAAGCCAAAGGCTGGCGAGCCTCTCTACCTGTATTTGGCTGTATCCAAAGAGGCTGTTAGCTCGGTGTTAGTCAGAGAGGAGGGTGGGAATTAGTTCCCAGTATATTATGTTAGCAAAGCCATGCTAGATGCCAAGACACGCTACCCAGATATGGAGAAACTTGCCCTCTCATTAATCACAGCCTCTCGCAAACTTCGTCCCTACTTTCAGGAACACTCCATACGCGTGATCACCAACTTTCCCATGAGACAAGTGTTGCAAAAATCAAACATATCTGGGAGGTTATTGAAATGGGCGATAGAAATCAGCCAGTTCGACCTACATTACGCGCCTCGGATCGCCATAAAGGGTCAAGCGTTGGCGGACTTCGTAGTCGAGTTCACACATCCTCCGGAAGTCGAGATGGTTGATAACACAGATGACAGCCAAGAGTGGAATTTGTTCGTTGATGGGTCCTCGGCTGAGGGACGATCCGGTGCGGGGATATTTTTAATAAGCCCAGAGGGGTTTAAATTACACAGTGCGATCTGTTTTGAATTCAAAGCCTCAAACAATGTTGCTGAGTACGAGGCGTTATTAGCTGGGCTAAGAGTTGCAAAAGCTTTGAAGATTAAGTCCGTAGTGGCGAATAGCGATTCACAGCTCGTTGTGAGCCAATTCAATGGGCGATTTTCTGCTAAAGAACCTTCTATGGTCGCTTACTTTAAGAAAGTAAGAGATTTGGCTGTGCACTTCTGAAAAATGGAGTTACAGCACATCCCCAGAGCAGAAAATTCCAACGCCGATGCTTTGTCCAAACTAGCAAGCAGGAGTGATTCAGAGTTACATAATATAATCCTAGTCGAGCGCATGTTGACTTCTTCTATTGAGCCAGGACCGGAGATTTTGACAGTAGAAGAAGAGGGATTCTGGATGGATCCCCTGGTCGCTTACTTGAAGTATCAGACATTGCCAAATGAGCCGGAAGCAGCTCGGAAATTGCAAAAATACGCTGTGAATTTCATACTCTTGGACGACCTCCTTTATAAACGGAGTTACACCTCCCCCTTGCTGAGGTGTGTGTGGTCAGAGGAAGGACAGTATGTAATGAGGGAAATCCATGAAGGCATATGTGGCAACCATGCCGGGGCGTTATCACTAGCTCGGAAAGCCCTCAAACAGGGATATTTTTGGCCCACTATGCGAAAGGATTCCCATGACTTCGTGCGCAAGTGTGATAAATGCCAAAGACACACAACCATACCACATCAGCCGCATCACAAGCTAACTGTGGTGACTAGCCCTTGGCCTTTTGCAAAATGGGGGGTTGATATTATCGGTCCTATGCCTAGGGGCGCTGGTAACAATTGCTTCGCAATAGTGGCGATTGACTACTTCACCAAGTGGGTCAAAGCAGAACCTCTGATGAGAATCACCGAGGCCAACACCACCAAGTTTATTTGGAAGAATGTCATATGCCGGTTCGGAATACCACATTCACTGGTTAGTGACAACGCAAAACAGTTCAAAAACAGAAGCGTAGATGAGCTGTGCGAAGATCTGGGAATTAGGAAACTATTTTCATCTCCACATCACCCACAGGCCAACGGACAAGTCGAAGCTGTGAACAAGACCATAAAAATACCCTTAAAAGGAAGTTGGAATCCAAAAAGGGCGCGTGGGTAGATGAACTCCCACAAGTGCTGTGGGTGCTTTGGACCACATCGCACACCGCTACAGGAGAAACGCCTTTCTCATTGGCGTATGGAGCCGAGGCAGTATGCCCCATTGAAATTGGGATGCCATCGCTTCGGAAAATTCATTACTACGAAGTGAGGAACGAAGAAGCACAAAGGGCCGGTTTAGATTTCCTCATGGAAAAACAGAATGATTCCCAAGTGGTGATGGCCAGATACCAGAAAAAGATGGCTCGATACTACAACAAAAAAAGTGAAAAGTCGACGCTTTCATATTGGGAACCTAGTCCTCAAAAAGGTTCTTCCCTCAACCCAAGAACCAGGAGTAGGGACTCTAGGTCCTAACTGGGAAGGCCCGTACAAAGTAACCACCGAGGTTGTACCTGGGACATATATGATTGCAGACTTGTCTGGGATGCCTCTATGTAATCCATGGAACACAGACCACCTTCGTCATTATTTTCAGTAAACCAAATTCCTCTATGATTGCAGCATTGTCATGTGATTCCATAAAAATGGGTGAGCTATGTTGGAAATTATGCCAATTTCTAAATTAGATAAACATAATGGATAAACACAAGTTCATTTTGGTTATAACACCATACGTCCACTCTATGCATGAAAATTGTTAAAAGCAAGGGACTCTAATAAAGCCCACACAGCGATCACTGAGTAAGAATTGAGTGTGTTGGCACCATAAAAAGGGGTTCATACAAATTCGCTTGCATAGGTCCTACGAAGTATGATTTAAGAAACGTTCAAATGATTGTTAAAATCAGATCTAACTGGTAAACATGAATCCTCGAACCATTCAGATCTGAGGGACTCTACTCAGTTACCATACAAAGTTTTACATTCACCATACAATATGTTTGAAACGACATTTACGCTTGGAAACACTCATGCTTAAACAGTTTGAAACGTTGCTGCCAAAGCACTGGGCAAAATATGAATAAGTCATTTTATTCATAAGATTAAGGCATTTACAAATTGTTGAATGAATGTTACAATATCCGGTGTCGGGGCACTTACAAAAAAAAAAAAAAAAAACAACAACAACAAAACAAAAACCCAACGATAAGGTAAATACAAAAGGGGATTATTGCGGAGGGACATATTCTGAAAAGTCCTTGCCAGATGCATCCAGTGGATCCGCATGAGCATTTTGAGGCTCGGGGTACAAGGCTTAAATGGAGGACAGGTCCAAAGTCGGGAAAGCTTCCCTCACGTCCCTCAAAGCCATCCTGGCCCCTAAGTTCCCAAAGACCCGCTGCATAGCCTCGTACTCTGTGGTCTCTTCAAAAGTGTCTTTGAAGTTCTGGACAGCCTCAGACACTCTGGTACTTAAAGCATTCTCCACCCGTGTCATGACAGTCTGCTCCAGAACCTCAGTGATCCTTGTCAGCATATGCTTCTCCAGAGAGGCAAGGTCCTCCTCCGCCTTTGCCTTAGCCTTCAGCTCCCTCCCCAATTTTTCATTAACTGCTGCCACCTCAAATTCCAGCCTGGACTTGGCTGCATTAGCGGCAGTCAGAGCCTCAGATGCGATGGACTGTGCACGGTTGGAATCATCTAATTTTTTGCACAGAACCGCCAAGTCTGATTCAGAGGACCGAAGGTCATGCTTCAGTTTATCATTGTCCTCCTGGAGGCACTTTGAATTAGCCCTCTCTTCTGAGGAGGACTTCCGGGCTATGGCCAGCTGGGTCTTTAAATCATTGATCTCCTTTAGCATGTTGTCCGCATGCCGGAGAGCAGTTTCAACATTTTTCTTATCCCGCTGCGCCTCGTCCACGGACGATTCCACCTCGTCAATGAGGGCCAGCGCCCTGGCAGTCATGGCATTGGCGGCGAGCAGCTTCCGGGACGGACTGGCACAAGAAGAGAAGGCGGACCCGCCCTCCGTCCAAAATTGCTCAGTTATAAACGCGGCCCGGGCTGGAGGAGAACTGGGGGTGTCAAATAGTGAAGGGCTGAAAGTGACATCTTTGGGGAGGATGCTGGTTTTAATATGCTTGAGCTCTTCCGCCCCCTCCGGTGTCACTTCATAGGCCAAGCCTGGAATGGGCACAGACGGCTCGTCCTCCAAGTCCTCAATCATCGGCGGCGGAGGTGCTGAGGTGGACTCCTTGCCCTTACCCCTTTTTAGCCTCTTCAAGGGAGCGGGGTCCTCCTCAGATACGCGCTCAGGCACGTCCTCGGATAAAGAGGATGGTGCAAAAACATCCTTAGCTTCCCTTTCCCTCTTAGAGCCCCCTCCGTCAGACCTTTTTCCTTTCCCCTTTGGAAGGACTCCTTTAGGATCGGCCTCCTTTTCTGTGCTGGGCTGCTGGGGGCCCACAGGAAGCAGAGTGGGCGGTGGCAGTAGGGCTAGAAGAGGGCCCTGAAGTTGGGCCGTAGATGCCTCAGACACCTCCTTTGCCACCCCAACTTGCAAGTTGGCCAATACCGCCTTCTGTCTCCTCTCAACTTCACTGTCGTGGCGAAGTGCAGGAGGGATCTTCGTAGCCATGAGGCCCTTTAGAGAAATCTTTGGAAATTCCTTGGAACCTAACAAGAAAAAGAGGGAAATGAGGCTACAAATGGAAAAAGCATAAGATAAAACAAAAATAGGGAAATGAACTTACTCATGGCTCGCATAAGACCATGTTTAACAAACAGCTTGTTTTGCTAAATGACCCCTTGGAAAGTGCCCTTGTAAGCAAACAAGTCCTCACTGCCGCTAGGTCTGCGTCAGGGAGGAGGCGAGCAAAAGTGTCCCCTACCATAAACCAATGACATGTTAGTAAGCAACCAAGAAAAGTGAATGGAAATTAAAAGAACAAAAGACGCGAGACACTTAAAGACTCTAAACCAAGTACAAGACTCACTAGGTAGGGAAAGAGTTCGGAGAACTGTAATTTCTGGACTAGGGTCCACAGGGGAACTCTACCACTCCCCAGCAACCCAGAACCACTGGTTCCTCCAATTCTTTATTGAGGTTGGGTGACCGGTGATAACTGGAGGATACGACCCCCTGGGAGACAAGTAATATCAGTCCTTGACGTCCGGCCTCACATCTCTCTCCCTTCTAACTGATTTCTTCAAGGTGTAGAGGGTATGAATGATATACAGTGGGATGGGGTGGTCAGGGTTGACCTCTTGCCACACCAGCCAAGTACCCACGGCATGTGTCCAGAAGTTGGGGGCCAGCTGGTAAGGGCACAGGTTATAACTCCTAAGCAACGCCCTGGAGAAGGGGTGCAGGGGTAGCCTCATCCCGCTAGAAAGAGCATCGTAGCATATGGCTGCTTGACCTAGAGAAGGGCTGCAAGGTCGGCAAGAAGATGTAGGGTGCACCAGTTGAACCCCTTCTTGAATTCTGAATTTTGCCGAAGCCCCAGCCAAATCAACCTTTCGGATTTCAGTAGCAACCTCGCTGCTCTCCCATGACTCTGGGTTTGGATCAGGATCAACGTGGTAGCCCGAAGCTTTGTTAACATGATCAACCCAATCCTCCACTTGGGCGATCTCCTATGCAGTCAGCCCCAACTCTTCCCTATGTGCCCTAAACGGGGCCTTAACGATTAAGTCGAGGTCCTGGTGACCTGAAGAAGAGCCTGCCGCCTCTTCTCTCCCCAAGTCCCTGTCTCGTTTGCTCCGAAGCTCTCTCAAAGATGCGTCTTTCTCAGGCGACAGATAAGCCATGTAATTTCGATCTTTTTCTTCTTCGCTATTAGAATCACTCAAATAAATTATACCACTGATTTTCCTATTCCTCCTCTTAATCTGCTCCCTAAAGAAGCGGGAACTAAAAACTAACAAAGATATGGGGCAGAAACCTCTGACAGGAATCGTCATTGCTAACATTTCACGTGAACCCGTTCCCCCAACTCTTTCCATTTTTTTCTTAAAAGACGGATCAGACTCATCAAAAGAAAAAGAAAAAGAAAATACGAAACAAAATTTTCAAACCCACGATGAAAAACTAGAAATAAAAAAGTTTTGCACACACACAAAAACAAAGAAATTTACCTTCAAAAGAGACTGTACACTGGAAAGGAGGAACCCGCCAACGAAAGCTGTTGGATGTTAGGAACAGGAGTCGGAAAGAAAACCCTTGAGAAGAAGATTCAAGAATTGCAAGAAAGGAGAAAAACAATACAATCTTTCACGAGAATGATGATGCCAAAATTATAGGAAAACAATAAAGGAAAAAGTAATGAAACGAAGGAGGATTTATAAGGGTCTTAATGACCCCTTGGGTTTTGAGCCATATGATTAGTGTGAGTTAACCCACGCCTCTTGGGGAAATGGGTTAATCAAAGTGCCAGCCGTCAAAGGGAGGGACAAACCCGTTCAGTTACCACAGTGAGTACCACGCGCTGCGAAATGCCACTCCCATCACCTTTTATATATATATTTCTTGGGAACCAACGACAATAGCCCCCCTTTTTCGTTAAATATGCTGCCTAATATACGCGCTAGTGCGTCCCAAACCTTCACTCAGGAGAGAAAGCCGAAGTAGGAGGTCGGCTTCACACCAAGTCCAAACCTCCAATAAGGAAGGCCATCCTAGGCACCAGGTCCGCGGCATCATACGAAAACCACCATAACAAAGTTAGTGCTTCGGGCGTACAACAAATCCTACACGTCCTTGAATGATCGCTTCGGATTTGAGGGACTAGTGTTGAATCCAGGCCCAAAGAGAGGTACAATGATCCACTAGTAAGGGCCCAAACTAAGGCCCAACGGACCGTGACCCATAGCTAAGGTCTGAAATATCACCTTGGGCCCGATTTCGAGGCGGTGTGTCAAGCGAACCTTTTTAGCCGAACTGATTTACGACTGGCCGATGTGCTTTGTACTCAGCCGGGGTGCTTTACGGAAGTGACCAGAAGAGAGATGGAGTCAGAGATGTGACACTGCCTTTACCAAGATGTGACAGACGCCCATCCCCTACGAAATGTAGCAATGATTACGGTCAAAAAACAAGGTTGTCACTTCCAAGAGCTAGGGTGAAGACAAGTGTAAAGCATGCCACATATCAAGATCCGAGACAACAAGTTCCTCTATAAATGGAGCACAATTGCCTCCAAGGAAGGGGTTAGCATTTTTCTCTTAACTAAATATTTACTCTCACTCCATTTTCTCTCTTTTACGCACTTATATTTCCCGCACTCAAATTATATTTGCTTGACATGGGCGCTGACTTAGGCATCGGAGTGCAAACGAGAGCCACCTCGGCCCCCTTTGCAAACTGATTGTTTGTCACAGTGCGCAGAAGATCCACGTGTTTAAGAGGGAGGAGCTGAGACGTGTTGGTCCAAGGTCCAGCTGGATTTTGTGGTCAACAATACTGTTTTTTTTTTTTTTTTTTTTTTTTACTGTGGTTAAAAAGTAGGAAATTTTTTTTGTTATGTGAACATTATTTTATAGGTAGAACGTATATTTGAAAATTAGTTTGAAAAAAATGAGTTTTAGAATAATTGATGTTAAACAGGGTTTAGTTAATAATTTTATATTACTTAGGGGCTCTTTAATTTATTTTGACAATAGAAGAGGGATTAAGTTAGTTTAAAGGTTGCATTAGGTATTATTATATGTTCTTCATTGTGTGTTTTGAATAATCCTTTGTTATTAAATAACATTTTCTTAAACATTTTTTTCAACTACATGTATTTTCTCAAACAATTTTTCAATAAAATATTTTATTTATAAATATTTTTCCCCCCAAACAAATGTTAAATAAAAATGTTGCCAAAAGATTTTTCTCCATTTATGTTTATTATTCGGTATTCAATTGAATTTTGAATTATTGCCTTTCGTCATTAATTTCGGAATCAACTTGCTTCCGTCCAAGTTCCAATGGGAAAGGAACTTTATTTATTTTATTTTTATTTTTTTGATTAAAGGGCTGTTAGACAACAGCCATTTTTTTCTTTGTTTTTCAACAGTAGCACTCATTTTTTTTCTTACCTGACTTGTATCTTCAATCTCGTTTTTTATATATATTTTTACTAAGAGCCTGTTTGTTTCTACTTTAAAATTAGATTTTTTTAAAAAAAATCAAAGTCAACAATTAATCACAATCATATATTTTATGGATCCTACAACTTTATAACCACACATTTCATCAATTTGTATTAAAATCTACTAAAAATTTGATTTTAATCTCTATCAAATAGGGACTGAGTTGTCTTTTTAACATTTTTTTTGGGCAATATTTTTTCAGTTGAATTATCATGTCAATTTTTTTCCATAATTTGTCTTTTAGATCTCTTTTTTATTTCTTTTTCACTGCGTTGTCTTTTTATATCTTTTTTTGTGTAATCATTTTTCAGTTTAATTGTTATGTCAATTTTTCCCTTTACATATCTTGTCTCTTCAATTTCGTTTTTTATGTATTTTTTCTATAATTCTCCTCTTCTCAACCATGTTAGCAATCAGAACATTTCGTTCTCCTGCAACATTTTCTCCAATAGTTTTTTTCTTTCATCATGAGTTCATTCAACAAAATTTTCTTTCAACAACTACTTTTTAGGAATGGAAGGAGCGAGCAATTCCACAAATCGGGCAACAGTTTGAAACATTAGACGACGTGTACAACTTTTACAATGAGTATGCGAGATTAGATGAGTTCAGTACGTGTATTAGTAGTAGCCGAAAGAATCAACAAACGAATGAAGTTGTTTGGAAGTCATATGTTTGTTCGAAGGAAGGCAAGAAAGATAAGACCTGCCAAATGAAATTTAAAAATTTGGTAGCCCGTTCAGGAGAAAAACAGCACGAAGACTCCCGTTGTGGTTTCACTGCCAAGTTAACAGTTATAAAAATGGAAACACAAAATTCTTGGGTTGTAAGACATTTTTCTGAGGTGCATAATCACTCACTTTGCACACTGAGCAAGGTTCACCAACTATGATTGCGCAGGGAAGTTTCAGCTACGAAGAAAGCATTTGCATAGTAGTTTCATAAGCAAATATTCCAACTTTCCAACAAATCACGCTTAGGGAGATAGATGTTGGTTGTCCATCTTCGATTTCTGCGTTGAGTGGGCTATTAGGAACCATCAAAAAGATATTCGAATGGAACATAATGGACATGATGCAGAAAAACTGATAGAATACTTCGAGTTGGAGAAAAGAAAGAATCCGAGCTTCTATTACGCATATGAGACTAACAAGGATGGAATTTTTGCTTGGTGTTTTTGGGAAGATTCCGATTCCAGAAGCTAATACGTCTACTTCGGAGATGCTATTGTGTTTGACACAACCTATAATACCAACATTTATTAGTGTTAACCACTATAGTCAAACTACTGTATTTGGATTTGGCATACTGAGTGATGAAAAAACTGATTCTTTCATCTGGTTGTTCTCGAAGTTCCTTGAAACCATGCCAACACAACAACATCTTGTCCTTATTATCACTAATCAAGATGGTGCTATTTTGAGAGCGATCAACCAGGTATTCCCCTACACACTACATAGATTATGTTTATGGCACATTTTAAACAAGTTTTCTAGAAGATGAGTCACATACTTTGTAAGGAATAATACCAAAATTTGGTTAACATTATCAAGTAGCCTGAGTCACCAGACGACTTTGAACACCGCCGGTCTGAAGCGATGGAGACCACTGACCTGGGGGATAACGAGTGGCTATGCAATATGTATGAAATACGAACCCGTTGGGTACTAGCATATGCAAGGCACATATTTTCTATAGGGATGTCTAGCAGTCAAAGATTAAAAGTAATTATGCTTTCTTCAAAAGATATGTGGACAAGAAAAATACGTTGATTGATTTCATCACAAGATTTTCTAGTGCCCTAGCTCACCAGTGAATTGGTTACAAATCACATTGACCTGAACTAGTTGATGACAACATCATTTGCAATAGAAGTTCAAGATGGCCAGGATACATACGAAGACAATTTTCCTGCCCTTCCAGATAGAGCTGTCACAGAGTACTTACTATCTTTGGTCGAAGAGATCAACATACGAGGGTGTCAAAACATATGTCGTCATGCATTTTGAGAGTGTGAGCTTACGTATTGCAGGATACCTAATTTCATAACATGCAGTTGCCTAACATCTATGTTCGAAGGATATCCGTGTTGTCACATGTTGTCAATAATGATCAAGAAACATGTTATGTTGTTACCAGACCACTATATTGTACGTTGGTGGACAAAAGAAATCCCCATTTTCTAATCAATTGCCGACTCATTTGCTAGTTATTCTTTAATTTCATGACATAGTATGCTGTCGCGTACTGCATCGAAGTTGGTAGATGAGGGTGTTTTGACCGATGCTCGTACCACATTTCTAATGGATGAGTTTCGGGGCCTAAGATTACGGGTTAATGATGTCAACAATGGTGGTGATATGCAAATGAATAGGATGAAGAGCAAGAGTAACGAGGGTACCCAACATGTGGTTGATTCTACTCCGGTTATGATGAAAGGGTGTGGAAAGCGATTGAAGTTGTCGAAGGAGATAGCCATGTCCCAATCACGGAGAAATTTTCATGGATGTGGTCATACCGGACTTGATAGGAAAACATGCCCGACCTTACAACCGAGGTGAGTTGATAGACTATACCATGTTTAAACTTTAGTTTTTTTCTCGATAATATGTTTAATTTCTTTTTAATCCATGGAATCAAGACGCAACTCGTGGATGAGCCACATGAACCACAATACCCATGAAATGATAATCAAGATGATATGTACACCAACATTGCTAGCAATGACTACGGAGCGTTCCCGAAGTTTGACAACAATGATTATCATTAAGCCGTGTTGTTGTTGTATTAATTTAAATTATATTTTCTTGAACTAAGATCATTTGTACTACACCTATTTTAATTTATATTTGTTTGTTTTGCTCAAATAGTAATTATTAATTTTCATAAGTATAAAGATCGAAATGATAACCAATTAATATGTACAAGAATAATTTAAGATAAAACAAAATAAAATGTCAAAAAAATTTAAACACAAAGTGCAGCTGTCAACCACAATTGGAAGAAAACAAAAAAAAAAGAAAAAAGAAAAAAAGGGCTGTCGTCTAAGAGACCTTTACGCTAAAAAAGGGGACAGGGAGGGGGTGCTTCTAATATAATGTGAAATGCGCTTGGAGCGTAGGATTTCCCTGCGTTCAGGGGATCATATTTGTTCATTGACTTGTGCTTACATAGCCACCTCATACAAATAAAGGCATATTTTAATTTTTCTTTATTTTTATTCTTAAGAATATAGAAAGACATGTCAAAACCTGTCTTCTTTAACAACGTTAAAATGTCAACAATTAAAATTCTCGTAATCATTGATGTCAGGATTACGATTCGGATCTTAGGATAATACAATCTTACAATCATGTATGGAAAATATATCCAGTTCTTGTACATTATCGTATTTTATAAGATTAATCATGGACACGGGATCGCACATGATCTCATAGGAGTGTTCATGATCGTGAACCTGTACGATTTGAATATACTTGCATGAATTGGGCTAAATTTTAATTTTCACTCAAATCCAAATATTTTATTTGTAAAAACAATGAGCTAAGTTTTATTCTTCTTTAAATCCAAAGCAAAATGATAAAAAAAAAAAAAAAAAAGTACAGAAAAATCGCAAATCAATATAGAATTTCCTAAGTAAAATCAGATATGATAGTAACTTTATATCTATATCAAAATATATTACATTGCTCTACTTATTTGCATTGAACATGTGATGATGATGTGTTCAAGATTTTTGAGAAAGACGGAAATTTGGAAATTCTTGAAGATGATTTTAGGAAAGATGATGCTGATGAATTCATGAAGGACGTTGGAGGAAGCAATAATATTGATAATGAACTTGAAGTGCACAACCATAATTCTAATAATATTGATATCATATTTCAAAAGTTATATTTATCAATTGAAATCAGGTTTGAATTATTATTTTAACAAAAAAGCTTTGTTCATGATTGTTTATTAAGAAGACGAAAATCTGTTTTTATTTTTTTGAGTCTTTTGACTTAGTTATTAAATTATTGTTAAAATTTTTAAGTTTGCCGCTATTTGAAGCCCATTTTAAAGAGTAGTTTTTTAGATAGTAATTTTGGAGAACGTATGATTAAAAAGTAGGGAAAATACAATCCTCGCAACCTTGCTCATAATGCATCACTCTAAGCATGCTGGACTAGAAAAGAATATTTAAAAGTGAATTCTAGATGATAATGAAAAGCAAAAGCCTCTGCCACGGTGCTACCTATGATAAAAACCGACCCCCTCCATTACAAAAGCCGCAAGCACCACACCTGCCCATCACGAATCACCTTACTAAGGCTAACTGTCACGGACTTGGAGATTTCAAGCTCCGTGCGGCACTTAGCTCCTCAATATTCTCGTAGGATATTAGCTAAGCCAGTCTCGCTCCTTGACCAAACACTCCCCAAGTGCTTACAAACAAATGACAAAGGAAAGTTAGCAAACTATATTAGAGAGAAATACACTCTTTGTATTAAAACTCTCCAATATTACAATACTCGACCAACACTTGGGACTCTCTTCCACAAGTGCTTTATACAAGCTCTCAAGCTCTCTCTATAAGCTAGCCACTCCAAATCCTTGGATGCTTACAAATGAGGATCCCTACCCCTATTTATACTACCACTAATCCATCTTCTAGATAATTCTACAATAGTATCTATCACCTAGAAAATTCTACACACATCTATACAAATACACCACTTTCTATAATATTACTTACCAACCTAGATTCTTCTAGAATCTTCCGGAAGAGTTGAAGCTTGTTTGAATCTAGAACCTTCCGTACTCTTCTAGGACACTCAATTCCTTTCTAGAATGTTCCGTCCAATTCTAGAATATTCCATACACTTCTAGAACGTTCCGCACTTTTCTAGAACGTTCCTTCCCCATGCAACATGCTTGCATTTCATAGCTTCTTTCAATATGCGAGATGCATCTTTCAAAGCTCGACCATGGATCTTTCCAGAACGTACTAGCGTAATCAAGTCTCGTAATCTTCTAGAGTCCTCCATCTCCTTCGAGTACCTTCCTTCCTTGCTATTCTTGCATTGGTCTCTCGAAGATCTAGGCATTGCATCTCGCAAGCGTCCTTGGCCTACGAACTTGCGCCTGCCCTGTGCTACTCCAAATGCATTTGTGTTTGGAGTTTCGGTCATGTGACAAGCCGGGCGTGACACTCTCCCCCGCCTATTATGTCGACGCCCTCGTCGACATGGAGTACAAGACTCCATCTCCATCCCTCGTCCCAGCTCAATTGTCCCCAAGTAGTATACATTGCACATACCTGTCTCCTTGACGTGCTGCATCCCTGAGAGTCTCATCTCACATGACCCTTCCACCATTGGGATCCTAATAGACGTCTTTCCTCTAAATAAACATAATGATTTTGTGGTTGGAACCAATGTTGCATTGTTCCTCTGTAGAAAGTCTAATCCCAACACAATCTTGTGTTGATCCATCGGTGCTACTGTAAAATCAACACGAGCCTCCCATGTGCCAAGGCGTAGCATTACTCCTCGTGATACACCCGAAATTGGTTTGGCCTTATCATTTATGGTCTTCATCCATCCATCTTCCCTTGAGACTTGGATGCTAAGCCGTTTGGCCTCATCTGCAGTGATAGAATTATGGGTAGCTCCTGTGTCTATCAAAGCCCAAATATTTTTCCCATTAACGTGGCCTTCCACGAACAATAGGTTCCCACCTTCAGGCATCCCGTTGGATGACCCATTGGATCCCGCTTCCAAGTTGTTCAATACTTGAATTGCCCCCAATTGCTGCGACTCTTTACCCGTGTCTCGTTCTTCACTAGGTTCTTCTACAATAGACGCTAAGTTCTTAAATTTGGGGCAGTCCCTCATCATATGAGGCCCTCCATAGTTGAAACATCCTCTTGATTGTGGCCTTGATGTTTTCTTCTCTTCATAGTCCCTTCGACCTTGGGATCTCGTGTCCTTGCCACTAAATAAGTGATTAATCCTTGGAGGGAAATGACTGCTTTTCAGGTGGGATGACATCTTCTCTTCGTCTCCCCCACCTTTCTCATTGTTATCTCGTGGCTCCTTATATTTTGAGGCATCATCCTTCGAATAGTCCACCAATGACTCTGCTACAACAATTGCCTCATCAACGTTGCTAACTCCACGCCTTAGCAACTCCATTCGTGCCCAATGTTGGAGCCCATCCGTGAAGTGGAAGAGCAAGTATTCTCCGCCATGCTTGGGATTTGAAGCATTAGAGTGGTGAACTCTTGTACATAGTCCCGAATTGTAGACCTTTGCTTTAATAGACGCATTTTCTTTCGAGCCTCATAGACTACATTTTCAGGATAGAATTGCCGCTTCAACTCCCGTTTGAAATCAGCCCATGTGTCTATCTTGCACTTCCCATGCTCTATGTCGGCATGCTTACGACGCCACCATAAAGCTGCAACATCACTAAGGTAAAGAGTGGCGGTCCATACCTTTGTTGCCTCATCCATGATGGTAATTCCCTCAAAGTAGACCTCCAAGCGCCATAGGAAATTCTCTACCTCCTTGGCGTCCCTCTTACCGTCGAACTCCTTCGGCTTGGGGTACTCGGTTCTTGGGGCCAATGTAGTTTGTTAGCACTCGTGCTAGCCATGGTGCGTTGACAGGCGGCCATGTCCTTGTGCAAATCCTCACAAAGCTTGTTTACTTGGGCTTGGATGGACGCGATGACATCCATCACCCTTGCCTCCACTATGACAATCTCATTCCTTAGAGCATCTTGTCCTTCCTTTAGAGAATCAATTTGCTCTAAGGTGTGAGTCTCCAAGGTAGAGATTGACTCCTCCACCATCTCGATGCGCTCTCCCATATTAAGGAAGACGTCTTCAAGAGACTCCGTTGCTGAAGCTCGCGGTTGGCTCTTACTACGAATGGGTACCGTAGACTTCTTGCCTTCCACCATCGCTTCAACCGCTCGCCCACACTGCATCCCAGTAGTGCCAGAAACTTCCTCACTCAACATCACGTCAAGATATACACAAGCCAAACCTAGGCTCTGATACCAACCGTCACGGACTTGGAGATTTCAAGCTCCGTGCGGCACTTAGCTCCTCAATATTCTCGTAGGACATTAGCTAAGTCAGCCTCGCTCCTTGACCAAGCACTCCCCAAGTGCTTACAAACAAATGACAAAGGAAAGCTAGCAAACTATATTAGAGAGAAATACACTCTTTGTATTAAAACTCTTCAATATTACAATACTCGACCAACACTTGGGACTCTCTTCCACAAGTGCTTTATACAAGCTCTCAAGCTCTCTCTATAAGCTAGCCACTCCAAATCCTTGGATGCTTACAAATGAGGATCCCTACCCCTATTTATACTACCACTAATCCATCTTCTAGATAATTCTACAATAGTATCTATCACCTAGAAAATTCTACACACATCTATACAAATATACCACTTTCTATAATATTACTTACCAACCTAGATTCTTCTAGAATCTTCCGGAAGAGTTGAAGCTTGTTTGAATCTAGAACCTTCAGTACTCTTCTAGGACACTCAATTCCTTTCTAGAATGTTCCGTCCAATTCTAGAATATTCCATACACTTCTAGAACGTTCCGCACTTTTCTAGAACGTTCCTTCCCCACGCAACATGCTTGCATTTCATAGCTTCTTTCAATATGCGAGATGCATCTTTCAAAGCTCGACCATGGATCTTTCCAGAACGTACTAGCGTAATCAAGTCTCGTAATCTTCTAGATTCCTCCATCTCCTTCGAGTACCTTCCTTCCTTGCTATTCTTGCATTGGTCTCTCGAAGATCTAGGCATTGCATCCCGCAAGTGTCCTTGGCCTACGAACTTGCACCTGCCCTGTGCTACTCCAAATGCATTTGTGTTTGGAGTTTCGGTCATGTGACACGCGGGGCGTGACATAACGTTCCCTTCTAATGCCCATACTGTTGAATCACGGTTGAGTCGGCTGCCATCATGCACATCACTTGTCCCTTCCAGCCATGTATAGTCCCTCCATAGAAGATGAATTTCCATAACCCATAGCTATGTGTTGGGGATTTAATGTCAATTCTCTCTCTACCTAAACCTGCAAGAACTTCGAATGTTCAAGAAATAATTGAGCAAATAAGAAAATAAAACAACGCAAAATTTGGACCATCAAAGCTTTTTTACTATAAGCTTGTTTGATTCTATAACTTTCACACAAAAATACAACTTTTTCTACAGTAATCAATTTCAACCGTCCAAAAAAGTCAAACTCACAATTTTTTACTTTTCAAATAACTTTTTAACCACATGATTTCCCAAAATTCTTTTTTTTTTTTCCAAAAAGTTATAAAATCAAATAGACACTATATAATAAATTGTTACAACACCAACTTACTCCCATAGAGAAAATACTAAAAACAAGCTTCTGTCACACACAAATTTCTACCTTTGTTTTACTCCACAAAGAGTTGCAAGAAACTACATAAGATATAAAATTCATAATTTTCTCTCTAGTCACGTATACTAGTCACTTATTTTTGGATCCTCAATACACATATTTGTAGGTCTAATAAACCCTAAAAACATGCAGAATTCATGCACAAAATGATTATTTTTCCTTTTACGGTGGTTGCGTTTCTTTTTTCACGTGTTGGAGGGCTGCCTTCTTTCCCGAGAGGCCACCTTCTTTCCCTTTTTATTTTAACAAGGCTACACATGTTCACCTTTTTAAATAATGGGATAATTGCGCTGCATATTGTAAAAAAAAACACTAAACTGAAAAATACGATGCAACTATAAAAAACTAAAAAATATTGTTTGTGATAAAAACCCAAAAAATACCTTTTCATCCAGTATCATAAACACTTGATAAAGTTTCAAGTTATGATATTAAAAATCTGAAAGTATCATAAGTATCATATTGTGATAGTTTAAAAGTATCATAACATGATACTTATGATGAAAAACGTATTTTCCAGTAAAAAAAAAACTGAAGTATTTTCAGTTTTTTTTTTTTAATTTAAATGACGTAAATTTCAATTATGATACCAAAAGTTGGGTATTTGTGCAGACGCCCATTAAGAGCCTGTTTGGTTATGATTAAAAACTACAATTTTATCAAAGTCAATAGTTAGTCATAACCACATATTTCATGAGTCCCACAAATTTTTAACCACATATCTCATTTACTTTTATCAAAATCTGTTAAAATTTTGATTTTAATCTCCATAAAAAGGGGCTAAGTACCAAACCGGAAAACCCTCAAAATTACAAGATCTCTTGTGTTAACCCTTAAACTCTCCATTTACAATATCTCACACAAAATATGAAAAATCAGAGATTACACAAAGAAGAAGATGAACAAAAGATATGAGAGATGTGTCATAATTAAGGTTGTGTTTGGTAAGTAAATTAAAACAAAAAATTAATGGAAACAAACATTTTCTTTCTCCAATTCTTAACCACACATCTTACTTAGAAAACTAAAATAATACACATTGCAATTCCAATTCTCCGATTTGGCACCAGCCGAATAGAACTTAAATGAAATAAGCCAATAAACTAACATCATCGGTCACCAATTTGCCACTTGTCATCATCTTAACATTTTAAAACATTTTATTTAAACTCAAATGCATGGTTACTAGTCTAGAGGCAATCGGGTTAGGCCCGATAATTAAATTTCCAAGTCAGGTTTAATAAAGGGGAATTCGAACTGATACCTCCATCTAAAACTTGTATTTGGGTATTATAACCAAACATGTTACATTTTAGAATATGGATGTATCAAATATATAAATTGGACAAATATCATATAATCTAAATTGAGTAAATATAGAAAACTCATAGCTTGACTAAAAAAAAGGGATGGCAGTTGCTATCTAAAAAGAAATGTAACCAACCAAATGATAAATGTAATCTTGACAGCATGGATCTCAAAATGGAAGGGTTTAAAAGAAATTAAAATAAAAACAACAGTTATAGACCACTATTACGGATAAGTGTATTTTATACACTTATTTATGTGCTAATGGTAGGATTTTGTATATTCGTTTGAGAATATTCGCTGCTCATTTAGTTCTTTTTTGATTATATTTCAGAAAATAACCGAAAGTTGAGAAAATGATGCAAATGAAGTAAATAAAGTAGAATTGGATGCTAAAAGGAGCATGATTTAGACATGAAGAAGTGCAAGATGCCAATTGAAGGGGGGGGGGAAGAGAGAAGAAATCATAAGTACATCCTGACTTTGCTTGGAAATACCATAGTAAAGGACCATTGATGCCTCAATATCACAGTGAAGAAAAGAAGCTCGCACTGGAAGAGATGTTTGGTAAAATCATGGAAAAAATCGAACAATTTATGGCTAAGACGAATAAGTTTATAAGAAAGACAGAAACTACATTTCATAATCAGCAAATAGAGCTGATTACATTGCAATGTCTTAACAAATCTAAAGACTCGGGTCGGGAAAATAGTACATGTCTTAACAAATAGAGCTCCAGGTACATTGTAAGGTAATACTGAGGTAAATCAAAAGGAATAGGTCATTGCCATCAATGTAGCGGAAAATAGGGTAAATGCAATTATACGCGCAGTGAAGTTCAGCTTCCCGAAATTCATATGAAAAGGCCAACTGAAATTCCTAAAAAGGTTGTGGAAGCTGGGAAATCATCAGATTAAAAGGATAAGAGACATGAGGTGAAATTTGAGCCTAATGAGTCACCTATCTCATACCCACAAAGGTAAAGAAAACTAGGGAAGACAAGCAATTTAACAAATTTGCAAATATGCTCAGAAAACTGCACATAAATATCCCATTCTTGGAGGCCATTACATAGATTCTGATACGAATCATAGTGGGCTTGACGGAAAATCAAATATTCAAGCCAAATAGAAGTTTGAGGATCAGTAGCATTTTCACGGCCGTAAGTTCCATATGTTATGGCCGTAATGATCCCTCGAGTCAAACATGAAATTTTGAGATTTTTCATACTTACGGCTGTAAGTCTCACATTAAAGACCGTAAGTCTAAAACCGCAAGCAACTTACGGCCGTAAGTTGCATCTTCACGGCCGTAACTTCTAAGTGAGCCAGAATTTCGCAGATTTTATTTCCTTTTCAGTTTTAGCTATTTTAGTTCAATTGGAACTCTATTTTGAGCCCATTAGCAGCTACCCTAGTTGTTAGGTCGTTTTTCATTATTTATATGCTTTTCATTCATTGTAACAGAGAGACTTTGATTGTTAATAAGCAGTTTTGAGTTTTTACTCTTTTAAAAGGTGGATTCCTTTTATTTTCTTAGAACTTATCAAGATTAATCATCTTGTGGCGTTCAACTCAAACTTATCAAAAATTGAAAATCTTTGTCGCGTTAAAAAATCAGAAAACTATCAAGGAAACTGGACAAGTCCTTGTGGCGTTTTGCAAATCTTGGTCGTTTCTTCCATATCGTCGATTTTTGCGTCGTGAAGTTTGGGTCAAGATTCTTCTGTCCATCTACAACATGGGTTCGAAACTTTTCGACGTTTAATTTCGCGCTTCGTTTCACGTCATTTGGTATCGGAGCTAGACTCTAAATTCAGGTTTTTCTTTTATTCTATCTTAGTTTGATTTTTATGTGTTTATCATAGAGTCTGCCACATAAAAATCATCCATATCCTTCTTTTTTATCTTATTTGTCGAGTCTTTATTTCGTGTTCTTGAGTTTCTTTAGTCTTTGATCTAGAAAATATCTAGAAAAAAAATTCCAAAATTGTTTTTACGTTTATTTTTTTTCCAAATTAAGTCTCGTTTGTTTTCTCGTATTCGTAGTCGAATTTTCGGATTTAAAAAAAATTATTTTTTTATTTATTCTGAAAATTAATCAATCATTAAAAAAAATCACTTTCTTGAGTTCCCTTAAACATCTTAATATTCCTATCAACTTCTTCCGTTTGATGTCGAGTCTTGATAATATCTGAATTTTTGAATTGCCACATAAGGGATAAGTTATGATCTGAGCTCTTTGTTCAAAACTAGATGTTATGTAGGCCATAAAGGGTGTAGTTTGGAAATTGATGGAGAGTGCTTTACTAATTTTGTTATTAGCACCATGGTTTAAAAATTAGGATTACCTATAATACCACACTATGAGCCTTATAAGATGACTTGGATGAGAGAGTTTGAGAAGTTCCAAGTGACCAAACAAGTTCTAGTGTCTATCACCAATGGAAGATATAGTGAGGAAGTATGGTGTGATGTAGTTGGAAAACCATGGAGACATAAGAGGGAGGCTGTTTATGATAAGAGTATGCACATATACAGATTCTTTAAGAAAGGGAAAACCTGCACACTATATGGGTTGACATTAGATGAAGCACTAGAAGATTCAAGGAGGATAAAGAAGGAGAGTGAAAGGTGGTGTAATAGGAGACATCGTGGGGATAGGGATATTGAGAAGAAGGAGGGGGAATTTAAATTAAATATAGATGATCAAACTCCAAAATTTTACTGGGAAAAGGCGGAGTTGGGTAGCGAGAAGGTGATTGAAAATACAATTGTTGATGATGAGAATCATGAGTTGGAAGTTGGGGTAGAATTGCAAATTTTGAACTTTGAAGTTGAGGATCCACATTTGAGTAGTGATGAGGGAGTGCATGGAATTGTTGATAAAAATGTGTAGTTAAAAGAAGTGATTAGGTGTGAAGAAAAAGAGAAAAAAGGTGATTGAGCGAAAAGTTGCAAAGAAGGAAGGAGGTGAAGAGAAGAGTCCCGTTGTTGGACATGATGAGGTGATGCTGATTCATCATGAATACAAGGATCCATACCTTGTACCCCATGAAACTAACATTTTCCTCCCCATTTTATTTAAATCTTTTTTGCAGGTTGATTAAATTTGGAGCTTCAACCACACTACATATGGCCAAGGAAGTTCATGTTTCAACACTTCCACGTTTACCAATTGTAGGAGTGCAACTTATTGAATTCATGTCATGGAGGCCAGAATTTTCCTTTTGATCCAGGAGGAGCAATGAAACATCATGAACAAAGCCATGATTCGGGACGAATCATCCTGAAGAAGGAGGTTATGATACGAATCATAGTGAGCTTGACGAAAAATCAAATATTCAAGACAAACAAAAGTTTGAGGATCAGTAGAATTTTCACGGTCGTAAGTTCCATATGTCACGGCCATAACGATCCCTCGGGTCAAACAAGAAATTTCAGGATTTTTCATACTTATGGCCGTAAGTCTTACATTCATGGCCGTAACTCTTAAACCGCAAGAAACTTACGGCCGTAAGTTGCATCTTCGCGGTCGTAACTTCTGAGCGAGTTAGAATTTCACAGATTTTATTTCCTTTTCAGTTTTAGTTATTTTAGTTCAATTAGAACTCTATTTTGAGCCCATTAGCGGTTACCCTAGTTGTTAGGTTGTTTTTCATTATTTATATGCTTTTCATTCATTGTAACAGAGAGACTTTGATTGATAATAAACAATTTTGAGTTTGTACTCTTTTAAAAGGTGGATTCCTTTTATTTTCTTAGAACTTATCAAGATTAATCATCTTGTGGCGTTCAACCCGAACTTATCAAAGATTGACAATCTTTGTGGCATTCAAAAATCATAAACTTATCAAGGAAACTGGACAAGCCCTTGTGACATTTCGCAAATCTTGGTTCTTTACTTGCGTGTTAACAGATATGGCTAGAATTAGAATTACCGCTAGGAAGACTATGGCATGTAGAGCTGTCCTAAACCATAGGTCAACAATTATTCAAGCATACGAGAACTATGAGATAGACCCGACTCATACACTTGTAGAGCATGTGGAAGAAGTCTTCGCTAGGTGGGCTGCAGCAAGAGGTGTAGGACATGAGGTTACACCCATCCAGGCTGTTAATAACCTTATTCACACACTACCACCTCAGTGGGGAGACATGGGTATTGTGGTTAGAGACAACATGCTTGAGGGTAACCCTCCAGAAGGGATCGAGTTCGAATTGTATTGTGAAACCCTTCTGGATAGGTGGATTGATAGCCTTGAGCCTGAGCCTCAACCCGAGCCGGAGCATGATCCCGGATTGGAACCAGATTATGAGCCCGAGTTAGAACCAAAAGTTGAACCAGAATTTGAGTTTGAACCTGAATCAGACCCAGAAGAAGATCCTGAAGAAGAACCTGAGTACGCATATGAGCCACCTGCCATCATGGATGTGGCTATAGATTCTGAACATGAATCATGCATTACTTCGGATGATGAATCCCCACCAAAGAGAACCCATAGGACTTGAAGTGTCTGGACAAGCGAAGATGTAGACTAGGGCTTACAGATAGTAAAAAAAAAATTGTAATCAGTAGTTTTGATATTACTTTAAGATTTATTCCTTCCAGTTGTACTTCATTTTAAAATTTTATGAGATTGCATTTTTTAAAAAAAGATGTTGAGTTGCATTGTCTATTAATTCTAAAACAAAATTTAATTTTGATTAATAAGGAAATGACGAGAGAGACAACAAGATCAATCAGCTATGTTCAGGGATTTGATGAGAGCAGTGCATGAACTTGGTAGACAACAAGCACCAATTCCTCCTCAGAATGCACCAGTTCCTCCCAACAACACGAGTTCAATTGTGGAACAATTCCGCCATTTTAGGCCTCCTTCCTTTGACGGCAGAATTGAGCCATTGGTAGCTGAGGAATGGTTAAGAGCATTGGAACGAATTTTCAAGCACATGGAGTCCACTGACACACATAAAGTTTCATGTGCCGAATTTATGCTGACTGAGGCAACCAGCCACTGGTGGGAGTCTTCTTCACGTACTAGAACAGAAGAACAACAACGTGCTATGACTTGGGCACAATTTAAAGAAGAAGTAATGGGAAATTATTTCCCACAATCACTAAGGGATCGAAAGGAGACTGAATTTCTACAACTTAAACAAGGGAAGATGATGCTTGAAGAATACGGGAGAAAATTCGAACAACTTTCTAGGTATGCACCACATCTAGTGGATACTGAGGCAAAGAAAGCAAGGAGGTTCAAATTGGGACTTCATCCCGAGATTGGTGGAATAATGGCGTCACACCAATTTACCTCATATAGCCGAGTTCTGCAAACTGCACAAGCAATCTCAAATAGATTTGAGATTGATCAGATTGCTCATCAAAATACCGAGTCTTCTGGAAAGAGAAAACGGAATGAGCCGGAAAAAGATGAAGGAGATGGACAAAATAAGAAATGGAACACAGGATCAGGATCAAACAAGTCAAATAATAACATTCCCCCATGCCCTAAATGCAGTAAAAACCATAAGGGTGAGTTCTTGCTTGGAAAGAATGTTTGCTTTCGATGTTGCAAAGGAGGTCATCTAGCTCCAGATTGCCAAGCATACCCACCTAAAAAGGACTACGATCAGAACAAGAAAGGGAATGCTAGAGTTTTTACTTTAATCCAGGATCCGACGATCGAGGATTCGACCCCATAAAAGGTAATTTTTTTTATTTCGATTTTTGGGAATTTCGAGGACGAAATTATTTTTAGGAGAGGAGATTGTAACACCAAAAAAAAAAATTATGGTTTATTATTAATCAGCAATACAAATTTTACCTAGATGCCTTTAATATTTTTATTTTAGAAGTTGAGGGACTAAAAAGGAAAATAAATTTTGACGATAATTTTTATTAGATAATTACTTTATCAATATTATACTCATTTTGTAGATCGTGATTAATTAGGAGTCTTGATGTTATAAAAGGTTATTTTGGATAAAATTTCGTCAAGTTATATTTATTTGAAAGAATAATATTTAAATATAATTCTTAGGTAATTTAATTTATACCAAAGATTCCTTTCTGCTTCGGATAGCAATAGCACCAGATTTGAGTTTTAATAATCCTAGGTCTACTATTGATACTCACCTCTACCCAACTACATGTCATTCACGACTTTTACCAATCACGGCTCTAGTTCAATACAAATTCTTTTGGTTAACGTGATATAATCAATTTTTTAAACTGATATACATTCTTATCATATTGGCTGTCGACTTTTGTATCGTCAATATATTAGGATTCAATTTTTGGTACGTGTGTTCATCTATAAATACTGTCATAGATTAGGTTGAATGATCATATTTTTTCTCAGCATATTCACAAAAGCCACACAGTCAAATTTTAGAAATATTTCAAAAAAAGGCAGTCGACCACAGGTTTTGGATATTCAAAGCGCAATTATATCTTTCTTGTAAAATTCCTTTGATCAATTACAAGGTAAGATACATTACGTGCAAGTGGTATAATTCTAAATTCCTCATAATGTTTATATAATGTAACTTTTAATGCCTTAATACCTTCGGGTCTATGCTATGTTAAATCCTTCGGGATGCTATGTTAAATCTTTCGGGATCGATGAGGGGATTCTTAAGTAATTCCTTGAGCTAGTTGTTATCGCGATCAGCTGCTCTAAACGAGGAAAAATATTTGGTATGAATGTGCTATATATATATTATGACGGATTAGAATTTGCACGTATCTTACTGGATATTTTGAATACTCACTCTTACTTTAACAATTTCAGATTAATATGGTTCGTGTTGGACGCGTGGAAGATTGGAAGAGTGGGTGCCTATGGGATGCCAAGTAAAAAGATCAAATACAAATTTATAGATTTATTTTTATTTGTCAACAACAATTTAAGTGTTTTCTGTTTTTGTTTTTGGAATATTATTTAGCTATTCTTTGTGCCTTATTTATATTATATTTCTTTAAGTCAATGGTAAATCATGTTATTTGGATGTTATGTAAAGTGTGTTTAATTATCAATGTTCTCTTTAAATTTACAAAGACAATATTTATTTTCCGAAAATCACGTTTTACAAAATCATGTTATATTCCGCATTATTTATAAAAAATAAATAGAATTATGAATTTGGTAACGCTTCGAGCCTTCAACTCTTTTAAAAATTTGGGGCGTTACATCACTTGCACGAAGTTTGCTTACTGGGCTTTAGCTCACCCCAATCCCTTCCCAACATTTCAGGTGATGAAAGTTAGGTGATCTGAGGAGAGCACTTGGCTGCATACTCAAAAAGTACTCATAATTCCATTTCTTTTAGGACTAAATCCAGGACTTTTACAAGTTATTTTTATTGGTTATTCTTTTATTGATAAACTCTTTTGATTAGTTTGTTGGTTTTAGTTAAAATAAGTTATGGTATTTCCTTGTGATTAGTTTATATCATATTTCATAAGTTTAATTTTTTTTTTTACCTTAAGATGTTATTGTTGAGGAGTTTGGGAATTGATGTTGAAGTTTGATTTTAGAATTGTGGTTGTATATTGAATGTTGGGTTTTAATGAGTTGAGAAATGTATTTGTAATATGAATATAATGTTCCTCTACAGGTTGGTTATGTCCAAGTTATAGAGGAGATTCTGTCGAAATTTCTGTAAAATCTTATAATAGGAAAATGAAAATGTTGAAGTTTTAAGCTGGCGTTCTGTTTGTATTTTATTTTGTATTTTTATTTTCGAAAATGTTTTGAATTTCCTGTTTTTATTTTTGTTTTCAAATTTGCGGAAAACGCGTTTGATTTGTCATTTCTGAAAACTGTTTTTGAAAATAAAAATCTGGAAAACATGTTCTGTTTGAAATTTTGCAGAATAGTACTTAAAACTATTTTTAATTAATTTGCTTGCAAAATACTACTGACTCAAACTCAAATTTTATTTCACAATACATTGAAAATATGGTTACATGCAACACACTAATATGAGCATTAAGAGTCTATATTAACACAGCTTTGTCATGTTGATTTGAGGAAGCTTTAGTTCTATTAAAATTCAGAAAATGCAAGTTCTGTCAAAATCACTAGAGTCCATTTATCAAGGCATTTTTTGAAATATAACAACAAGAATTCTCACTTAATTTTTTTTTTTAATGTTGATATTGAATTCAATAAAACTTTATTTAAGCTTAATTCTAAGTTAGGATAATTCTCCAAAAAAAAAAAAAAAAAAATCTTTATTTAGGCTTAGTTCCAAGTTAGGATAATTCTCCTAAAATATATATATATATATATATATATATATATATATATATATATATATATATATATATATTTATTTATTTAGGCTTAGTTCCAAATTAGGATAATTCTAAAAAAAAAAAAAATATTAAGCTTAGTTCCAAGTTAAGATAATTCTTTAAAAAAAAAAAATCCCAAAACGCGTTTTCCGTATTTCGAACATTTTTTGTTATAATACACACAAAATACCCAAAACGAGGTTTTGGGCATTTTGCGTTTTGCATACAAATTTTTTTCTGTTTTCCAAAATGTGTTTTCGAAAATGGTAAAGAGAACACGTTTTTAACATTTTCGAAAATAAAAACAGAAAACGACCTCAAAACAGCAAGAGAACATAGCCTAAATGATTTATTTTTGCATTTAAGTAAAGGGAAGTTAACACGCTTAGGTTTAAGATTTTTGAACTTGGGGTGTTACAGTTTGAGAGCCTGAGATGCACCATTCAGAAGTGGTTTTCAAAAAATCTAAGTATTGCAATAGTGACTTTCACACTGTTAGCAACATAGCATAATACAATGTTGAATGAGATGGTGAAAATGTCAAGATGGCTACGTGTTTGGATTCTTCTTTTTTATTTAAGAATGTTGTTAACTCAAATAACATATAAAACGAGATTTATTTGTATCGTTTATCAGGTGCTTCCATCAAGTGACATTGTTTACCAAGACAATGACAAGACAACTCCGTATGTGGTCAACATGGAATTTAAGACATGTTTATGTAGAAGGTTTCAGCTTGGCCATTTTCCTTGTCAATGAGCAGATGTAGTAATATCGAAGCTAGATTATTCCTTGGCAGACTATTGCTCAACCTACTTCACCAGGGAAAATACATTGTAGCATACCAGGGTACAAATCCACTCTGTGGTAAACATACCAGATGAGGTGAAGCAAATGATATTTCTTGCACCAAAAAACAAAGATGGGAGCTGGTAGACCTTGGGAGACCAAATTCAGGTTGTCACTCGAGTACAAGAAGATATCAAGATGTGGGAATTTTTATTTCTATGGACACAACACCAAAACATGTCATAATCCAGTACTAAGTGAAGGCAAAAAGAACACTAAACGAAAGAGGGATGTCAGGTTGCCAAATGAGGTGTGCAATTTTTATTGTGTTATGCATAATTTTTAATATCTAATAAGATTTAGATTAAATAGGTGTATGATCAAAATTATGTTGATGTTCTATATGCAAGCAATAGATGGGTTAGATGACTTGATAATGGAAAAGCTGTGCAAAAAATGGACTGGTTTGAAAGTTTTTTAGCACCTATTCCTATGCTGCCTAAGGGTGTTTTTCGTATGGAATGGATTTGAAATAGGTGTTCCAAATTTCATTCCAAAAGATTTCAGAAACAAAATATTGTTCCAAAATTCGTTCCAGAATTTTCAAAATACAAGCTTTATCTTTGATAAGTTGTGATGGGTTTAGCACAAATAGACTCAAATCTATACTATAAATTTGTTTGTTTGTCATGATTGTTGCAATTGGTTGTTTCTTGTCTTGAATTTCTAAATTGTATGGGCTGTAAATGTCTGTGATTTCTATCTAAGGCTTCAACCCTTTTTTTGGAGCTAAATGTCCGTGATTTCCTGGATATGGGATTTTTTTCATTAAATGGATAGTTTTAAAATTGTGCATTTGTGCATGTTTTGATGTTTGTTAGTATGGTCTATCTTAATCCCATTGCATCGTAGCTTTGTCTACATATTGTTTGTTTTCTTGATGCCAACTTCAGTTAACTGCTTATGGTCTGGGAATTATCAAAAAATTTCCTTTTGATTAGCCAAGAAATATGCTATGCATTGTTTATCTCAAAACCAAAGGAGACTTTCACTTGTAGGAATTTTTAGGTTAATTTGGATAGGCCGAGAACAAAAAATGCAATTGGGAAGGACATGCTCAGGGGATGCGATACACGTTTGAGACTGTAGATAAAGACCGTTTGACCAAGATTTTGATGCTTCATAGTTTAGTTCCTAGAGTTTTTTGTGCTAGTGCTGATTTGAATGTAAACAATTTTTTTAGCTTTTAAAACGAGTCATTTGTGAAATGAGTAGACATTGTGAGATAGAATACTGTGTGAAATTTTGAAAACAAAAATGTTGTACAAGACAGGAAGAAGGGATATGAAAATCTTCAAGTTATCATGAAATAGTATATGTAGCAATTGATGAATTTGATAGAACAAATTGTAACTAATTCCTACGGTCGGATTTTACCGCGGGAAAGCGGGATATTAATATGTATAATTATTATTTTCACTTCATTATTTATATATATCCTACTGTATTAAAAGGGCGGAGTGCTTTTTTACTATTCCTAAGCCATGAGCCAATCGTGCAAGCGCGTCTGAAGCAGAGCCACATCAACATAGTTCCACATACAAGGCGGAAGTTAGGGTTCATTCACAATTCCTACTATCCCCTTCTCAACTCTCAAGGCCTTTGACTCCATCGTCAGCCGCATCAACATAGTAGCACATACAAGGCGGAAGTTAGAGTTCATTCACAATTCCTCCTCTCCCCTTCTCAAGACCTGCGACTCCATCTACATCATTCAAAATTTTCTCCTCTCCCTTCTCTCTACGACCTGCGACTCCATCTTCATCAGGTCTTCTTCTACTGCAGCGTTTTCACCATCTACTATCGGCGCCACTCCTACAACCTCAGTCTCAGTCTCTCTCGCTTTCTTTCCTTCTTTCAGTCTATGTCCTTTCTTTGCTTTCCGCTGCTTCAGAGCAAGAAGAACAAGTAGTAAACCCATGGGAAGTTTTAGCAAAAGGGAAAATCGATTATTCCCCCCATTTTTAGGATTCTAGCAAGTCTGCTGCTCAATGTTTCCATATTATTTGGCCATGTTACATCATTTTGTGTCTTAACATCTCAAGTAATCTACTATCTAAAAAACCTTAGTACTTTTCAATTTTCAGCCATTCCTGTTTGCCCTTCCTTCGCCACTAAGGATCCTATTTGTTATAGGGGGATTTGTCAAATTAGCCATGCCAACATCTATTTTTTCAAAACGGTCATCTTTTGAAAATTATCTATATTACCCTTAATGAAGTGAATTATTTACTTTGCAATGTAAATCCTTAACTTAGTGAGGTTGATTTAAATCAGTACTTCTTATTATATTCATATTTTTTAATTTTTTAAGTTCTTTTAAAAAAATTATATATTAATAATTTTTCAAAAGCTTTGGGATGATTTATTTAGTTATATATCTTAATGTTTTTACTTCTGATACTTCTTCTTCTATATCTTCGTATTCTTTTATAATTCTATGAACTGTATTTATATTTTTAGCTATTTCGACATAATCAAATTCTATTCTATTTAAGCAAGTATAGTAAATATCTTCGTATATATTTTTTAGTTTAGATTGTCCAATAGAATATATATTTTTAGATTTTTCAGCAATAACTAATAAAAATGAAATATCTTTGTTTTCTAAATACAGTTTATGATCACAATTATTAGAAATTGATGCTTGTGAAGTGTCCATAAATTCCAATTATCAATTTGATAAATTATTATACAAACTTTTGTCGTATAAGTCCATTATTTGATCTAGTAAAATACAATAATATACAATATATTGTTCATATTTTTCTAAAAGTCTATTATATTCTTCAGAAGATATATTTTCATTTTCCATTTGATGTTTAATATCTTTTATTTTTTCTGTCAATTTATACAAAAATTTATCAAATCCTTTGATTGTGTATCCTGGCATTATATTAAAACTGTATTATCATTAGTCATAATTTTATTATATAAATTCTTTCTTTGTTGTAATATATTAGAATAATCTATAATGTACCGATCACAATTTTCTGAAAGTATATAATATTCTTCAGATGATTCATCTATATCCATAATTAAGACTTAATTTTATTTATTTTTTCCATTATTCTTTCTAATAAATTAAGCAATCCTTTAATTGTATATCCATGCATTTTATATACTGAAATCAAATTGTAAATATGGAAACATCAAGTAGTTAATCTATAAAGTTTCAAGTAACTTTTCAAATTCTATCTATGTTGATAATAACTATATCAGTCATGATATCAATAATAGGTTCAAATGGTATATTATATTTTGAAATGTTTTTCTTTCTTTTTTCTGATTTATCTATAATATCTTGAATATATTGTATTACTATAGATCTTACAGTATCTCTAGCAAAGTTTTCTATCATATTTTCTTTAAAACTTCTTAATATTTCTTGTGATGCATAAAGTTGTTCTTATTCAATTTTATCAATTTCATTTTCATATTCAATACCTCTTTTATTTTTTTATATTTTTTTAACTTTATATGGACCTCTCTTAGATTTAGGTTTTCTCATAATATAATTTCTTTCATTCATGATTTCAAAATTTTCCAAAACTGGTAAAGAAAGATTAATCGTTTCCATCACTATCATAATCTAATATACGTTCATAATCATTGTCACTACTAAATACATATTCTAAATATAACTCATTATTTATTTCAGTACTATCACTATCAAGCCAAAAGTAAATGATTGATTTTATAATTTCTATTCCTAATAATTCTTTTAATTTAGAAAAAATAGCTAATAAACATGGTATATAAACATGAAATAACTTTTTATTTCATTATTGGGTCTAGTAAATTGTCTATGCATGAATAAAGGTTCAGTTATGTTATGATATTAATTTTTATAAGGACTATTTTGACAATTAAACTTGATAATCCTAAATTCTTCCATGATATCAAATTGTTTCAAAAGTTCTTTATCCTCCTAATTCCATAAATTCAGATATATTAAGAATACTAACATCTTTTCCTGTTCTTTGTACCTTTGTATTTTCCTTCTGATGTTAGTGACCTTCAGGCTCGCAGATTTTTGCTATCACACCCTTCAACGGCCTCCTGCCTTCACGGGTTATTAGCTACACCTAGTTTTAGGCCTTCATTGTTTAACACTTAGACGGAAAATATTTAGGATAGAGTGTACGGAGTTTTCTTAATTATATATCTTCTTGTAGGAAATAGGATTCAGAAGATAGAAATTTAGAAACTCATCATATTTTTATAAATCTATTGAAATTTTATTAATAATATGAAGATTGATACAAGGTTGGTATGAGAACTTTCAAGGACAGAGGATTTCTTTAGCTTTCTCACAAATTGAGTGTTCCAATGATCTCTGCCTTTTCCTATCCTAAAAGCTTCTATTTATAAAACTAGATGAGATATAATTTCTTCATTGCTTACATAATGGATACAATAATTTAAAACTTCTCATAATATCACAAGGACACACCTGTCCCTCTATTGTTTATTTTCTTCAGGTGGCCCTTGCATGGGGCTGTCTACTTTTGACACGCTACATCTTCCTTCAATAAAGCAGATTCCAGACGTCCATCAATTTTGTTGGCATGCGGGGCAATTTCTGGCAATGCCTCTTGTAAGGTTGCAAAGCTTCCATGGATCTTATGAGTGTCAAACTTGATGATGTATTCTTTCAAAATTGTTGACTTTTCTTTTCCTCCATTAGTGAGGAGGGTCCATCCATTATATTGACATATGCATTTGAATTTTTTATCATACAAATTTTGACAATGTTGTAGAGGACCTTAATTCCTAACACCCTTCTAGATCTAAACCATGATCTTGTGATATTTGGTACAGATTTGGTATTTTTCCCAACTTCTATCTGGAAATTTCAAGCAACATATCCAATTGTGATAATATGCTCAACAGGATAATACATCATTCCATCAATTTCAGGACTGATTGAATAAAATCTTAAATATATAGATCTTCCTTGGGAAAATTTTAAAATTTCTCCTTTTAATAAATCATCAAAATTTTCAATTTCTTTCAGATCTTTTCCTGGATAGATAAGATCCAAAAATCCATAATCCACCACCATTTTTGTCACAACGGGATCTCCTCCCTGAGTAACGATCAATCATGGGTATACATGATCTCCAGACGAAATGTAATAACAATCACATTCTTGGAGTTCATATATAATTTGGCAGTAGTTTTATATTCGTCTTCTTTTGGTAAAAAAAGGGGGGATTATCTTCCTCATCAGCATGAATTTTAATTACCCTTGTATGCTCGTCTTTGACATTGATTATTACTTTTCGAGGACTAGCTTTATTTATGATCACTTTCTTGGGACTTCGTTCATCTCTTTTTATTGTTGGTCCACCACTGCTTTTAGAAGATGTACATGTTTGTATACATTGATTATTACTTTTCGAGGACTAGCTTCATTTATGATCACTTTCTTGGGACTTGGTTCATCTCTTTTTATTGTTGGTCTACCACTGCTTCTAGAAGATGTACATGTTTGTCTTTTTGATATAACATGTATGGTATCAACCTGTTTGGTAATTAATGATTCAAACTGAGATTCAATCTCAATTATGTTATCGCTTAATTCTGTGGTATAATTGTAATGAGAAATTGAGATATCCATCAACTGCTTGAAACTTTCTTGGAGAGTCTCGGCTAGTTTCTCAATTCCAAGTTTTATATTTTCAGCTTCCTCTGTGAGGTAGTTTATTCTCTGTTTGGCGTCTATCAAGGATTTTTTTTGATATTATCCATTTGTAAATTCGATATTCCTGGTTAAAAAATCTGCAAGATAATTATTGGCACCTTTAATATGAATTATATCAAAATTATAAAATACCAAATAGGCTTGCCATCTATGGAGCCTCCTATATTGAGGTTCTGGTGGTAATTTATTTTTGACTAATCCTGCAACTTGAGAATTATCAGTTTCAACAATGAACTTTTTAGATAATAAAAATAGTGAAATCTTTTTTATTCCTCTGATAATTGCTAACAATTCTTTCTCATGGGTAGTATAATTTATTTCTACTTGGTTAAACGTTCCACTGGAATATCTGCAAATTTCATTAAGACCTGTTTCTAATATTGCTGCCCAATATTTATCTGAGGCATCAGTGTTAACTATTAGATTATCATTTTCATCTGATAATCTTAATTTTGGTAATTTTTTACATTCTTCCTTGAGTGATTTGACAATTTTGTGTCATCATTACTCCATTCTTTGGTATTCGTTTTTCTGAGTAAAATCTGGATTCTATGTCTCGTTTTTTAAAGATTTTAAATAAATCATTCTACATAATTTAAACATCCTAAAAATTTTTGAATTTGTTCTTTTGATTCTAATTTATCTAGAAAATTTTCTATCTTTTTAGATAAGTGAGTTTGTAGTTTTATTCCCTTTTTATCTATTGATAATCCAAGAAAATCAATTTCTTGTTTTTCTATTATAGGTTTGTTTTTTGAAAGAACAATTCCTTCTTTTTTACATTCATTTATGAATTTTGCTAAATGATTTCTATGTTCTTCTTTATTATTTAAACATATCAATATATCATCAACATAGACTGTTAAGATCGTACCCAAAATGCGGCACATTGGACCACCAGCGAAGACCCAATGAGGGCCCAGTGGACTCTAGCCCATGGTTAAAGCTTAGAATATCACCTTGGGTCAACTACCGAGGTGGAATATCACGCGGACCTCTTTGGACAAACTGATTTGTGTCTGGCCGATGTGCTTTACGCTTAGCCGAAGTGCTTTACAGTGACACACAGTAGAGGGATGGGACAAGGGATGGAGTCAGAGATGTGAAACCACCTTTACCATGAAGTGACATGCGCCCATCCCCTACGAAGTATAGTAATGATTAGTATCAAAAGGCAAGATCTCCTTTTTTAGAAGCTAGGGTAAATACAAGTGTAAAGTACGCCACGTGTCACGATCTGAAACAACGAGTTCCTCTATAAATAGAGCACTCCTCCCGCCTAGTAAAGGGTTAGCAATTTCATACTCTGAACTAAATATTTTACTCTCATTCCCTTTTCTCTCTTTTACACATTTATATTTCCCACACCAATTTATATCTGCTTGAAATGAGCACTGACTTTAGCATCGGAGTGCAAATGGGAGCCACCGCGGCCCCCTTTGCAAACTGATCGTTTGTCACAATGCGCAGGAGATCCACGTGTTCAAGAGGGAGGAGCTGAGACGTGTTGGTCCAAGGTCCAGCCGGATTTTGTGGTCAACATTTTGGTGCCGTCTGTGGGAAACCATACTGCTAACCACGAACACGCATGGTAAAAAGCCACACGCACGGAAGGAAACCTTGAAAAACAAAGAACTTTGAAACACAAGTTTATTAACCTTGAAAAAGGCAAAGAACTTTGAAACACAAGTTTATTAACCTTGAAAAAGGAAAAGAACTTTGAAACACAAGTTTATTAACCTTGAAAAAGGCAAAGAACTTTGAAACACAAGTTTATTAACCTTGAAAAAGGTAAAGAACTTTGAAACACAAGTTTATTAACCTTGAAAAAGGCAAGAACTTTGAAATATAAGTTTAATAAACCTTGAAAAAGGCTTGGAGCTTTGAGATAGAAGTTCACTTATCTTTGAAAGAGAAGATAAAACCAAGAAATTGCTCTGAACATGAATGAAAGCGACGGTGATATTAACCCCCATAGGAGTAGAAATGACCAGCACAGCGAGGAGGAAGCTCCTCAGAGGCCTCATGAGAACGCACACGAGGAAATGGCTCAACCTAACCCCCCGCGCCGGCACCGTAATCGCTGCATGCTGCAGGACGTGACTTGCATGGCAGCCCAAATGCTGAAAAAGCAGAAACAGCAGATTGAACAAACTGCTGCGATGAATGCCTACATGGCTGGAGGGTATGTTATGAATGAGCCCGTGATGCCCCCAAAATATTCACAGCCACATTACTCACCATCTGATGCGGCTACTGCCTCCTATTATTATCAAGATCCGAAAGTATATGCCGAAGTGGAATCCGTGCCTCTCTACGAAGAAGGCCCGGAGCATGAAGCACCTGAAGAACAAGACCAGCCCCCAATTAGACACAGGGAGGCTTCGCCCAAAAAATCTGGCAGTGTCTTCAGTCGAATAGGAGGGTTATTCAGAGGCAAGCGAGGGGGGCGAACTGATCAAGTTTGGTGCAATACAGAACGAGCCTAGAAATAGGCGGGAGCGACGCGCTGAAGAAGCCCTGTCGCGGAGCCCAATACATAGGGACCGGCATGATACAGGGGCAGAAAAATTGGCCCCCATGCATGAGCCTAGGAATAGACAGGAAAGGAGATCCAAAGCAGCTCGGACCAAATCTCGTAATGATTTACCGACCCATGAAAGGCCAAACTCCGGTCGAGTTTTTCCACCACAAAGGCAGGAGTACGCTCCACTTCCCTACGACCAATACCATGACCCAATGTATTCCGGTCATGACAATAACAGTGAACTACCCTCATACCAGCTGGATGACGAAGAGGAAATAAATCCTTTCACGGAGGGCATCCGTAGGTGCCCAGTGCTTCATGACTTTGAAATTCCAGAAATAACAAAGTATTCTGGTCGAGGTGACCCTGACGATCACCTGCTAAACTACCGCGCTAGCATGGAAATAGCAGGAGCTACTCCGGCATTGAAGTGCAAAGCTTTTGCTTTGACCCTTGAGGGAAGTGCAATACAATGGTACAAAAAGCTCCCTCCTGGTAGCATCCACAGTTGGAGAGATCTGAAAACAGCCTTTAAAAATGGCTTTGTTTCCTTTAGGCTCGGCCAGCTCCCACTCCAGCGGCTTCAGGATCTAAGGCAATGAAGGGATGAATCTCTGAAAAGTTACCTAGCTCGGTTTACTGAAGAGATGCACATTTGTGAAAACATCACCGAGGCGGAAATGTTTTCCGCATTGAAAGGAGGGCTAGATATGACGAGCATGTTTTGTAGGGATGCCCGAAGCAGGAAACCAAGGGATTACAATGCCCTAGTAGACCTGATGAAGGAGGAGATCGTATCAGAAGAAATGTCTAGGGCCAGAGACAACCATCCTCAAGGGAGATACAATCTTGGGTATTCTAATGAAGTAAACCTCGAGAAAGGAGGTAACAAGGATAGGTTCGACAGTAACCAAAGTGGTGCGCCGCGTCAATTTCCGGGGACAAGGTCCAGCTATACAGCAGAGACCACGGAAGCTATCCCCAACTTGCACTCCAACGCTCCTTCTCAGAATCCTTCCATGGGTCAAGGAAGAATAGAAAGTAGCCGAAGTGGAAAACAGCCCATGATTGGGGCTTACTGCGCCTACCACAGGTATTACGGTTACGCAACAGAAGATTGCAGGGAAATCCACATGTTAGTGGACCAAAAGGTGCATGGAAGAAGGGGAAGTGATTTCTCCCATGACAAGGGGAGAACTCAAAAACCAGGTGGCCAGAAGTTCAACCAAGCTGACAGGAGAGCTCCGTGGAAGAACTTGACCAAAGAGAGGATTGACAATCGTCAGAGAGACAGAAACAAGGGCCAGGATACCTCCTCGGCGCATGTTAAAGATACAAGAGAACCACCTACACCTGTGTCCGACCCTCCTATTCATGAAATTGACACAATATTGGGAGGCCCCCACCCGGGTGGGAGCACAAACAACTCCCAAAAGAGATATATCAAAGAAGCCAAGTAGCCCGCCAACGTGAATTACCATATCCATTCACATCCTGTTGGGATGCCTCGGACAAAACCTATCACCTTTACCCAAGACGATGCTATTGGAGTACACTTTCCACACAATGATGCATTGGTTATCAGGGTAGTAGTGGCTCGGAATGGGTTGTCACGAATGATGGTGGATGATGGTGCCTCGGTAAATGTGATTTACCGGGGTAACTTTTGATAAGATGGGGATCAGCACTCCACTCATTCCAGTCCCTGATCCAATATATGGATTCACTGGGGACAACATAACTCCCAGAGGATCCATAACCCTTATGACTGAGGTAGGACAAGCACCAACTCTTTCCAGAATCCCCATGGAATTCTTGGTTGTGGACAAAATCTCCTGTCATGGCTCAATTGGGAGGCCAGGCCTCATTGAATTAGGATTTGTAACTCATACAAAATATATTTGCATAAAATTCGCCATGGAGCATGGTGTTACAACTATAAGGGAGAGCCAAACTGAATCGCGGGCCTGTTACACAAACGCAATCCGGAAATTTCAAGACCGGAGCTTGAACATGATTAACGATGTAGCAATGGCCGAGGCTACTCCAGACCCTGAAAAACTGGGTGGAGGACCCTCAGGAAATGAGGATTTTACAATGACGTTGGAAGAAGATCTGGCAGAGCTGGACCCAAGAATGGTAGGAGGTAATTGCTCTACCCCAGTTGAAAGGTTGGAATGCTTAAGTGTAGATCCCCTCGACCCAATCAAGGAGTTGCAGATTGAATTGGATTCAACGGTTGAATACAAAGATCAGCTGAAAAGCTTCTTACTTGAAAACCTCGATGTATTCGCATGGAAACATGATGACATGGTTGGGATCGATCCTAAAGTGGCCTGTCACAGACTCCAACTTGATCCCAGAAGCCCTGGGCACAGGAAAAAGAGAAGACCTATGAGTTCTGATAAGTATGAGGCCTTGAAAGAAGAGGTTATGAAGCTGCTGAAAAATGGCTTTATCAGAGAATTCCGGTATCTGAAGTGGGTATCAAACCCTATTTTGGTACCAAAACATAATGGGAAGCTGAGAGTATGTATTGATTAATCAAATTTGAACCAGGCATGTCCCAAAGACAGTTTTCCATTACCTCGGATTGATCAGTTAGTTGACTCCACAGCGGGACATGAGATGCTGAGCTTTATGGATGCATACTCAAAGTACAATCAAATCCCCATGTATGAATCAGATGAGGAACATACTTCGTTTATTACAGATAGGGGACTCTATTGTTACAAAGCTATGCCATTTGGCTTAAAAAATGCTAGAGCCACCTATCAAAGGTTGGTAAATCGCATGTTTTCAGAACAATTAGGAAACACCATGGAGGTATATGTTGATGACATGCTGGTCAAAAGCATGGTCGCCACAGAGCATATCCGCCATTTGTCAGAGGCCTTCGATGTTTTAAGGAAATATCGAATGAAGCTCAACCCAACGAAGTGCCCTTTTGGGGTAGCGTCCGAAAAATTTCTTGGATTCATGGTGAATAGGAGAGGGATCGAAGCCAATCCCGATAAAATCAATGTTTTTTTAAACATGCGATCACCCCAGAATCCAAAAGAAGTGCAAAGCTTGACGGGGAGAATTGCGGCCTTAAATCGATTCGTTTCCAAGTCCACTGACAAATGCTTGCCATTCTTTAAGGTCTTGAAGGGAGGGAAGTGATTTCAATGGACGCCGGAATGTGAGCAGGCTTTTGCCGACCTAAAAGCATTCTTGAGACAGGCCCCATTACAATCAAAACCAAAGGCTGACGAACTTCTCTACTTGTATTTAGCCATATCAAAAGAGGCTGTTAGCTCGATATTGGTCAGAGAGGAGGATGGGGATCAGTTCACAGTGTATTATGTAAGAAAAGCCATGCTGGATGCTGAAACACGTTACCCAGATATGGAAAAACTTGCTCTCTCATTGATCACAGCATCTCGAAAGCTCCGTCCCTACTTTCAGTCGCACTCCATACACGTGCTCACCAACTTTCCTATGAGATAGGTGTTGTAGAAACCAGATGTATCTGGAAAGTTAATAAAGTGGACGATTGAAATTAGCTAGTTTGACCTACATTATGAGCCTCTGACCGCTGTAAAGGGTCAAGCATTAGCAGATTTCATAGTTGAGTTTACACATCCGCCGGAGGTTAAGATGGTTGATAACACGGATGACAGCCGAGAGTGGAAATTGTTCGTTGATGGGTCCTCAGTTGAGGGACGATTCGGTGCGGGAATATTATTAATAAGCCCAGAAGGATTCAAACTACACAGTGCGATCCATTTTGACTTTAAAGCCTCAAACAATGTTGCAAAATACGAGGCGCTATTAGCTAGGCTGAGACTTGAGAAAGCTTTGAAGATTAAGTTCGTAGTGGCGAATAGTGATTCGCAACTCGTTGTGAGTCAGTTTAATGGAAATCTTTTTGCCAAAGAACCAACTATGGTCGCTTACTTGAAAAAAGTAAGAGATTTGGCTGTGCACTTCAAAAAAATGGAGTTATGGCACATTTCCAGAACTGAGAATTCCAACACCGATGCTTTATCCAAACTAGCAAGCAGCAATGATTAAGAGCTCCATAATCTGATCCCAACTGAGCACTTGTTGACCTCTTCTATTGAGCCAGGGATGGAGATTTTGGCAATAGAAGAAGAAGGATCCTAGATGAATCCTATACTAGTATACTTGAAGCATCAGATAGTGCGAGACGAGCCTAAAACAACTCGGAAGTTGCAAATGTGTGCCACAAATTTCGTACTTTTAGATGACTTGCTCCATAAACGGAGCTATACCTCCCCTTTTCTGAGATGTGTGGGGCTGGAGGAAGGACGGTATGTAATGAAAGAAATCCATGAGGGCATATATGGCAACCACGCCGGGGTGTTATCACTAGCTCGGAAAGCCCTTAAACAGGGATATTTTTGGCAAACTATGCGAAAGGACTCACATGACTTCGTGCGCAAATAAATTAATGCCAAAGGCATGCAACCATACTGCATCATCCGCATCACAAGCTAACTGTGGTGACTAGCCCTTGGCCTTTTGCTAAGTGGGGGGTTGATATTATCGGTCCTATGCCTAGGGGTGCTTGTAATAATTGCTTTGCAATAGTGGCAATTGACTACTTCACCAAGTGGGTCGAGGCGGAACCCTTGATGAGGATTACCGAGTCCAACACCACAAAGTTCATATGGAAGAATGTCATATGCCGATTCGGAATACCACACTCGCTAGTTAGTGATAATGCAAAACAGTTCAAAAACATAAGCATAGATGAATTGTGCGACGATCTAAGAATGAAGAAATTATTTTCATCTTCACATCACCCACAAGCTAACGGACAGGTTGAAGCTGTGAACAAGACCATAAAGAATACCCTGAAAAGGAAGCTGGAGTCCAAAAAGGGCGCATGGGTAGATGAACTCCCACAAGTATTATGGGCACTTCGAACTTCCTCGCACACTGCCACTAGTGAAACGCCTTTCTCCTTGGCATATGGATCCGAGGCGGTATGTCCAGTCGAAATTGGGGTCCCTTCTCTTCGTCAAATCCATTATGACGAAGTGGAAAACGAAGAAACACAAAGAGCTAATTTGGATTTCCTCCTGGAAAAATAGAATGATTCTCAAGTAGTAATGACCAGGTACCACGAGAAAATGACCCGCTATTACAACAAAAGGGTTAAGAGTCGGCACTTTAATGTTGGAGACTTAGTCCTCAAAAAGGTTCTTCCCTCAACTCAAGAACCAGGAGTAGGGACTTTAGGTCCTAACTCGGAAGGCCCTTACAAAGTCTCTGTCGAGGTGGTACCCGGAATGTACATGATCGAGGACTTTTCTGGGGTGCCTTTATGTAATCCCTGGAACACGGATCACCTTCGTCGTTATTTTCAATAAATCAAATTCATGTTCAGTGGTTACAGCATTACCATATAATTTTATAAAATCCTAATTAAGTTACGTTGAGGATTATACCAAGTACTCATTAGACAAACATGATGGATAAACAAAAATTCCTAGATTATTTTGGTTATGAGACCATATGTCTACGCCATGCATGAAATTTGTTAAAAACAAGGGACTCTTATAAGCATACACTGTGACCACTGCATATGGGTTGAAAGTGTTAACACCATCAATAGGAGTTCATACAAATTTATAAACATAGGTGTTACAGAATATAAGACAAAAATGTTCAAAAATTGGTCAAAATCAGATCTAATCAGCAAACATGAATGCCTTGAGCTACTTAGATCTGAGGGACTATACACATATCTTCGTACGATGCGTTTACAAGGCGTTTGTGTCTAGAAGCGTTCACGCTTAAACAGATAAGGTTGTACAAACTAAGATATTAAACTAAATATAAATAAATCATTGCATTTTGCATTCATAAAACCAAAGTATTTACAATTTGAATGTTGTTACATTTACAATATAAGTCCCCATTGCACTTACAAAAAAAAAAAAAAAAAAAACAACAACAACAAGGAAAATACAAAAGAGGATCATTGCGGAGGGACATCCTCTGAAGAGCCCTTGTCAGGTGCATCTAAAGGATCCGCAGGATCATCGAGGGAATCATCTTGAGGCTCGGGGTATAGGGCTTCAATGGAGGATAGGTCTAGGGATGGGAAGTCTTCCTTCACATCCCCCAAAGCCATCCTAGCCCCAATGTTCCCAAAGACCCTCTGCATGGCCTCAAATTCTGGTGTCTCTTCAAAAGTGTCTTTGAAATTCTGGATTGCCTCAGACACCTTGGCACTTAAAGCTTTCTCCACTCGTGATGCAACGGTCTGCTCCAGAACTTCCGTGATCCTAGATTGCATATGCCGTTCCAGAGAGGCAAGGTCCTCCTATGCCTTCCTCCTAGCCTCCACCTCTCTCCCCAATTTCTCAGAGGCTGCTACCACCTCAGCCTCTAGTTTAACCTTAGCCACATTGGCTGCTATCAGGGCCTCAGAAGTTATGGACTGAGCCCGGTTGGAATCGTCCAATTTTTTACAAAGGGACACCACGTCTGCCTCGGAAACCTGAAGGTCGTGCCTTAACTTTTCATTGTCCTCCTGAAGGCGTTTGGATGTCACCCTATCTTCTAAGGAGGCCTTGCGAGCAATGGATAGATGCTCCTTGAGGTCCTAAATCTCTCTAAGCATATTGTCCGCATGGCGAAGGGCAGTCTCAGCGTCCTTCTTATCCCGCTGTGCCTCCTCCACAGAAGACTCCACCTCGTCAATAAGGGCCAGAGCCCTAGCATTCATAGCCTTGGCAGCAACCAGCTTCCGGGATGGAGTGGCACTAGAGGAGAAGGCAGACCAGCCCTCTGTCCTAAATTGCTCAGTGACTAAAGCAGCCCTGGCAAGAGGAGAACTGGGAAGTCGAACAAAGAAGGACTGAAGGTAACATCTCTGGGAAGAACGCTGGCTCTAATGTGCTCGAGCTCTTCTGCCCCCTCAGGCGTCACTTGGTAAGCCAAATCTGGGATAGACACAGATGACTCTTCCTCCAAATCTTGAATCTCTGATGGTGGAGCTGCGGAGGTTTTTTCCTTTTCCTTGCCCCTTTTTAGCCTCTTTAATAGGGCAGGCTCCTCCTCGGATACATGTTTTAGAAATATCCTCGGACAAGGGAGATTGTACAGAAAAGCTCTTAGACTCCCTCTCCCTCTTGGAGCCACCCCTGTCCGACCTTTTTCCTTTCCCCAACGTAGCAACCCTCTTAGGTTCAGCCCCTTTTTCTAAGCTGGGCTGTTGGAGACCCACCGGCAGTAGTGCGGGAAGAGGACCCTGAAGTTGGGTTGTGGACGCCTCAGATACCTCTTTTGCCTCCCCTAATTGCAGGTTAGCAAGTACTGCTTTCTGCCTCTTCTCGATTTCGCTGCCGTGGCGAAGAGCAGGAGGGATCTTTTTGGCCATGAGACCCTTCAAAGGAATCTTTGGAAAATCCCTGGAATCTAGCGAGAAAAGAAGGGGAATGAAGTTAGGAACGGACGAGGTATAAGTTATGAAGGCAATAAGGAAACAAACTTACTCATGGCTCGCATAAGACCATGCTTAACAAATAATTTATTTTGTTGAATGACCCCCTGAAAAGTGCCCTTGTAAGCAAACAAGCGTCTTACTGCTGTTATGTCTGCGTTAGAGAGGAGGCAGGCAAAAGTATCCTCTACCATAAACCAATAGCATGTTAGGAACCAGTAAAGAAAGGTGAATAGAAAATAAAACACGAATGATGCATGACACTCAAGGACACTAAAGCAAATACAAGACTCACTAGGTGGGGAAAGAGTTCGGGGAACTGTAATTTCTGGACTAGGGTCCACAGGAGAGCTCTGCCACTCCCCCGCAGCCCAGAACCATTGGTTCCTCCAATTCTTTATCGAAGTAGGATGACCAGTAATAACGGGAGGGTATGAGCCCCTAGGAGACAAGTAATACCAATCTTTGGCGTCCGACCTCACTTCTTTTTCCCTTCTAACTGATTTCTTCAAAGTATACAAGGTATTGATGATGTGTAGTGAGATGGGATAGTCAGGGTTGACCTCTTTCCACACTAGCCAAGTATCCACGGCCTGCGTCCAGAAGTTGGGAGCCAGCTGGTAGGGGCACAGGTTGTAGCTCCTGAGCAGTGCCCTGAAGAAGGGGTGCAGTGGTAGCCTCATCCTGCAGGATAGAGCATCATAACATATGAATACTTGACCTGGGGGAGGGCTGCAAGGTCAGAAAGAAGGTGTAGGGTGCACTAACCGAACCCCTTCTGGCATCCTGAATTTCGCCGAGGCTCCAGCCAAATCAACCCCTCGAATTTCAGTGGCGATCTCGTTGCTTTCCTACGACTCTGGGTTCAAATCAGGGTCTACATGATACCCTGACGCTTTATTCACCAGGTCTACCCAACCTCAACCTGGGCTATTTCCTCCTCAGAAAGCCCTAGCTCTTCCCTATGTGCCATAAATGGGGCCCTAACAATTAATCCGAGCTCCTGGTGACCAGAAGAAGAGCCCACAGCCTCTCCTCTTCCCAAATCCCTGTCCCGCTTGCTTCAGAGCTCTCTCAGAGAAGCCTCCTCCTCGGATGATGGATGAGTCATGTAGTTCTGGTCTTTTTCTTCTTCACTGTTAGAATCACTCAAATAAATTATACCACTGATTTTCCTATTCCTCCTCTCTGCTCCCTAAAGAAGTGAGAACTAAAAACCGACGAAGATATTGGGCAAAAACCTCTGACAAGAATCGCTATTGCTAACATTTCCTGTGAACCCGTTTCCCCAACTCCTTCCATTTATTCTTAAAAAAGAGCCAGACTCACCGAAAGATAAACAAAATGCAAAACGAAAATTTTCAAACCCACACTTGAAGATTAGAAATAAAAAAAGAGGGGGTTTTGCACATACAAAGGAAAAGAAATTTACCTTCAAAGGACGAGTGTTCGAGATTGTGCACCTAAAATGAGGGACACGCCAATGAAAGTTGTTGAACGGTAAGGAGGGTTTCCTGTTACAGAAAACCCTTGAAGGGAAGGTGTGAGACTTGCGATGAAGGAAAAAGCAATACAACTTTCTGCGAGAGTGTTACTACAAAAATTTTGAGAAAACGGTAATGGGAAAACAATGAGGAGAAGAAGGCTTTATAGGGAACTCTATAAACCAAAACCCTTGGTTTGTGAGCCACATAATTAACACGGGTAACCAACGTCCCTTGGGGGATGGATTAATCAAGGCGCCAACTGTCAAACGAAGGGAGAAGACCGTTCAGTTACCATAGTGGGTGCCACGCCCGGAGAGATGTCACCTATCATTCCTTTCCTGCTCCTTGGGAACCGATATTAGTAGCCCCCCTTTATGTTAAATGCACCGTCTAAAAGACATGTTGGTGTAATTCCAATTTTCACTTGAAAAGTAGAACGGGAATAGAAGGTCGACTTTACTTTCAATCCGACTCCCACTAAGGAATGTCATTCCGAACTTTAAGCTTGCAGCGTCAAACGATAATTCCTAGCCAATAGAGGGCAGGATAATGAAATATAAATATATATATTGGATGTAACAGATAAACAAAGTTAGTGCCTCGAACATACAACAAATCCTACCAGCCCATGAATGACCACATCGGATTTGAGGGACTAGTGTTGAGATCGTACCAAAAATGCGGCACATTGGACCACCAGCGAAGGCCCAATGAGGGCCCAGTGGACTATAGCCCATGGTTAAAGCTTAGAATATTACCTTGGGTCAACTGTCGAGGTGGAATATCACGCGGACCTCTTTGGCCGAACTGATTTGTGTCTAGTCGATGTGCTTTACGCTTAGCCGAAGTGCTTTACAGTGACACACAGTAGAGGGATGAGACAATGGATGGAGTCAGAGATGTGAAACCACCTTTACCATGAAGTGACAGGCGCCCATCCCCTACAAAGTATAGTAATGATTAGTATCAAAAGGCAAGATCTCCTTTTTTAGAAGATAGGGTAAATACAAGTGTAAAGTACGCCACGTGTCACGATCTGAAACAACGAGTTCCTCTATAAATAGAGCACTCCTCCCGCTTAGTAAAGGGTTAGCAATTTCATACTCTGAACTAAATATTTTACTCTCACTCCCTTTTCTCTCTTTTACACATTTATATCTCCCGCACCCAATTTATATCTGCTTGAAATGAGCACTGACTTTGGCATTGTAGTACAAATGGGAGCCACCTTGGCCCCCTTTGCAAACTGATCATTTGTCACAGTGCGTAGGAGATCCACGTGTTCAAGAGGGAGGAGCTGAGACGTGTTGGTCCAATGTCCAGCCGGATTTTGTGGTCAACATAGACAATTAAGAATTCATTAAATTTTCTAAATATGTTATCCATATTTCTTTGATATATTTGTGGTGCATTTTTTAATCCAAATGACATTACCATCCATTCATACTTCCGTTGAGGTGTACTAAATGGTGTATATTGAATATTATCTTCTTCATTTTTACTTGCCAAAATCCTGATTTACAATCAAATTTAGAATAATATTGTTTTCCTTTTGCAAGGTTTATTAGTACTTCTTTATTTAGTAAAAAGTATCCCTCAAATTTGGTATATTTGTTTAATTCTTTATAATTTATCACCATTCTAGCTTTTCCTCTTTTTCATTGAAATGTTTCATTATCATGAAAGCTGGACTACTATGGGGTCATTACTAGGTCTGATTAATTTTTGGTTAAGCAATTCTTTTATTTGAGGTTTAAATTCATGCGTTTCTTGCATGGTATACATCATTGGCCTAACTCTTATAATAACATTTTCTATAAGTTCTATTTTAGTTTTTGGATGATGTGGTTTCCAACATAATAAATGATTCTCTCCATAATTTTTTTCTAATTGATCAATGACCTTTTTCATGCTTGTTTGTATATTTGTTTTCAAGACTTTTTTTTATACATTATTCTTTTTATTTTTTATTTCATTTTATGTAATTTGTTTTTTCTCCCATTTATCACCACGTTGTGTTGGCTGAACTCTGTAAAGTCTAAATTCTCTTGGTATTTTTAATAAACTAGTATTTCACCACGTGCTTTGCACGTCTTATGTATGCGATAAAATAACGTATATTTTGTATCTCCTATGAAATGAAGAATAAAATGAAAATTATTATAATCGTTATATTATACAAATATAATTGCAACTCATTGAATATAAAATATAATAAATAATACGTTATTATTTATGATATATATAGTATTAAGGTATATTAAGTAAGGAGTATTAATATTAAATCGTGTTAGGTAGAATCTTTTTAAACTCTTATGATAGTTTCAAATTAATTATTATTACTAATTTTAAGTTTAATAGTGAAAATAATTATTCATATGAAAATTACTCGATTACTTATTTATTTATTAACTTACGAGTAAATTTTGTAATAGGCATTTTCAATTTTTCTCAATTATTAAGTGTACATCATGACATTTATGTTGCAAAATGAAAAGTTGAGAAGACATTGAAAATGTGTTAGAACAATAGAAATATTTTCATTGTTTTGTCAGATTTGAACAAGTGGAATTTCTTTTTCATTTGATAAGGATTTAATCAGATTTTTATTAGATTTTGATAGAAGTTGATGAATTTTTGTGGTTAAAATTTTGTAGGTTCCATAAAATATTTGGTTGAAATTAATTATTAACTTGACTTAGATTAAAATTTGAATTAAAATTAACACCAAACGGCGGCTTAACTACGTTCATCATATTAGTGAAGATTGAATAATTATTTATCTATAAATTTGTTTTAATAACTTACCTCTTATTGCATTTAATTAAAAAAATAATAAATTATTTTCTTTGAAGTGATTCTCATATTAGCGTTCAAATAAATGACTTTATATTTTATATTTTGATTATTCAAAAAGTTATTGATTTTAAAATGTATTTATTTTAACATAAATCGTAATTTACCAACTACTGATCATGTTTATTATTTTAACCCTCTCCATATCATTTTTATTGTGAGATTATCTTAATTCTGCTACAATATTATTGGAATATTTCATTGTATAACAAAAATACATCTATGTTTGATTTACGTTGTAAACTTGTAATGATTCAGTTTTAGAACTGTATAAACATATGTATTCAATTACAATGTGGTATAAGATTGGAAAGAGTTATCAATAATTTTTTTTTACAAATTATATGCATTGAATTAAGGACCTTATATTGAAAATTGAATTTATTGTTTAAATAAAACAAAATCATTTGAAAAGTCATTCAACATTTATTTATGTGAAAATATAATTTGTTTAATTAAAGGTATTATAAACATGAGAAAAATAGAAGTAAAGACATAATTGAAAATTAAAAGATTTCCTCTCTCATGTTAACGTCCAAATAAATAACTCTATATTTTTTATTTTGATTATTCAAAAAGTTATTGGTTTAAAATGTTTTTATTTTAACACAAATTGTAGTTTACCAATTATTCATTATGTTGATTATTTTAACCCTCTCCATACTATTTCTATTTGAGATTATCTTAATTCTACTATAATATTATCAGATCATGTATTGTATAAAAAAATTTACATTTATTTTTGATTTATTTACATTGTAAACTTGTATTGATTCAGTTTTAGAACTGTATAAACATATGTATTAAATTACAATATGGTATAAGATTGAAATTGGTTATCAATAAATATATTTTATAAATTATATGCATTGAATATAAAGACCTTATATTGAAAATTGAATTTATTGTTTAATTAAATCAAAATCATTTGAAATGTCATTCAATATTTATTTATGTGAGAATATAAGTTTTTATAATTAAGGGTATTATAAACATAAGAAAAATAGAAGTAAAGACAAATTATATGAATTGAATTAAGGACCGTATATTGGAAATGGAATTTATTGTATAAATAAACTCATTCAACATTTATTTATGTGGAAATATAATTTTTTTTAATTAAGGATATTATAGGCATAAGAAAAATAAAAGTAAGGACATAATTGGCAATTAAAAGATTTCTACACATCCATGCTTTTATATATTAGTGATGTGCGCAAGGAGTTTGTAACATTATTACCTAATTATTTTGTTTATAAAATTGAAATTGTTGTATAAAGTCATTTCCTAATAATATATCACATTCTAATTTATTATAACTATATATCTTGTTCGCAACTATTTGTTTACTTCCAAGTATTATATTAACTTTGTCAACACTATTAATTATTTGGGTACTTTTTCTTGTAACTCCTGTTATTTTTATCTTTCCATTAACATTCCATGATTTTATTAAGAAACTTTTAAATATTGTTATATCACTTCTTGTGCCAATTAATGCATAGGTTGTTATATTTGTTTCAACAATGGTAACTTGTATGTAAACAGCTAATGGAAAACTTATTTGGTAATTCATTTAGCTTTTCTACATAATATAGTTTGTCCATTATGAGTTATATATAATCCTTCTCGTTTTATACTATAATCTTCTTGTCCATTTAGGAAACTTATTCCTAATAATATATGAGGATTTACCATACTGTTATCTATATGACATGGTACTAGGAGATTTATTCCTCCTATCTTTATTGGTACTTTAACTTCAAGTTTAGTAATATGTAATTGTCCATCAAAATTTATATATCTATACGGGTCAGTTTTATGAGATATTAATCATTTATTCCTGTTTGAAGCTATATGACATTCACTAGCTCCTGTATCAATTAATATATTTGATCATTTCACATGTTCTTTTCCATTGAAATATTCACCGTCTATTTTCATATTTCCAGCATTTCTATGAAGTTTTATTTCTCTTGTATTACTAGTTTCTCCTAATTGTTTAGGTAAACTTGCTGATCTTCTAATTAATCTTCCATCTTCAAATATTATTTTATTACCAGGGTATTCTTCCTCTCTTAATTTTATTATCTCTGATTTATTTTTTGTTATTGTAAGTTCATAGTCTTTCGTGACTAAATTTATTTGTTTATTTGGTTCTACAATTTTACTAATATCTTTACATTCTTTATGAACTTCAATATATGATTTTTTAGAGTAAATATTTCCATAGTTAGAATTAGTAAATGTATATAACGCTCTATATTCTATAGTCATGATTTAATCTCCTGGTTGCATTAAATCATTTCTATGTAACTTGAAATGTAGTCCTAAGACTTTGTTAAAGTTTATATCTTTCAACGAGACACAATATTTTGGGTATCATGTAAATATTAGTTTCTGATAGGCTAAATTTCCTTCCATTGTTCCTAAATGACCATCTTTTAAATTTATTATTCTTTCATAGTGTAAACTTACAGTCAAAGGTGAATCTATTCCTTCCTTAAATAAGGATTTAAATATTATTTGTATTCTAGGTAATTGTTTTAAAACTTTATTATAATATTCTCTCTTTTTCTCTAATGATTTTAATCTTAGATTTTTTTGTCTTTTTATATTTCTTTCTTCTCTTATTTGATTCATTAAATTTCTTCTTTGTTCTATTATTATATCTAATTTTTCATTTGTTTCTATGTCTAGATATCTAGCTAATTGAGGACCTGCTCTATGGTATTCCATTCTCTTCTGTGATGTCATTTTGTATTAGTTCTTCTATATTGTCATTCTCTATTAAATCTAATATTTCATTTATTCTAAAATCTTCTTTTATTATATTAAAATTTATTAGATCATATATCTCTCTTCTTATATCTTCATCTAAACCTTTTAAGGCTCTTAAGATTTCTATTTTTTATTATCAGTTAATATTAATGTTTGAGTTATATAAATTTTGGTGTATGTATAATATATTTATTTTTATTTTTTGGCATATAATATTTATCTTTTAGATCTACCATATGGCTCTGATGCCAAACGAAGGGGGTGCTACTATGAGCAAACAAAAATCATAAAACCTAAAATCAATTAAAACAAAATTATCTAAGGACTAAATTGGAGTTTTCTAAATCTTGATATCTATAGTTGAAATGTTATGTGTAAGGGTATTCTTGGTAGTTTCTAATGTTTAAGGCTATTTTCAAAAGTTATAAAATTGTATGGGTATTTTTAAGAATTGGTAAATTTAAATGGGTATTTTTAATATATTCCTCGTTGTTATAGCCAGAATTATGTAGCTTGCAAGCAGGTTTCTTTCCTTTACTTCTTCAATTTTTTTTTTTTTTCGGAGGTTGTATTATTTTTTATTTAAGCATGTTGGAGCAAACTTTTGCAGAATCTTTGTTTCTTTATAGCAGTTAGAAATACATATCAATTACAAACTTAAATAACCAAACAAAGTTGTACATTTACCTCTCATAGTTCTTTAATTCATTTAACATCAAATCCTTGCAAGAATGATGCAGCTTGTTTTCGTGCAAAATATTTTGATGCACCTTAAAGCTTATGCTTTAGAATAATAACAAATGTAGTCTGAAACTGAAAGGTAGAACTCTAGAGGCAAGGTTTTGCAAGCGCTAGATATTTGTCAAATGTGCTTTATCCATTGTTACCTTTTTTTTGGTTATGAGAGATGCCATAAGGGTGAATTAAAGCATATTTAATTCAAATGTGAACAGAAAATAATAAAATTCCTGACATTTATTTAGTTTTTTTTTTTTTGTGTCCTACTGTTAATTCCTCAACCCTAAATTCTAATTCTGAACTTCATTTTTTTGGTGCAGACAATGGTTAGATCTTTTGAGGTCGGTGAACTAGGTATGTACGATTAAAATTATGTTATTACTTTGGGTTACTAAATAATAAATTAATGTACAATAGTTTCCATAATTATATTTTTTTATTAATTACAGGTATTGAGAAGAAGCTATTACTTCTTTTGGGGTGAATGATACGAAATGTTGACTATTGAGGGTCAAAATTAATTACAGATTTTGGCTATTTTATTGTCCTGGTCAATGGAGTCGCTATATTACAACAACTAGGTATGTTAAGGAGATTTGGCTTAGATAACCTTTTCTTCAATGAATATTCTCTTCTTGTAAATTAATATCATTTTTGTTATGTTGTTTACTTTTGCTAAACCTCATTACGAATGCTTCATGCAATTTTTTGGTTCCATTCTTGACACAATAATATATTCCACTCCTCAGATTCTTTATGTAGCTAAGGTCTATACATTGTACATTTTTTATTGTAACATCTACATATTATTAACTTGAAAAAAAAAATGCAGGTTCGCTTGATATTTCATTTCAAGCTAAATCTATTGCAAATGAAATTATTAAATGTGTTGACATGGAATTCAATGGTAATTATGCTTTTCTTTTAGGACTATCTGTTGGGTCTCACTTTTCAAGAGAAAAAGAAACTGCTTAAGTGTGTGCTGGAATTGTTTTGTAGCAAAATTAGTGACCATATATATGATAGGAGTTTTCGTTGGTGGAAATAACTTTAACTCATATTAGGATGATTAAAAAACAATGTACATTTGTAGTCAATTACAAGAGTTTTTTAGTTTTTATTTAAGAAGAATCTGAAATTTATTGATTTTCCATATCCGCTTTCAACTTTTATTTAGTGATTTTTTATCAAATGTACGAGTAGAAAACTTTCGTTTTAATAAACCAGTCATTTCTGGATAGCAGCTTGTAATTAAGCAACCAACCCTGCATATTGTTTGTCCATTTTCTTCGGCAACAGTCACAGGTGGTCGATCTCTATTTTTCTTTATCTTTTCTTGTAATTTAGCTACTATTTTCTCGAATATTGACTCAATTTGTCTCTAAATTATATCCAATATGATGGTTTGTTTACCTTTGAGCACGCAATTTTGGAGCATCAGATTTATAATCTCTACCTCGAGGATAAGAGTTTCAATCTTGTTGTAGGTGGAGGTTCTGCAATTGAAGCATGTAGGTCGTCATGAACTGATCCACCAGATTTCAGATTCATGGACTCTGATGTTAATTTTGGAACTGGGGGCAACAATGCCACTTCAAGGGTTATAACATGAGCAGTCACAACTCATTCTAGTTTGTATTTTTTGATAGATGTACGCTTCAAATTTCAAATTATGTTAAAAGGTGTACACAAATATACAGCAAAAACATATGTTTACGAATTTGCATACAAATGCATCTTAATTTTTATAATTAGATCCGAACACTATCCAAATTTACACAAATTGTTACGCACGTTTTAAACCTAGTGTGTATGTGTGTAATATAATATATTGTGGGTTTGACTTTTAATGGATGATTGAGATTGAATTCTTTAGAAAAAAGAGAAAAAAATTAAAGAGAATCAATCAAAGGTTAGAGTGCCTTTCCCCTACAATAGAAGTGTTGCTTCCCCTCGTACTGTTCATTTTTGGTCGGTCGTGTTCACACCTTGAGAAATACAGAAAGTCTCCCATATGGTTTGTGAATTTTCCTGTGAGTTTTATGATGTCGGATATGGAAAATTTGAACGATGTAAATGAAACCACGTCATTCTTGAAATAGAAGTGTTGCTTTCCCTTGTACTGTTCATTTTTGGACGGTCGTGTTCACACCTTGAGAAATACAGAAAGTCTCCCATATGGTTTGTGAATTTTCCTGTGAGTTTTATGACGTCGGATATGGAAAATTTGAACGATGTAAATGAAAACACATCCTTCTCGAAATAGAAGTATTGCTTCCCCTCGTACTGTTCATTTTTGGATGATCGTGTTCGCACCTTGAGAAATACAGAAAGTTTCCCATATGGTTTATGAATTTTCATGTGAGTTTTACGACGTCGGATATGGAAATTATGAACGATGTAAATGAAAACACATCCTTCTCGAAATAGAAGTATTGCTTCCCCTCGTACTGTTCATTTTTGGATGATCGTGTTCGCACCTTGAGAAATACAGAAAGTTTCCCATATGGTTTATGAATTTTCATGTGAGTTTTACGACGTCGGATATGGAAATTTTGAACGATGTAAATGAAACCACGTCAGATATTTTTTCCACAGCGAGGCGGTTGAATCTGATCTTGACATTTCTACTGCATACATATCCATTATCCCCAATTCTTTCAATCCCTATGAGAGACAAATCCGAATTTCCTTCTCCTAGACCCGTCGTTGACGATCGATTCTCTATTACTTTTGCACAGCATTGGACATGTGCTTAATAGTAATTCTCCATGCCAACATCACATCTCGCAATCTTCATGGTGATTTAAATGTATTTCGTTTCCCATTCAAGTAATCATCTGCAAATAAGGAGGTTTATATTTGGATCCCTTTAATTATCTCATTGCATTATTGTTGGCTTCTGTTTGTTCCTTTTTGACTTGTTAAAATGAGTGAAGAAGGGTTCTTGAAAATCCAGGTACTTGTTCTTTTGTTCATTTGTATATCATTGTGTGTTAATATTGTTTATGCAAAAGGATGGGGTGGGTTGGTCTTAGTATGAGTTTCTATTCATTTTTTCGTTATGGGCTTTGCTTGTATTAAACTCAAGATCTATTCATGGAAATCCTTTTATTTTTCTGTTTGTATTCTTATTTTTTGGCTTTGTTTTTTAATTTCTGATTTTGTTTGATAATATTTTAATCTTTGATTAACTTATCCGCTGGCTTTGCTTGCGTAAGCAGACTTTCATTCTTAAAGTCAATATACACTGTGAAGGGTGTAAGCACAAAGTTGGGAATATCTTAAAGAAGATTGATGGTATGTTTTTTATTTCATATCTCAAATATATGCATAAGAATGTAGTATTAGGATGAAGCAAGAATTGTTATGAATTTTTACATGATTAATAAGGTTTGATGGAATTAATAAGTTATATAATTTACTAAGCTTGTATTGTGTTGTTAGAATATTATGTATTTTAAGATGTTAGATTTGCTTAACTATGAAAATCCCAATTGATTAACAAGAAATAGCAAAATTACTGACAAAAGTTAGGTTCACATCAGTTGAGAGAGAGAGAGAGAGAGAGAGTTGCATGCGTTTACCAAGCAATTTGAACACTAGGAAAGTTTACCTCATTTTTATATTTATTTGCCACAGTTGTCTAAATATCTCCACATTTTTATGAAACCATATATTTCATTTTCTCCCCTTTTTTTAACTTTTTTAACTGGAAGTGCATGTATGTATTGTTTTTCAAAGATGATTCAATTTTTTATGATTTACGGATATTAGAGTTTACCCGTGTGAGGGTTTTAGACTCCAGACTATTTGATGATTTCATTTTTTTATGATGCATCAGACTCAATGTACATTCTTCTTTGATTATAATTATATTGAAATGATGATGCTTCACTCGCTCTCTTTATGTTTTATTTTTATTTTGATATGTTTTTTCATTTGTTTTTAGTTTTCATATTTCTCATTTGATGAGCAAAAACTTTTCTATAATTGTATGAGAGCTTGTACATGAATGGATGCCCACAATTTCATGTTTTCCATTTTGTTTTAAAAAATATATTCAATTTAAAGCATATCATTAATTTTCTTTTGGTAGGGAGGACCCATCATAGAATTCTATCAATGATTGGATATTGCAATCTATAGAGTAGTAGCTGATGCTTGAGTCCAACATTTGCAACTCGATGATAAATTCAAGCACCCCGACATATATTCTCAAGTTGATAAATTCAAGAACTGAGCTGGTAAGGCTGCTTGACTTCTAAAGACAGTAAAAACTTAAAAGAAATATCAAACGAGCACTTGGGTTTTCACGAGAAAAATAATAGGAATCTTATAATCATATGTTCGGTAAGTATTTAATTATGTTTATAGATGAATTAAAGTAGGTGATGGATAAGTAGGTATTATTTATGGGTCTCATGAAATGTGATACAAATGGTTAGGTTTCTTCTTCCCCTTTCATTGCTTTCTTTGATTTTGGATGTGACAAATATAGGTTGAGATTGTTAACTGAATAATATTAAAAAAAAAATTGTTATTGCTTATGATTTATGTAGTTCCTTTACAATAATTCTCAGACTTCTTCTTTACTATAATCAAATTGTTATTACGGAATTTTTCACAGGAGGAAGATGAATATAGTACTAATAAGTACGGTTCAGAAAGAGCAGCCCACAAGACCTCCATTTCATTGTGATGAGAACAATGATGATACCATTGAGAGGGAGATTTTTTTACAACAATGATGATACCATGATGTTATACTTGAGCATTGGAATGTTCTCTTCGGATGCTAATTTGAAGTGCATGAAGCCCTCAATTGAGTAATATCCGTTAAGGTAGAATTCTTTTTTGGTTTAAATCAATTATTAATGTCTTTGAATGGCAAAAGCTAGGTACAATAACTTATTGAATGCATAAAGTGAATAATAAATATCTTTTCTCATATTTCTCTAAAAATTATATGAAAAATACAGGAGTTACTTTTTCAGATTTCCTAAGAGTATATTGATTCTGTATTTCCTTGTCTCATTTTTTAATTGCCTCCTCAAAGTCTCATGACTTTTACCTACTATACGTGTGTCTGTATCAAAATGTTATGCATCTTTGTGTAATTTACAAAGTTTGGAAATCATTTGAGTCAAGTCATACGAATAAGAATTTTCGGATTTAATTTGCATGCGAAACCAAAAGGACTGATTTCTATTTAATTTTGCAGAATGCTGTCAGCAGAAAAATCAACCTAGATGTTATTGTGGATTTTGCATTTGCTAAAGGATACCGCTGGATATTTACTACTACTCATGACATTAGGTATTTCTTCTGACTAATTGGAAATATTTGTTTACAGTCATAAAATATTTTCGAATAGGTTACTAAGGATTATTTATTGGGCAATGCTACTAGGACAACATAGTTGAACAACATGGTGGACAACACTCTCACATGGGGTGGGATCCAACAATTTTGTTGGATCCCACCCCATGTGAGAGTGTTGTCCACAATGTTGTCCATATTTATTGTCCAAATAGCATTTTATTTATTTATTTCTGACTCAAGCAGTCAGGTTTGTGTTCGTTTCGGGAATCACTATGAGCATTTTCAAAGCCCTTAACCCCCTTCAACAAAAATCTCGACCTCAAAAAGGAACCCCCCACTGCGTCAATTCGGATCCATCCCTTAATCTAAACTAGGTCAAACCCCTCCTTCCACTCTCCTGAATTGCCACCTCTCAGACAACCAATTTTTCAGGTAATAATACATTAATACTGGAATTTAAATCTATTTTATCCTATACTCGACTATTTGTACCAATATATCGATTTTCTTTTTGGTTTTTGAACTTTGTATGTATAAATAGATTAGTTTTGGAAATAGAAGTAAGTTTTGAATTTAATTTAATTAAGTGAAAAAGGGACAGAGAAAATCAACATTGCTCAATTTTTTTTCTGTTTCTTGTTGTGGTTGACGTAATGATCAATGGTAGCAAATGCTTCACTATGCTACACTTCAAGAATTACCTAATTTTACTTGTATTTTGCTATTGCAAACTAACCTTTAATAAATTTAATTTTGGCTACATAAATCCTTTTTCTCTGTTCATATAGTTCATTGCTAATTAATCCAGTTATCGAGATTCATCATTATCAGACTACATTGACACTAAACAATACTGTAATTGAAAATTCATAGCTACATAGGCTGATGCTCATCTTGCTTGCTGAAGTCTATTTCCTCAAAATACTTATATATTTATTCTGTAAAATCTTGTTCATATCAATGGTTGGTGCAAAATATTTTTTTGTACTTTTAACCACATTGCACCTAGAGCAATGTCTAAATTCACTGAAGGAGAAATATAAGAGCAAGTCTTCTTTCCTAATGTTGTAAATGCATATGCAGATTTTCGCAGATAATATTACTCTTGAAGAGGTGACATTGAAACTGGATTGTGAGGAATTAGTTTATTGTTAACACATTTCAAATTTTATGCACATGTACTTGCACAAGACAACAAGAAAAAAATCGTGTTGATCTTTTATCTAATTTTCCTTGGAACTTGTAACAGATCGTTAGCTAAAATCTAATGCTAAAGTTAAGACTCTACATGTAATGGACCAAGTGAAAGGTGACAAACTTGTCTCTATTCCAATAACAATGTTCACCGGTCATCTATTTGTGTTGAAATTACTATCAACGAACTTTCTCTTGTTTTAAAAATGGTAGTCCCGATAGGAAAGGGGGGCTTTTTAGAAAATATATTTAGGATCACTCATCCTCTATGCTTTACCAAGGACTACGCTTGTTAATTTTCTATGCCATTCAGATTATTCTTATTATGTGCCTTGTTTTCATAATCAGTGACATGGCTCCATTAAACACCTTGATATAGATTTTCTCATGGATGTCGTGGACTACACAATGTTAAAGATGTAAAGCTAAGGAAGCGAAGTAAAAATACGAGTTTCAGTGATACTACAAGAAAAAGAAGCAAAAAAGACGAAAAATTAGAGACGACACGAAAAGTCGTCTCTATTGGTCGATCAATAGAGACGACAAAAAAGTCGTTTCTGTTAGTCGACCAATAGAGACGACTTTTTAAGTTATCTCTATTAGTTGTCAACCAATAGAGACGATATTTCAATGTCGTCTCTATGATCGACCAATAGAGACGACATTATTTGTCCCCAATTAATAGATACGACATTGTAATGTCGTCTCTATTGGTTGACAACTAATAGAGACAACTTAAAAAGTCATCTCTATTGATCGACCAACAGAGACGACTTTTTTGTCGTCTCTATTGATCGACAAATAGAGACGACATAGACTATTCTGTTTTTTAAAATTTTTTATTCTTATTTTTTAAAATTTCTCTATTTTTTTTGTTGACCTTTTTAATTATTTACATTTATATAATTAATATTAAAGTTAATTTGTTAAGAAAATATTATTAAGTTAACTAATATATAGTATTTAAAACAAAATTTAACACAAGAATTTAATTGCCTTAGTGGTTGGGACATCACCACTCAATACTTAGGTCCCGAGTTCGAATCATTGTCATGCACAATTATCATATAAATTAAAGAAAATTCCGGGGTCGATGGTTCAGATCGAGATTTGGGTCGAGTTAAAAAGGTATTGAATCGGGTCAAAATAAATAAATAAAAAATTAATTAAATATTTTCACAAATAGAGACTACAATGTCGTCTCTAAAGGTCGTCTCAATTGTCTCGGAGGAAACAGAGACGACGTAGTCGTCTCTAATTATCTTCAGCCACGGACCTACAGAGACGACTCATTGAAACGACTTTGTTGTCTCTAATAACCAATAGAGACGACTTTAGATCCTTTAAAAACGACTTTTGTCATCTCAGTTGGACCGAATTCTTGTAGTGTGACCAGCATATTGACATATTATCCTAATTATTCTTTAATTTTTGGTGTTATGAGATTGTGTGTCTTATCATTGAAATTAAGTAGGGGTGTTTGGCAGGGGAGATGATGAGACATCACCTCGTTGTCTCTCTCCCCATTGTTATCTTATGCTCCAAATTTATTTTAATTAATATAAGCATTCATTGTTTTTCCGGCTATGTATTCTGGTAAACTTATTTTCAGGGAGGCTGCACTTGAATGTTTTAAATGGCCTAATTCTAGAAACTCAACTAGGATGATCAATATAGATTATTGGTCATTTGTACACGAGATTAGATGGGTTTACAAAATTGCATGTGACAATTTTTTTAAACTTTGATTTCTTTTCCTACCAAGTTTATATATGCTCACCTTTTTGTCGCATTTCTATAAATATATGTTATACTTTTGACGCTTATATTTTAAGATTATATTATCATAACGCTAAAAAAAGTCGCCTAAAAAATCGTTCTCTAGTTTGTTTGGTAATGGAAAAAATTTCAACAAAAATTTTCAAACTCAATCTCAATCATCCATCCTTAGTCAAGTCCACAATTTTTGACTTTCCAAATATTTTTCAACCACACATCCATCAAAAAATAATAAATAATCACAAAAATAAAAAAATTTCACATTACCAAACAGGCTCTTAACAAGTATGAACCACCACTAGTTTTGAGAGAAGGTTAGAGTGCCTTTTTTTGCTTCTCACACTTACATTTGCGTTCGGTGGATGGTTCGTCATTTGTGAAGGTTCCAGAAAGCTGCGATTCTTAGGGTTTGCGCCTCTTCTACCGTGTGCTTGTGGACGGGTTGGTATTGGAGAGCGGTAGGAAGGTAGTCATCTGTTGTCAACGTAAGCTTCTCTCCCTGTAAACCTCCAGTATTCCCGTTTTAAGGGTATGTGTTCTTCTTTCTGTTCTATTCGTCGACTTTGGTTTCTTAATGTTCTATTTTTTTGATTTCTTTGAGTATATTGTGCTTGTCGTGGTGGTTATTGTTTTTTCTTTGTTCAGATGAGTATATTGTGCTTGTCGTGGTGGTTATTGTTTTTTCTTTGTTCAGATATGGATAGGGGTTTGTGTGAAGATTATTGTATCGTATCTAGTATGAGTTCTGCCTTCTTCGTCCTTTTTTTTTTACTGCATCTACACCGTGCTTCTTCTCTTCTCTTCATTCTTGTCATCTATTGAATGTATTGTTCGTTTCCTTTTTTTTTTTTTGTATTTTCCTTTTCCCTATTTATGGTTCTCTTGTTGTTGTTGTTTTTTTTTTTTTTGGTTTGCTTTAGTTGATTTACTTCTTCACAGGTTTTTGCTCCTTCACTTGCAGTCTAGTTTTTTGTATTTGTCATTTTTTTTTCTTTTCGGAATTTGTTAGAGTTGGGTGTAGGAAGAATGCATTTAAATTTTGTTAAATGAAGTTTGAATGGGTTCATGAATTGGGATTCAGGGAGTCCCAGAGAGCTTCAATTGCACTTGTGACTGCTTCAATGTTTTTTTGATTTTTTGTTTTTCTTCTTCTCTTGTATGTTAAATAGTGGATTCGAATTTGCTCCTCATTTTAAAGTGTTATATTGTTTACTCATGAAATGGTTTGTCTTGTTTTCTTTAGTAGTAATATTTCTTTTGCATTTTAAGTTATTCTTCTCGTGTTTTTGTTATATTTATCACTCGTACATCTCTGATAATTTTCTGTTTTAATTATTCTCAAAATCTTATTTATTTGAATTAGGGTTTTTTTTTTACTAACTATAATTCTTTAATAAATGTAGATACGAGGATGAGCCAATAGATCCTGAACCATATGTAAGAAGCTTTTTTTCTTTTTATTTTTTCACAATATCCCTTATAATATTATCGTATTCGGTGATTATTTTATATTATTGTGGCAATTGATAGGAAGGTGTAGAATTGGAAGAAGAGAACAATAACGAGAATGCTCCGAAAGACATTTTAGGCGAAGAGAAAGAGGAGGAAGTATCTGTCGAACGCCCTCAGAAAACGTCCAAGTATATGATCAAATATGAGCGTGCAAGGATTTTGGGTACGCGAAGCTTTACAGATTAGGTGGGTTTTAGTTAAAAATCTTGTTAAAATTTTGAGTTGATAGAGTAGTTTTTTGAATTGGAGGAACGTTTTTGGTACTGCACATCTAGGTTGCACTGACATGACACGCGACACGACACGACACCAACACGCTGACACATGATTTTTCAAAAAAGATAGGACATGACACGTTTGAGACACTCAAATTAAATTTTTTTACTTATTTTATATTTTAGTTTAATATATAATAACAAGTATATTTATTGCATCAAAACAAGTATATCAAATAAAAAAATTAATTTAATTGTCTAAATGTAGTCATAACATGAAATTCAACAAGATATAAGAGAAAATAATCTATGAATCTTTCATTCATCTTCAGCCTGCTTCCTCAACATCTTCATCTCTATCATCAGTAAATATTACTGCCTCCAATTCTGGTTCATCTAGTGAAAAATTAGCAACTTATAGCATTCCAACGTCTTCAAATGAATCAAATGTATCACCACCAATATCCCACATCTTAGTATTTCCTTTGAAGTATTGTGGACTCCTCCTCGATAATAGATTGCTATGAATAAATACCAAATCCTCAGCACGTTTTGGAGTTATCCTATTCCTTTTAAGCGAATACACAAAGGAATAGGTACTCCAATTTCTTTCACAACACGACGAAGAAGAAGGTTGTACCAATAACTTCAAGACCAATGATTGAAGCATAGGTGCATAAGCGCCATGATTGACCTACCAAGTCTTTGGATCCAAGTGGTAACGATCATGTATAGAATCAAATTCACCAAAATCATTGTCCATAGTTGAAAAACTAGCATACTCAGCAATCACTTTTACACCTCCTTCATTTGCAAAGTATCTGTTGAGACATTTCTTTCTTTCTCGTGACACTTCCAAATCGTTATGAGGAGGAACTCGAGCATGATCATCTTTAAGCCATTCCTCACTGCAGTATCTGATATACAAAAACAAATAATAAAATGATAAAAAAATTAGTGACAATATGAAAAATAATAATATTAAAAAAAATACTAAAACATGAATAAAGAAAAAAATATTATGTAGAATTACTTTGGATTTAAAGAATGAGCCAAACAATGTAGTGGAGTGTTGCTCTTTGTCCAACGATCAATAAGAATCTTATAAATAACATCATAAAATAACGACACTTCATCTTGATGTTTTCCCTCATGCCTATAGATCACCGATTTCACTTTTTCTATCATGGTATCCCACAAGTCATAAACCAAGTTAAGACAAGGTTTATAGTATCACAAAGTCTAAGCATATCGTAAATTGGTGTTGTGAATGAAAGAACATAACTTATGGAGTCCCACCAAAGATCATCAAGTATTTTCTGTTTCACAAAATTTGCCTTTTGCACATTTTCTTGTCGATAAGTTGTCCACTTTTCACTTATAACCATATTTTGCAACCCTCCTTTAATTAGCTTAAATCTTTTAAGCATAACAATTGCTGAAGCAAATTGAGTCTCTGCTACAGAAAGCAATTTCAATGACACAAAATCCTCAAACATGCCAATACCATAGTGTGATTTATGATAAAATTTTTGATAACCATAACATCATCGTGAATACTAGTAATCCAATTGCATTCCTCATACGTGATCTGATTATTATCCATATTCTTCGCTGCACATATATTCTTCAAAGCAAGATTCAAAGTATGGACTACACATGGTGTCCAAAAAATATGAGGAAATTCTGCCTCAATTATTTGACCCGCAACCTTGCAATTTGCAGCATTATCTATAATTACCTGAATAACATTTTCATGCCCAATTTCATTTATAACCTCTGGCATCAAGTTGGAGATAAAATATGTATCCCTTATTTCACCTATACAATCAATAGCCTTTAAAAACATTGGTTCACTCTCAGACACGGCTATGAAATTAATTAATGGCCTTCTTTGTGGATCACTCCATCCATCACTCACAATGCTTACTCCTTTTTTTGTCCATGTGCTTTTTATAGGCTGTAATAATCTTTTCACATTTCTCTTTTCTTTTTGAAGAAGAGTGATTCTCAATTTAACCCGGAGGCACATATCCTGATAAGTGGCTATTTGCAGTAATACTATATGAATTGACATAATAAGGATTTTTGGCAAGATTAAATGACACACCACCTGTGTAAAATAACCTAACAATTTTTTAATTCAATTGTTCACAAGATGTCATATTAAAAGCTTTTTCAAATGCACTAGCCTTTCTTTTCTTTTGCTCCATCATATGAAAAGTAGCCTCATCATTCCAGTAGCTATACCAATGAAAATTCTTTCCCCAGGCAATATGGTACTCTTTTGGACTCATTATTTTAGCTTCATCGTCTAACTTTTGCATCTCACTGATATCTTTTGTCGTTACCTTTTTACAAGCTCCTATACCAAAACCAGACAATTTCAATAAATGTGCCATAACTCTTGTATATGAAGATTTTTTCTGTTGATGACAAAAATTGCACTCTCAACTAATATTACCATCCCCTTCATTGATTCTATCAAATTTTGTTACATATTTATATAACGGTTTAGCTATTTCATCATCTATCAACGTACTATCGAAAGTAATTGGTGAACTCATATATTTGAACTGGAAAATAAAATCATAAAACAAAAAACAAAAAATAAAATAAAAAAATTATCATGATAAGACTCAACCACAATTTTTAATTACGTATTGTAATAAACAAAATTAAAATTTAAAATATGAAACGCACCTCAAACAAAGAAAACAGTGCAGCAGACGTTGGAATGAATAAGTAGAGTATCTATATCTGGGTCTATATATTTATTACTCTGAGGCCCATTAAAGATTAAACAAATACCCTAATCAGCTAACCCTATATACATATGTATATACACAGTTTACGTCCTGATTATTTACGCGGTATATACAACGACGCCGCAAAAAATAGAAATCAAACATGAGGGTAATGCTGCTCCGGCCTTTCTCCAACGACGATGTTGCGCCGATCTTCTTCTCCGATGCAGCTCCTGCACGGGTCCTTCTCCTTCTCCGATGCTTCTCGTGCTCTGGTGCGACTGCAAATGCCAAGGTAAGTCAGACTAATTTTAGATTTGAATCGCCGGACACGTGTCAGGGCGTGTCCGGCAAGTGTCGGTGTCCGACACACCGACACGGCGGCTCCGAAACGTGTCGGTGTGTCTTAGCTGCACATGAATGCTCCGGTGATGGTTGAGTTGGAGGGTGAAACGGATCCACTTGAGGTAATATTTTTTATGATGATAATGGATTTATGCTTAATCGAACTGCCTCCATCTGGAAATTACACAGTACATTATAAATTGTAACTGAAAGGCTAGCTAATTGTTTTTGTGATTTCCTCCATATCAATTAATTTTGCATTATAGTACCTTGATCGTGCCAAACCATCCAATGTTAATGGGATTGCACTTTTTCCAGTAAAATCTGATTTTTTAGAGTAATCACTTAAAAAGAAAATGCTCTGAAATAATACCCTCCTTCAAATGCATTTTTTATTTGTTGCTTAGCCTAACTTTCAAGTAGTTTTACTCTTATTATTTAAGTTGAATTGTTGGCCTTCGAAATGCTATTGCTATGTTATAAAAATGAAGAATGTGACAGTTTGTGCATCAAAGAGTGAAGGCACTGAAGGGAAAGGGTAGCGGAGATTGATGCTTATTACATATGATAATATTATTATTATATTATCTACAAATGAGGCATGTACATTTTTCTTGTTTCCTGAATGATTCACCCCATGTAGATAAGCTTCTTGTGTTAATGGAATGAGAAAGCATTCTAACAACTCTCTTTCGCCATGAATCCTGATACTTAGGTTTTATTTGCGCTCTTAGCCCCAGTTTGGTCTAGGAGTTTTTGAACGACTTCTTTCAAAACTAATTTTCAACAACACATTTTTACGGGATTCACCATCAACATCTTTTCAACCACACATTCTTCAAAAAATTCAAATTTTTTCCAAAATTTCCTACATCAAACTGGCTCTTAGACTGATGTCATCTTTTTTACTTGTCTTGCTTCTTGTTGTCTCCCAGACATTGTGACAGAGATAAAGCAACCAAGGACAATAATACAGGATTAAGAAACATTGATTTATGCATGAATAATACTATGTTGGATCAAATCTCTCAAATTCATAATTTGTTTTGTATGTGTGTAGCTATGTTGTACATTGGATTCTCACTGTTACTGTGTTACAATCAATCTTTTACTTGCTTAAGTCAATCTTTCATAATTTATTTTGTATTTTTCTTTCGTTTAAGTTCTTTCAAAATTATCTCAATGTTTGTTGAGAAAATTCCTTTTCTCTACTCAACAGTAATTCACTTGTTTTCTGTATGGTCTGAGCCTCTTGGATTGCATTAATATTGTGCCTGCATAGAGTTGTTTGTTACAATATTGCTCTATGAATATCATGGCTTGTTAATCATCTGTATTGTTGAACTTCCTCTTCTTTTTTTAACCATAAGGTTGCATTGAGCTTGCAGCCGAGTTATGGGCATGAGATAGCGGCATATGATATACAAACCACCAGATGTGATTTGTATGGACAGGTTAATGTTGAATGCGTCAAGCAATTCTTTATAGTATCGTTGTTGGATTTCTTACTATTTTTTAATTTTCTTTCTTTGAGATTTTATTAATAGGAACAGAACTACCGATAAAGAGTTGTGATGATATATGATGGATTGCATTATGATGCTTTAGTTGTATGTTGTTTCCCCTCTCGACTCCCACCAACCCAACCACCACCACCACCACTGATAGACCCCACCAAAACAACTCCCACACTCTCGACATTATTTTGGCGTGTCCAAGAATCTGTGTGTGCCTGTTTATAACATATATATGTTCATATATATCCTAATTAGAAATCTATCAAATAGACGTCTAATTCCTGACCACATATATCACCCTGACTGGGCACTTGATGGGAGTAGCTTAATTGATTTCTTTATATATGTTTATGTATGTATCATATATATGACACTTTATATGGATGCCCGCTTATGAAAAGAATATTAAGAATAGAAGGTTCATCGATGAAATCATATAACAATTGCGTAGTTTATCTATCTACTTGATTGGATTACCTTCTGTGGGAATGAGGTGCACTAACAGTTATACTTTTAAATTTTTCAGGGAATCTCAAAAATTGAGCCCAACAGTAATTTGCAACATCACGTTGAGGTAATCATTGATTTTGATTTAAAGTGCTTTGTTGGAACTTTTGAACGATATTGACTGTATATGATTTTCTTTTCATGGTGCTAATATTAAGATCAAGACTCCAGATCAAATTGATGAAATGAGAGAAACTTGCGGAGTAAGCTACTATTTATCGCTTCATAATGAGGATAATGTGTATCCATATATACACTTATGGCAAGCTGTGTTGTCTCTTGAGAGATTTGGTGCTTGACATATGTATTCATTTTTGCATGGCTGAAGGCATATTCATGGAATCAGACATTTACTGCAATGCAAAAATAGTGATATCTTGTAGATAGTTATCTTGTCGACCATGTTGGCATGTCATTGTTTGGGGATGCCTCTGGAATATGCCAGTTCATTCTAAAGTTTGGTTCTTTAACTTCTCCTAATTGAAAATTTAAACTTCAGATAACAAGGGAAGTTTTTGATGTAGCTGCTCATGTAATTCGACCTAGAATTACAACTGATGAAATTGATGCAGTAGTTCATGAAGCTACAATTGCTGTCGGTATGTATCCTCCTCATTTCATGTTTCTTGGTTTTTCAGTCCTTAATTTAAATATATTTGTAAAGATTTGATTTGATTATAGTTGTGAAAATTTATTTATTTATATGTTTTACATTTAGACGTACAATTAACTTTTAGGGGGTGAGGAAACATTGATGCTTACATTTTGGGAAATTACAGTCGTGAAAATTAAGTTACTCGCTTCCTTTTAAGCAGCAATATTTGGCAGCAACCCTTGAATTACATTGGACATTTAAAACTCTAATCTGTTAAATAAATATTGAAACCAAAAATGTTGAACTTATTAAATTATTACAAAAACACTGATCAAAATGTTCCTTTTGATCTTCATAAAAGAGTCTTTTGTGATGATTTTTATTTTATTTATTTTATTATTTTTAATTTTATGTTCACTATGGAAGAGGAAGAAATATACATCTCTACTTTACAGAAATGCTTTCTAATGGGGATCTTTATATTTGGACTACAAAGTTAATCATTCTCCATATTTTCACGTTTGACACATCATTTTTTATATTAGTATTTTCATTCGTACTATGCACAGAAATATGTTTGTTATAGTGATTTCAATCAAAATTTATGAAAATATTTTAATTATACATCATATCAAATAGAAACATAGTATAATAACATTTTAATACAAAATATTATCGAATACAAAACTTTAAAAAAGACAAAATTAGTCAAAATAGGGAATGCAAAATGTACAAAACTAATCAAAATTAGGAAATCAAACTCTTTATAGGATTTTTCTTTGTCTTTTAAAAATTGTTTTTCGCATTTTAAAAAAATATATATTTATTTTATTTATTTGCTTGTTGATCTTTCTTCTTCTAAATAAGTTTTATCTTATTCTTTTTTATATGTTAAAATAAAATATTTTGAAATAAAATATAATATAATAAATAAAATTAACAACCATAAATCTATATTTGTTTTGAATTGATAATTTTGAAATTAAAGAATAATGTTATTATATTTTTTATGTATTTAATTTTATTTCCAAATGAGTATATATATATTGTAAAATAACATTTTTTTTTTAGAAAATCTTGTGATCTTTGAAATAATTATTAATTTTTTTTTAATTAAAATCGATTCTACCACTGTTCGAACCGTCTAACCTTTCGACCCTTGACCTGTTATCATTTTTCGAGTCGAATTGATTTCAGGATTTCTGAATACTGAATATTATATAACTTAAATTTAAAATGAATTAGATATTGAGGAAAATAAAAAAAATATGAAATAAACTTTTACATTTGATCATTGGGACGTTTTTACGGATAAAATGTTTATAATTTGTTCTCACTTTTTATCTTGTATTAAACTTCTCGTTGAGATCTTCAATTTGACAAATTAAATATTTCTCGACAAAAAAAAAAATGCAATAATTATTAAAAGATTTTAATACAATAATTATCAAAAGAATAATAATTATTACAAAAAGTAGTTTATAGATAGTCAAATGGATAATAATTGCTTAAACATTTACTCTATTATTTTTTTGGCAACAATTTCTATATTTAGGAAGTCATTTTGGACGGGAAACTATATGAGTGTTATTTTCTCATGGACTTTGTTATTATATTAAAAATATATATGGGGAAGATTTTGGGCCACAGATTGTCTCGAAAAGTATGCAGAACAAGATGGAAGATTTGGGGAATATGGGTGTGCTTGGCAAGGTGTTGCGCGATTGTGTCTGTGCCTTTCAAGGTGTTTCGTAGAGCACACGTTGAAGGGCCTATGAGAAATAGTGGGTATGTGTTCCAATATGTGCTGAAAGCTTTGCTGTTTGGAAGCTGTCCATCGAAGTAACCTAATGCTTAAGGGGCAGATGGTCATTGTTGGTGTTGGAGGCGGTATGTACGAGTTAATGCGGGGCAAGTGTGTGGGGGAAACACCATGTGGATGCCTGATAAGTGTATTTTATATACTTATTTATCTGCTAAAATTAGGATAAAATATTGTCGTTTAAAAAATAAATAAAGCAGTTTATAAACCAAACATCGTTACCAAACAAAGGCTTAGAGAAATGATGACTGTCTCTTCGGACAACATTGTGAAGTCACTGATGGACAGCGACTCTATATGTTCATTAGACTCATTAATGGACTATGCGTTCTGCTTATTCATGATCCCAATATTTTCTCGGACATACCTGCAGAAACTTCCAAAAATTGAAACAAAGGGGATGATTTCGAGGATGAAGATAAAGAAGAAATCTTCAAAGATGAAGAAGGGAGCGAAGATGATGACATTGGAGTGGAAGACTCCTAGAAATAGAAAAAATTACAAGGATGAAAAGGAAGGAAGCCTCGAAGATGATGAAGAAGAAGGAAGCAAAGAGAAGGACATTGAAGTGAAAGTTTCGATTGACATGAATGTGAACACTGAAGAAAATTTGGAGGAAATAGAGCTTTTGAGATTTGATATTGATACCTCATGTATTTTGGTTGATTTTTGTTGGCTGCTGAACCAATGTGTGTTGAAGTATGAAACTTTGTAGATCCAAATGATTCATTTAGTACCCCTTATTTTTTATTAATCTCTTTCCAATTAGTCAAGACATTCTCCCTTAAATCTTTGATATGGTCTTAACTGTTTAGCTAGTTTATATTCCTTGGTGATTTTCAATTCGTAAAGGGTTTGAGTTCTATTTTCCTTTAGTTTTTGTAATAGTAAGGTAATAGAATCCTGTCAATTAGGAAAGGGTTCAGGTTATAATGCAACTTAAACAGCGTAAAAATTCATCTTTCTATTTTCTTCGGAGACAAAATGTGCTCGAATTGTTGTGCTTGAATAGGAACAAGGTGCCCAAATTATTGTGATTGGAGAAAAATGTCGACAAGTATAGGAAAATACTTGGTTTCATTCCAGTTTGAAGTATAAGATGTAGCAGCAAATGACTTGCTTCACACGGTTGAACAATCGTTAGATTCAATCAAATTCTCATGGATGGGATAGATAAATAAAATATTTCACAAGCAATCATTTGAGCAATGATGAAATAATTGTAATTATTCAGATGAGGAAACTGTGCATTATGCAAGGGCTTCTTTTTTCATAATATAAAAGAAATTAAGATTCCTTTACACTTCTTTTTACAAACAGTCATCATATCAATCGATTAATATTGCATCACATGACGTCCAAGGTTGTGCAAAGCACGGCGCCCCACAAGTGTTATTAAAAAAGGAATATCGTCAAGAAAAAATTCCTACAAAGTGCGCCAAACCTTGATCCTCATTTGGATCTGCAAAGCTTCATACTCCAACACACATTATTGCAGCAGCTTGCAAAAACAACCAAAATACATGAGAGATCAATCTCAAATCTCAACAGCTCTATATCCCCAAATTTAAATCAATTTTCTTCAATGTTTACCTTCATATCAATCAAGACTTCCACTCCAATGTCCTTCTCTTTGCTTCCTTCTTCTTCATCTTTGAGGCATCCTTCTTCATCCTTATAATTCCACTCCAATGTCATTATCTTCGCTCCCTTCTTCATCTTCGAAGATTTCTTCTTCATTTTCGAAATCATCCCCTTTGTTTTCATTTTTGGAAGTTTTGCAGGTATGTTTGAGAAAATCATGAATGAGCAAAGTGCATAGTCCATTATTGAGTCTAATGAACTTATAGAGTCGTTGTTCATCAGTGACTTCACAGTGTTGTCCGAGGAAATATCCATCATTTCTCTAGGCCTTTGTTTGGTTTATAAATTGGTTTATTTATTTTTAAACGACAATATTTTATCCTAATTTTAGCAAATAAATAAGTATATAAAATATAATTATCAGGCATCATCCACACGATGTTTTCCCACACAGTTGCCCCGTATTAACTCGTACATACTGCTTCCGACATGAGCCTTCGCCATCAGTCATGTGACAGTATTTGCCTTGAGGAGATAGAGGCCAAGATTGGAGAAAATTAGAAGACTTGATGATAAGAAAATTAGCCTAGGATTGAGAAAATGGAATTTTGGCGTGCTGCTAATCAGTTTTTGGAGTTGGCTCAAAATTATTAACCAGATTTCATGACTAAGCATGTATTTATGGCTAACCATCTGCTTGATAATTTGTGTATGTTATAGCTTCTCATGATCTTTGTATTAATAGATTATAATAGAATACAATTTATAAATTACGTGATTTTAATAAATTGGGATTTGATGGCTTCAATTTTTTGATTATTTTTGTTCTTAATTGACTTATTTTTTCTCAAAAATTAACATTATTATCAAATACAAATATGTGAAAAGTTCGGATTGTTCTTGCATGTTTCCTTATATTGTTTGTACAAAATTATTTTAGAACTTAAAAAAAATAAAAATTAATAAAAAATGGTGATGTAAACATGGATTTACACATCCCTGACCCGTCTCGTCCGGATTAAATGGGGATGATAAATCTTTAATGGGGCGGGGAACGGGAAAGGCATCCTCGCCTCATACCCGCCCCGTTGTCATTCCTACACATAAGCATAATGTTACATGTTAAATGCCACATCTTCATGTTTAAGTTAACATGTACAAATTGCTATAATGGATAGTTTAATTTTTAACTAATTCCAAAAATAGAATAAATAATTATTTTTAAAGTAACAAAATTTATATATTAATATGATACTCATTTTGAAGATCTTATTAAATTATATAATATGAAATTAACCAAAAAAAATTATTTTATTTATTAATATTAAAAAATTTAAAGAAGAAAGAAGAAAAGAAAAAGAATAAGATTTTTGGAAAATTTTTTAACTTAACATTGTCATGTCATTTACTAAGTTGCTAACCAACTTTAACATACATGTTAACATGTGCTAAAAAAGATTCCCTTAACATTTTCATTGTACACATTTTTTTTTTTAAACCTTTTTCCAACTTATTTCACTAACATGTGATTTAGTCCATTCATTGTTGATGCTACCAGAAAAGCAGTAAACTGTAAACGCCGCTTATTCTTGCACAATGTCAGGAGAATTATTATATGATAAAAAATGTAGCTTTTGAAAACAAAATTGGAAAGATTGCTTCAGGACTTCAAGTTGACAAAAACAAACCTTAAATTGCAAATTCAATGAATTAAATTAAATTAAACCTATTCCAAAACTTCTCAAACTTGAGCTTATGTCAAAATGCAAAACAAAAATCATTAAACCCCAGTTCTTACGTAGCCAGATTCACAAAAAGTAAATATCTCCAATCCCATAAAAAAGATCAAACTTTTGAAACAATGATCATAGCTCTGTGATTTAAAGGTGAGAGGGAGAAATTTCAGTTGAGCAGACAACTCTAGGATGTGAGTTCGAATCCTACTTTTGGTGTAGATGAGACTCTTTGCAAGTGCAGTTAAACAACAAGTTTTCAACTCTGTTCTTTTTTTTTTCTTTGAGACTGGGTTTAATTAGTGTTTGTAGTTGAAAATATTTGAAGTCTTGTCGATTATCGGGTTTTGAAATGATCTGAAGGAAGAAAATTGATGGAAGATAATAAAAAATTTAACGAAAAGGACGTGTTTTGCAATCAAAGGTGGAATTGAGGGTTTTCTAATTATTGTGAAATATAAGGACGTTTTGTACTAATTACCCTTATTTTTTATTGTAAGACTTAACAGTCAAATTAGTTTGAAGTAGAAGACCATTCCTCTCTCTCTCTCTCTCTCTCTCTCTCTCTCAAGACCATGATATCTCATTTTATGACAGATCTGATAATAATTTGTGCATTCATTATATGCATAACAGCAGTAGAATCCATTAATGAAGGTGTCAGTTTCCAGCAATCTTCAGGATTCATTACCATTGATGAAAAGAAAGATAGACCCTTCTTTTATTACTTTGTTGAGGCGGATACTGAGCCTGCTTCAAAGCCTCTTGTTCTTTTGTTAAGTGGAGGTAGGTTAAATGTGTAACTATCTAATGGTATCTCATATCACTGGTCTAAGGATACTGTAACAATCACATAGGTAGAAGTCACCCTTAAAACCTGCTTGAAAAGCGAGATACAATTATAGATCAATAGCGTCTGTGTATATTACATTATTTTCAAGAAAAAGCTGATACCCAGAAATTTTTTGAGTTAAAGAAGTGCAGATTAATCATTTTTTGGTATGAAAATGGTGTTTCTTGATTTTACAGGGCCTGGTTGTTCATCTGTTGGAATTGGTGCTTTTGTTGAGCATGGTCCATTTAAACCAAGCGGGAATGTTTTGATTAAAAATGATTATAGCTGGAATAAAGGTATCCCACTGATAGAATTATTGTGTACTTCTTGTGAGTCATGCTGATTCTTCTATGTTCACAGGAGCAAATGTACTGTACTTGGAGTCACCTCCTGGAGTTGGTTTCTCTTATTATGCTAATAAATCCTTCTACCAATCCGTCGACGATGAAATGACAGTTTCTTTAGTACGGTTTTAGTTAATAAGATAGAAACTTTTACAATCATTTCTAAAAATGGCGTTTGATAACATAAATTTAGTTAGGAATTCAGTTGGCTACTTTTATGAGAATTGGTGTAAACAAATTCTTGGCTGGTTTACACATTTACATGGCAAATCATAAATGCTTTGCTTGATTATTTTTGTTCTTGTTAATTGATTGACTGATTGATTTATTTTTTCAAAAATTAACATTATTATTATCAAGTACAAATGTGAAAAAAATTAGCATCTGTTTGGCAAACCAAGAGAAACATGTTTTTAAACATGTTTTTTTTATTTTACACAATTTTTCAAATCACTTTTTAACCACACATATTTTCTCTCTCTAATTTTTAACCACATATCTTACCTAGAAAACATAAAAAAACATGTTTTTAAACAAAAAAAATTTAACAAACAGAGGCTTAATTTTTTTAATTAAAATAGCTACATTTTTTTATTTATTATGGAAAATAATGTCAATCAAATAAAAAGCTTGAAATATTTCCTATTGTTTTCATTTAAAAAATTAAATCAATCAAATACATTAAACTTATCATTCCTAAAAAAATGAATTCACAAGATTTAATTTACTGTAATTCATTTCCTTCCTTTCCACCCTTCATCAAACGGACTCTCTAGTACATAGAATCTTGTAGCAAAAGACTTTCTCACCAATCTGTCATGTTCATATTATCTGATTCACTTGCTCTTGTCGAGCACAAGACAATCTTATTTTTCTCGAGAAATGGTTCGACGAATTCCTAGAATTCAAGAATAGGGACTCTTATATCACACTGTCATCTTATTTTTCTCGAGAAAGGGTTCGACGAATTCCTAGAATTCAAGAATAGGGATTTTTATATCACATGGGATAGTTATGATGGTAAGTTTCTTTTTCACAGAGGAGTAATACTTTGAGTATGTTTGGCTAAGCTTAGAAGTTAAGAGTTATGTGTAAGTTTTTTTTCCATGTTGAGCTTTTTTTGAGATATTAGTTCTCCAAAAAATGCACATCTACTTTTTTTTTTTTTAGCTTAGCCAAACATTGTTATGATATTGAATCATTATAAAGCTCGTTTTAAACTGAAATTTCTGTATACTAACAGGGCATTATGTTCCAAAACTTGCCAATCTCATTGTGCAATCCAAAGCAAACTTCAATCTCAAAGGAATTGCTGTAGTAATGACAGATAACACAAGGAACCATTTTTTCGTAATTAATTATTGATTTAACAGTAATTTCAAATTGGAAATCCTCTATTGGAATTCAATACGGATTTTAATTCCAAGGTTGAATTTTTATGGTCTCAAGGACTGAACAATTTACAAAAGTTTGTAACTATTCTCAATATAGAAGGCAAATACGAAAATGGAAATTTTACACCAGGATGCTCTATTGTGAAAAATTAAATTTCAGGAGAGATTGGTAAATTTGTAAACACGTATAATGTTACTCTTGACGTTTGTTTGTCAACAACTTCAATGCAATCCAAGGTTCTAATATAAATTGGTAATATCACATTTCTGCTTGTTATGCTATTTTCTTGAGTTCTTTGAGTAACTAATTTATTTTTCTGAGATTTCTACGAGTTTCTAACAGAAGGATAAACCAGAAATAGATGTATGCGTTGATGGTGAAAAATTGTGAACCTAAACAGAAAATATGTGCACAAAGCTCTCCACGCTCGTCTTGTAGGAGTCAATCAATGGACTGTTTGCAGCGAGTATTTCATCCTCCCTCTTTTCGCACAAACCATTAAAAAACAAAAATTTAAAAATCACACACGAATAGTAAAAAAAAATTCCTGTTGTCTTTAACTTGCTGCTCAATCTAATATTCTGTTTTCATTATTTTGATACACGGTTTTACATCATGAGCGGCATGACCTAGAGATACCAACAATTGGCATTCTAGGATCACTCGTAAAATCTGGTATTCGTGTGCTAGTTTACAGGTAAATAAATACACTAATAATGAAATTGATATGCTCTTTTTGTATGGAGAGAGCAGTCGATAGTATAAAAGAGAAAAAAAGTTGATATCTTTTATGTAGTAGGGATACAAAATTATGTTCCCAGTATCAAATACGCAAGCCATGTTCATATATATATATATATTCATAAAATCTCTGCAATGGTGATCAAGATTCAGTTATCCCATTCATTGGAACTTGAACACTGGTTAATTGTTAACTTTGGGGACGACGTATGTTGTGGCCATGTTGGAAGGAGACGTTAAGGCTGCGTTCTCTTTGTATTTCAGTTTCCTGAAAATGTTTTCTGTTTTTCATTTTCTGTGACTTTTTTCAAAATTGCTGAAAACGCGTTTGGTTTGTTATTTCTGAAAACTGTTTTCGAAAATGAAAAGCTGAAAAACGCGTTCTGTTTAAAATTTTGAAGAAAATTATTTCATATTGTTTGTGAATATAAATGAAATAAAGATATCATATTTTGAGTTACACAACAAAAATAAATGAAATAATCCCTATCACACAATTTGGTTATACCAAAAAAGTTCAAAAATTCATGTTGCCCTTCTAAAGTAATCGTTCCACATTTGAGTAGTAATTTTCCCTTCTAAAGTAATCGTTCCATTTAATACTTTATATAGATACATCCTTCTAGTAAGCACTCATAACGTTTAAAATTTAAGTTTCAATAAAATTTGCAAAAATCAATTTACGTTAATTAATTATGCCCTTACAAAATAAGTGTCTACAATACAAAAGTAAAAAAGAAATGTTTAATAATTAAGCACATGATACATCATCAGAAAGATGGTTGAATTTGGAGTTCTACGCAAAAAAACAGAGTGCAATTCGGAGTTGTACATCAAAAGTTATACATATTTGAAGACAATGATCTATAAAGCAAATACGAAAAGGACTAAATTGAAAGAAAAGTAAAATTTGTAAACTAATGTGCAACAAAATCTAAAATTGAGGGACCTAAGTTGCAAATAAATTAGGATATTTTCGAAAGAAATTTCAAAATTTGAGGATTAAAATGACAAGTTTTGAAAATCAGAGATCAATAATGTAATTAAAAATGATAAATTTTGACAAATTTCAATTTTTTTGATTATTTTAATTTTTTATTTATTTTTAAGTGAAAAACGCGCGTTTTCCACGTACAAGGCAAAAATTTCGGAAAACGTGGAAAACGTGATTTTCACGTTTTCCATTTCCTTTACAAATTTTGAAAACGTTTCCGAAAATGTTTTTCGAAAACGGTGCAAGAGAACGCGTTTTCCGCGTTTTCGAAAATGAAAAACGAAAAACGGTTGAAAAACGTCAAAGAGAACGCAGCCTAATGTTTTCATTTCTTTGTTAAAATGGCAACTATTTGTACACCCATTGAACTTCGTAACACACATTTCGATTCACTAAATCGTTGAATAGTCAACTCGTAACTAGTATTGTAAGGCTATGATTTTCAAACATCGGGAGAGTTTCTGTTACTGCTTCAAAGGACTCACATATTACACTGAAAAGCATCTTTCGAAATCAAGAATCAATAAATGATTAGTCATACGACTGAGTCAAGAATAGCCACTTGAAATGTTGTAAAGGGGCGACGTTAGTTAGAAAGCACAACAAAATCATAAACGTTGTCTAATTTCTAAGACGTTTTGGGATGGAAAGAATTTAATGTCAAATAAAATGTCAAAATTAAGTGAAGTGTAATGATTAAACCTATATCATATTAAATGAAGAATAATGCTATGTCTTTGTTTGATTTTCTTTAATTTTTTTTTTACATTACTCAATCTCAACCATCAATTAAAAGTCAAGTCCACAGTATTTGACATGTCTACCAAATCTCAATCATCCATTCTTCTAAAAATCACTATTCATTTCAAAAAATATTATCCTCTTAATTGAATTAGAACTTGAATAGTAAAATTGATATTTAGATTAAGATCGTGAACTAAGCCTCTGATGGAAGAAGAAATCTGATAATCTTCAGACATTATTTTCTGAGGCAAAAGAAATTTGAACAAAATAAGAGCAAATTTCAAAAGATGATGCAATATGTGTGTGCATTCAACAACAAGATGGTTTTTTGGGAAGATATTACCACACAATCTTGATTACTTATATATATATATTTGGAACATGAATTTTTTTGCTTATATTTTAAATTATTTTGAGTGGGACTTGTTTGCACTATTAAAAAAAAATCAGAACTTTGACTATAATTAATTCTTTTATTCTTATTCTTTCGTTTTTATTTGTTTATTTAAAGGGATGGTAAATTAGTCATTTTATAAAGTCTTAACGAAAAAGTTAGATGGTGCGGACTTTTTGTGCAAAAAAAGATTGTTGAATGTCCAAATGTTAAAATTGAAACTTCAAGGAAGATTTGTGCAATGAAGGCAAACAATATGTGATATTTTGCATCAATTACCTTTTTTTGATGAAATGAGACTGAAATGACTAACTTCGCAAGAATATATTGAAATGAGAGCATAAATGTCAAATTTAAAACAATAGAGATGATTTGCACACTGAATGTAAACTATGGGAACGTTTTATACTATTTATCCTAAAATACATGATTGGAATAACCTTTTTATGTTTTGAATTCGGTTTGAGTTGAATCTATAGTTCGTTCATCAACAAAACAACCTCTACAAATTCCAAACCCTATGTGTTTCAAACTTTCTAGGTTGAGATATATTTTTCAAAAACGGTAATTAACACATTACATTCCTAACATTTACATGTTTTGTGAAACACACTTTCGTCCTTTTATTTTGGCGCGTGACATCTCTACATTGCCCAAACATTTTTGAATACAACATTTTTGTAAATTTCCTTATAAAATGATAAATTTACCCTTGTTCTTAAAATAAAGAAAGAAGAAAAGTAAAGAATTAAAGTGCAAACAGGTCATAATTGAACTAATTAAAAAATTAAAATTACATATTCATATTTTAATTTAAATCATACTAATAATGTATTCAATGGCAACTGATCTAAAATTGAGAAGATTTATTCGATCAATATCAATTTAAACGTTATTTAATTAGAACATGGTCCATAAATATTTAAGCCCAATTTTGTGGCCAATTTTAACTCAAAAAAATCGTGTTCCTTTTATGCCCTCGATTTTCTTGATTGTATTCGATTAAAGTTGATAACTTCATTTACGTCTAAGAGTGAAATAATGGGAGCTTATTATTATTATTATTATTATTATTATTATTATTATTATTATTATTATTATGTTTTTCATTTTTAATGTTACATAAACTAATCATAAGTAATGATTAGTTTTTAGAGTGATGCTATTTGAAGTTGAACACTCCTGAGGTGACACCTGGTTTGGCATCATATGTGTTCAAATAGATTAATCATAATTATTAATGATTTATGATTTATTTATGTATGATATTATTAATATATGATTTTTGAAATAATATTTAAAATATGAAAAATACCTTATTAATATTTTTACTGATTTATTATTTTATTTTTTGTAATTGTTTAATTATGACTTGTTGGAAAATTTGAGTTATGGAAGCAATTAATTCTTTCCTTTTTCCTTTTTTTCTTTTTCTTTTTTTTATTTAAAGATGGATGGTAAAATTTGTCATTTATAAGAAAAATGATGAAAACTGTGTATTTTGCAAGATTTGAGTGATTTTGAATGCTTTGCAATAAAACAAAATAATAGAAATGTATTTGACAAAACATGTAAACTTTACGGATATAATGTGTCAATTACCCTTTTCAAAATCACTAACCAAATGCATTTTTTGCAATATTATATCATACCATTAGAATGAAAAATTAAGATTGAGTTGAAAACTGGAAAGCAAATCATATGAGGCGTAATTTTTTTTATTATTGCAAGAAAACACTAGTACAGAAACTGGAATACGCGTCGGTTGAAAAACGGAATACGCGTCGGTTGTAGCGGCGACACCTATAACGCAGATGCGTAAAGTCTCGACTTTAGGCGTCGGTTGTAAACCGATGCCCAAAGTGAGTTTTAGGCGTCAGTTCTAATTTAGAACCGACGCCTAAAGTAAAAAAAAAAAAATAAATAAATAAAATAACTCTGGGCGTCGGTTCTAAATTAGAACCGACGCCCAAAACTTTTTTTTTTCCATTATATGACCTGCAATGACCATGCCACTGCAGGTCGTGGCTTGTAGTGACCTGGACGTGGCCTGTAATGACTCAGGTCACTTCAAGTCGTGGCCTACAGTGATCTGGACGTGACCTGCAATGATCCAGGCCACTGAAGGTCGTGGCCTGCAATGACCCAGACCAATTTTCACGGATCGCAGGTTCAGCTCCCGAGGTTTCTCGCCTCTAGGTAGCTTACCTTTCATTCATTGGCCGGCAAGGCAGAACAACTGGCACACACGCACGCTGATGAGTATGATGTAAGGGAAATACCTGCAATATGATCATATCATTAGAGCACTTCATGGTAAAATAGGCCAACCGCCGAACCGAATGGGGAGATAAGCATTTTCACTGCGTGACATTCTCCCCCATTCGAATCCGCTTACGTCCTCGTAGCGGGAAGTGAGCTTCGCATCAACACGCACTCCTCAATTGCAGAATTTAACGACACCATCCCCTCATGGACGAGCATTCACACGGTGGTCCTCTCACACTTGCCCGCTGTAACTCGTACATACCGCCTCCGACACCAACCTTCACCATCTGCCCCCATAAGCAGTAGTTCTTCGATGGACGACCTCCAGCCGCAGCGCCTCCAGCACATGTCGAAGCACATACCTACTACATTCTCGTAGGCCCTGCAAAATGCGCTCCTCAAAACTCCTTCAAAAGTAATCGCGCAACGCTGCCCAGCACACCCATCTTCCCCACAGCTTCCTTCTTCTTTGTGTTCCGCATGCTTGCCTACACGATCCGTGGCCCAAAATCTTTTCTCCGCGAGAATTCATGTCATTGATCTCCACAAGACCAACAACGCATTCAAGCGGTCCCGCTCTGATACCAACTTTCACGGATCGCAGGTTCAGCTCCCGAGGTTTCTCGCCTCTAGGTAACTTACCTCTCTCATTCATTAGCCGGAAAGGCAAAACAACTGGCACACACGCACGTTGATGAGTAGGATGTAAGGGAAATACCTGCAATATGATCATATCATTAGAGCACTTCATGGTAAAATAGGCCAACCGCCTAGCTGTTGCCGATTTGCCCAACTGAATGGGGAGATAAGCATTTTCACTGCATGACACCAATGCACGTCGTGACCTGCAGTCACCTGGACGTGACTTGCAATGACCCAGGCCACTGCAGGTCGTGGCCTGCAGTGACCAGGATGTGGCCTGCGGTAACTTGAACATGCACATCACCAAATATATATATAATCGGCATATACGTAATAAAATTAAATTAACAACAATTATACTTACAAAATTGTTAATTTAAGATACAAATTAAATATATATATATATATATGTAAATGGAAGTTTGATTACGCTTCGATTTACACAAACCTATGAACGAAGTATTTTTCCCATAAGTTTTGAATCTCGATTACTTCCTCCGTTGAATAATATTCTTTAAATGCCTATAAACAATCAAAATGAATTATTAGTTATTTTTTCATAAAATATAAAGTCATTATTAAAATTCTCATTTTCAATGACTTATACCTTTTCTAACGAAGTAAGTTGAAAGTGTTCTGTGACTATCTCATACATATTTCTCATAACGTAGTAGCCATACTCAGACCCTCCAGGTTGTTGAGGACATTGAAATATTCACATTGAAAACTAACAATATTAGTAATCAAACTAAATAAAATATAGAAATAATTCAAAGATTTTTAATAAAGTTTAAATCCGTGTTTTCATACTTTTATGTTTTTCCACGTTGTATTGAATTTTGTCCTCATGCCTCCAACTGTTCAATACGTTTTGAAAGCCCTAAAATTTCAATAAATTATATCAACAAGCTACAAAATAATAATATGACTCAAATTTCCTACAGAGGTAGAGTCTCCCCTATAAATTGAACTTATCCAACCTGTAGGGGGGACCCTGCTATTGAAAACTATCAACTTCTCAACAATCACAACATAAATGCATTAATTTCACCACAACTCCACAATTATTTCATGAAAAGTTTTCTAACTTACGTGTTCAATATCGGCTTGATATCCAAGTCACGCTTAGATGCAGCAGCTGAATCTAAGAAGTACACCGTATTCTTCTCAGAAGAAATAACTAGCAACATCCAGTGATTCCTACGTATTATGAACGTGTAAATACAACTTTAAATATCTTATCATTCAAATTAGGTTAAAAATTAGAGAATATCAATGGTCTTACTCCCGAAAATACGGTGCTAGAATGAATTTCTTAGTTTTCATTGCCTTCATGGTGCTGGCCAAGTAATTTATAACACCATTTGCATTTGTCCTTACTGAAACCGATGCAATGTGTGTCGGAGACATGAATCCAATCGATTCAATACCGTATTCCTGACACAACTCATGGAGGTACCTAAAAAATAATAATACCAATAAATAGAAATAAAATAATGATTTAAATTGAAGTTATAATTTTTGATCAGAAGTCTTACAATGAAAACACTTGTAAGATAGATGTATCCAACCATTGCATCGTAAGCAAGTCGGTGATGTCTCCGACTGTAACATAAAAACCATCCTCGAATGCAAAATTGAACACGATGGCATCAACAGGCACCTGGTAGAAGTCATCACCAACAGGCAATTGAATGACCAGAGTGTGTAACATTTTACAATCATCACCCAGACGTTGCAACATCTCATCGTCAACAATCGCAGGTCGCTGTGTGGATGACATTTCGAAACTCTGGGGTGTTTTTCCTTCGTTCAATTTTTTGCTTGTTGTAGTGCCCGTTCCTGCAACAAGATAATTTTTATCACCTTCAGTTGTTATACAAATTTAAAAGAAATTAATATTGACAGAAACTTTTATATAACTAAATGTTTGGACCTCTCCAAAAATCACCAACTCCTTGGGCCATTGCAAGAAGCTTTCAATAGCTTCCCCCACTGTGGTGTGGTATTGAGATGTCACTGGAATACAAAACGCTTCTGCACCATCGATAATGTGGTCAATGGGCACCTTAGCATGATTAGGCCAAAGAGGTTGATGATGCACCACCGAGTCGGGTCCGGCTGAATAAACCATCCCGCTCGCTACTATTTGTTTCTCACCATTAAGACTTATGGCGAGACGACAAGGAGTCGGCTTCTATTGTACAACATCATTGAACATATATGTTAGCAACTTCCAGTTGAAATAACATAAATAATGTTAAAAAATTCTAAATAACTTAACATTAAATACCTGAAGTCCATGAAATGGATCTGGATCCACGGAGTGGCAACTGTTGCGAGTTGGTGGTCGGGGCTGTGGAGTTACGTCCACCTCGGACTCAACATTTAAGCCCAGACGCTGGAGGATAGCATCGTATTTAGTCTGCATACTATGGTACTCCCTCTGTATAGTATCGAATTTACTCTGCATCTCCGACATGGTCTGATACCTGACTCGCTCGACAATACTATCCTCCATCTCTGACCTGATCATCTCCTTAATATCGTCTACTGAGACGACCCCACACGAACGTCTAATGTAATCATCAGGCCTGCCTTAAACATCCCTCGTGGTCACATAGACGCCATACCCCCTCACCCTACCAGGGTGATCCAGCTTACCAAGGGCTTCACTTAAAATATCATGATGTGTACTTGCCACAAATGTCCCTTGCGTGGACTGCTCAGCTTTTTCAACCTATTAACAGAAAATGAAACATAAATATAAGTATATATTTAAGTAAGTTTGAATTTAAATTATGAAAAAATAATCATGATATACTTACAATTTTGTCAAACACCCCCTCGTTTTCTCGTTGAGGATGTAATAACTGCCATCTTCTTTCTTCTTAGATCTAGCTCGAATCCAATCTAAACTTCAATCCTCACTTACAATTGACGAGCTAATCATTTCGCATGAAGAACTAGAAGACAGTGGGTCACTGACTAGCCACTGTGGCTTCATCCCCGCATAACCAACTGAGCCCATATAATGTGGATGCTCGTTTCGCAATTGAGCATCTCTTGCCTTCTTAATTTTTTCCTGAAAAATGTCACATCAAGTATTTAATTTTCAACTCAATAAATCACATGCGTACATTTAAATATATATACCTTAAATTTCTCAGTCTTGCGTTCTTTCTTGAACGAGTCCCATTGCTCTTCAGTTATAAAATCGTAAAGCTGCGTAGGAGATGTATATTTCGGGTGGTCATGTGTAATATAATCATGAACCAGCTGAGTCTTGAAATCTTTCCATCGCATCCCTGCAACTTTCAACACCCTTTTTTTGGCTGCGTCATCAGGGATGTTGAACTCCCTCTGAAAGACGAATATAATATGCGATGTTATAGAAAAAAATTACGAAGCATTATCAATTAACCATGTATGAAGTGATAGTACATTTATTTCTTCTCACATCATGTCCTTAAGGCTGGGATCAACCTTTTATCAATCACTGATGTTTATGTCAACGTGAATACGGGCCAAACACCCGACATAATTTCTGAAGTTCCCCTTGCCTGGTCTGATTGGCCTATGTTTTTCATCGAACTCGATGACATTCACTTCCCCGGCCTTCTTCATGTTTTTGCTCATTGTTAGCCCTCTAGTCCTTTTTGTGCTGGTAGTACGATGATCATCTGAAGATGATGAAGACTCGACCATTATATTGAGACCACTGTGAATGTACCTGCACCTGCACATATAACAATGTATAAATATATATATCAAAAAATATATATCAAATTATTGTTATCAAAATCACAAATGAAATTATTAACAACAATGTATAGAGCATATATGAAAAATAAAAGAAAGTTATAAGTAAAGACTGTGTAAATAAACTCACACAATTAATAATCAAGAACGACGGTCAATCCATAATCCTTCTTCATGATCCCAACACATATAATTTGATTCAATGTTATCTTCCCCTAAAGTTGCACTCCCTTGTATACCGATAGAAAATGGAGGGGTTTCATCAAAGTGATCATAATCTTCTTCATCTACTACATCACCAATCCCAACAATGCGTCTCTTGCCTTGAAGGACGACTGACCACTTAGTATCGGCAGAATCAAGAACATAAAATACCTGTTTGGCTTGTGATACAAGTATGAATGGCTTGTCTAGATAACCCAACCGTCGGAAATCCACCATAGTGAATCCTAATTCATCCACCCGAACACCCCGTCGGTTATCAACCCATTTACATTGGAAGAGAGGAAACTTGAACTCCCTATAATCAAGTTCCCAAATATCTTCAATGATACCATAATAGGACATCGAGGCATCTACTGGCATGGTATCTTTAGCATTTGAAAAATCTCTTGATAGTGCTACTTGTGTCACTCCACTGTTTTGCACCGCACTCTTATCATCTTGACGTTTAGTGTAAAACGTATACCCATTAATGTCATATGCTTCATATGACCTCACAATCATGCTAGGACCGTAAGCTAACCACTTTACTATTTCAACAATGGTATTCGGCGTTTGGGACAATTCTTTCATGACTTTATCTTTGAACCATTTTGCAAATGAACGATTATGTTCATTAGTTACCCACCTTTCAACTTTTGAAGGATTCTACTACCTTATGATGGACATATGCTCGTCCAAATATGGATGAACTTCAGGAAGGTGTTGTAATACAAGGAGGTGTGCTTTATCTCGCAATTCAACATTGGGGATGATTGACTTGCATCCAATAGTACCTTTACCTCAAGTCTTCCATCATGTCGAGATTTAGGAACACCAATAGTCTCAACGTCATCCAAGTAATCAGTACAAATTCAATAGCCTCCTCAGCAGCATAACTTCAATGATACTGCCTTCAGGTCGAAATCGATTTCTCACATATCCTTTCAATATACTCATGTATCTCTCAAATGGATACATATACCTCAAGAATACTGGACCACAAATCTTAATTTCTCTCACCAAATGAACAAGTAAGTGCACCATAACGTCAAAAAATGATGGCGAAAAATACATTTCAATTTGACATAGAGTGATAACAATATCGGCCTGCAAATCATCCAACGCCTCCGAGTCAACAACTTTGCTGCAAATTGCATTGAAGAAAAAACAAAGTTTTATAATGACTTGTCTAACATGTTTTGGGAGAATGCCTCGAATTGCAACTGGTAACAATTGTTGCATTAAGACATGACAATCATGAGACTTTATACCAACCAATTTTAAGTCCTTCATCGACACAAGACTTTTAATGTTTGATGAGTACCCAGATGGAACCTCAATAGCATGCAGGCACTCAAAAAAACTTGTTTTCTCTTTTCTCGAAAAAGTATAACAAGGTGGGGGTAAATAAGTACGCTTTTCCCACTCTTGCGGTGCTAATTGATCTATCGTCCTTCCTGACTTTAATACCATCTTTCTTCTTTCCTGGAATGTTCAACAATGTCCCAATGATGCTATCACAAACAATTTTCGCCACGTGCATTACATCAAGACAATGCCTCTCAGATAAGTGTTTCCAATAAGGTAGATCCCAGAATATGGACATTTTCTTCCAAAGACTCTTCCGAGGAGGCTGAAAAGTTTTCCCAAACGAAACATCAAAATTTTTAACTCGTTCATATACTTCACCTCCTGTTAATGGTAAGCGAGCTGTTCGAGCCTCGATTTTTCCATTGAATGGATTTTTCTTCTTGCGATAAGGGTGGTCAGTAGGGAGAAATCTTCTATGACTCATAAAGACATTTTTCTTCCAGTTTTTCAACCAAAGATCAATCAAGTCTTCATCACAAACGGGGACATGCTTTAGGTCCTTTATTAGTATAACCCGACAAGTTACCATAAGCTGAAAAATCATTTACGGTGCAAAATATCATAGCACGTAAGGTGAAATTCATCTGAGTATATGCATCAAACACAGACACACCTTCATCCCACAACAGTTCTAAATTTCAATTAGTGGGACTAGATAAATATCTATGTCATTCCCCGATTTTTTGGGCCCTAATATTAACAAAGATAACATGATATACTTGCGCTTCATACATAACCAAGGAGGAAGATTGTAAATCGCCAAAAGAACCGGCCAAGTGCTATGTCGACTACTCATATTACCGTGTGGGTTCATCACATCTGTACATAGTCCCAGCCTAAGATTTCTATATTCGCCCCCAAACTCGGGAAACAACCTGTTAATATTCCTCCATTGAGGAGAATCAGTCACGTGTCTTAGTTTTCCATCTTCTTTTCTCCCGTCGGCATGCCACCGCAAGTTCTTTGCATCCTTTGCATTGGAAAACAAACGTTTAAATCTTGGTATTACAGGTAAATACCATAACACCTTTGCCGGAGGGCTTCTCTTATCACCACGATTATTGTTCGCGCAAAATAGTGTACCGCAAGCGCACGGGTCGCGTACAAGTAATAAAGTGGACTTTTTGAGTCCGGATTGTCGATCCCACGAGAAATGTTTACTTTAGATTATACAACTTTAATTAATTTAATTCTAACAATAAAAGAAACACACAATTAAAAGCTTGTTTTGGAAAATACTAAATTAAAGAAACTAATTTGAAACCAAATTAAAATAAGGAAAATGAAAGATAAAATAGTTGGGATTCATGATTTCATTTAACCGTCGCCTAATTAATTTATCAACATGCAAATTAACAAATTACTCATTTACAATGTTAGACCCGATTTTCCAAGCTTAGCCAATTACCTCTCTCGAGTGAAATCAACCCTAATCAATTGGTCTAACCTACTATATCTCTATGTCGATTAAGGCACAATTAATTGCATTAACTCTTTGTGAAAATACCTCAATGGATCATCTAGGGTTTAAGGTATATCTCTATCCTTAACAAGAACCTAGAGCATTTGTTATTTGGTCTAAAATGCATAATATCTCTCGATTATCATACACTTCACAAAACACATATTTGGTGATCAAGCAAACACATGTAATAATCTCAATAACAAACACACGTGAAATAAGCATTTAATCAAATAGCAACTATTAAAATTAATCCAAACTAGGTTAAATTCCATCAATCATCCCAACGTGCAAAATTTAGCTAAACATAAGTTTGAGAATAAAAATAACAAGAAGCAGTAAAATAAAACCCGGAATTAGAAAACTATGGAAATTGCATCAAGGTCCTCCAACTATCAAGCTATGTGCAAATCAATCCTTTATCTTCCAGCTTTGTGCAAATCAGTCCAGCCATGACAGCATTCTCCATTGCAGTCCAGCATCTCCAGCAGCACCAGCACCAGCAACTCCAGCAGCAGCAGCACCAGCACCAGCAGCTTCCCAGCAACTCCAGCAGCACCAGCACCAGCAGTTTCCCAGCAACTCCAGCAGCACCAGCACCAGCACAGCAGATTCTCACCAGCACCAGCAGCCTTCCAGCAGATTTCCAGCAGCTCCCTGGCTTCCAGCAACTTATGCAGCAGCTAATTTCCAGTAGCAACCCGGCAACAAGCTCCAAAGAAAAGAAAAAGAAAAGACAAAGAAAAGAAAAGAAAAGAAAAGAAAAAAGAAAAGAAAAGAAAAGAAAAATAAAAAAAAAAGAAAAGAAGAGGAGGAAACTGCGCAGCTCTAGAGCAGAATGAAGAAGACGTCCAGCACTGTCCAAAAAATCAGGTTTTAACTTTAAAACCTAGGAAATTGCAACATTAGTCCCCAAACTTTGAAAGGTGTGCAAAAAGGTCCCCCAACTCTATTTCTCTCTTGATCCACATGCCCAGCTCAATAATTATGTGGAAAAAGATGAAATCAGCTTTTAAACTGCTTCCAAGTCCCTCAACTTCGATTTTGCAACCCAAGTCCTCAACTTTTGACACTTGTGCACTTTGGTCCCCAACTTCATGTTTTTGTATGCGATTGATCCATTTTCACTCAAATTCATAAATTAAGCAATCATTTTGCTTTCTCTTGTGGTTTATCCTTGAATTTGAGTAATAGACCTTGATCCTCAACTTTTTGGGATGTTGCAATTTAGTCCTCAAACTTTTGATTTCTTTCAATTTGGTCATTGAACGTCAAATTTGCTCATCTTTAAGCTCAATTGCACTCCAATCTTGTCCATTTGCTTTCCAATTGAGTTTGTACCTAATTTTACAAGATAAACACAATAAATAAGTAGATATTTGCTCAATTTGTCAATTAAATTGTCTATTTAAAAGCACAATAAGTGTGTAAAATGCACACTTATCACACCCCCAAACCTGAGCTTTTGCTCGTCTCGAGCAAAGATATATACTAGTGCAATCAAGTAACGTGAAATATATATCAACAATGTTAGATAACTTTCAAATTACTCATGAGTGCAAAATTGTATAACCAATTCAAAAGTATGATTCCAAATAATGCTACCAAAAAGAAGTTAAGCTAATCCGATGTTCGATCGGTGTGTGTGTGCATAGTCACTTTCAATTGTCAATTAAGTTTCGAGAATATTGATGAGTAAAGAGGTTTCAAGTCAAAACTACCCACCATTAGTGGTCAATTCTTTTTCTTTCCCACTCGTGACATTCATCCCCCAACAAATATTTTTCTTTCCTCTCCCGGGATGCAATTCTAGAGGGTACTCTCAAATCACTCTTTTCTTTTTCCACTCTAGTTTGGGTGTGTTTTACCGACAATCTCAACAACCTAGAAATGCAGTGACTCTCCACTAATGAGTGCTTCGACATTCAAGTTTATACCAAGCAATTCAAACCCACTATTCATCTAAGCCCTTATGCAAGTACAAATGCATGATTTCTAACAACTAGCGTGATGAATGCTCGTGTCTTCCCCACTCCCTTAAGCTTTCTAATTGACCCATGTAGCGAGCTTTAGGTCGGCAACTCCCCGATTGTTTTAAGATCAAAGGGTACCAGGTTTCAAAATACCCCTACGGACTTATTAACTCGAGTCAAAAAGGCTACGAAGTGGGGTAGACTTATTAAGCGAATGCAATGATAATGTGCTTCTTTTTTTTTTTTTTTTTCAAGTGTGTGTGTGAGTACCCTACTCATTAAGCTTTCTAATTGACCCATGTAGCGAGCTTTCGGCCGGTGACTCCCAAGTTTCAAACTTAAGGCACCAAGTTTCAAGATACTCCTACGGACTTAATTACTCGAGTCAAAAAGGCTTCGAGATAGGGCAATGCAATGCAAAAATTAAAATGGGCTTAGAAATTTAGCATACGGTCATTACTTAGCTTATACTTGGCGAAATACACTCCACACAAAATTTATTTCCAACATGCATGGAATTACCACACGTCTAGACCGTCTCCTTCACCGGGTCAACCACCCCCAAACTTGTCTTACAATAGGATCAAGAGATTTAGAGCATTAGGAAATATGTGATAGGTTGATAAAAATTAATAATACAAGCTCACAACCTAGTTCTTCTACTCCATTAACTTCTTCACCCTTCAACAATTCCCAAACTTCACCAACAATCGATTGTGACTATTGTGCTTAAGATAATTATGATCTTGCATGGATAAGCATTTTGTAAAAGTAGACACAAGTAGCATATTGGTCATAAATCATGAATCAATAACAATTTTAAACATCTAAGTAATCCTGGCCACGGCAAGGCTATCTAACATGTCAATACACAATAGGAAATCACCCCCAAACTTGAAATGCACATTGTCCTCAATGTGTAAAATAGAATCAAAGTAAGAGGAAAAAAGTTACTAGACATCCCAAGAAGTGGTGGGGCAATAATAAGTAGTCTTGGGCATGTGAACTCTCATAGCAATCACCAACAATCCACCCCCAAACTTGTGTTGAAGCCTCCAATCAATTGAACACAAATTTCTCCAATGAGGCATTTCATCGAACACCTTGTGAGCATCCTATGAAAACACAAGAAAAGAGTAGATAATAAGTGGTGAATGATCCAAAAATTTAAATTACATTCATCATCTCGATTCTAACTCATAAATCCAATGTAATTTGCCCATCCACATCACATTAAATCACACTTGAAGATAAAAGACAATATGAACCAAGTGATTTAAAAATGAGTTTTAAGCAAATTTTGACTTTGAAAGTTTGATATGAGTATATGTTAGAATTAAATGAGAATGCATTGGAGCTATTTCACACTACCCAACTTGAGGAAGATAAATGTAGAAGATAGAGACTTGGCCCAACCAACTTATTTGCAAGAAAGTAAATAAAATGCAAGAAACTAAATAATATGCAAAAATAAAAATAAAGCAAGTAAAGGATAGAGAATGGGTTGCCTCCCATTAAGCGCTTATTTTAAAGTCATTAGCTCGACTCTCCGCATAAGCACTTCATGGCACTCTAAATGAGGCTTTTGATGTCCTGCCTATTGTGCTTCTTTTGGCTTTGCCCCACTCTTCATTTGATCGAAATACTTGCACCTTGCCCCTTCCAAAGTCATGGGACTTGCCTATTCCATCCAACTCGAACTCAACAATGTAGACTTGCTCCTCCTCAAGTGGCTTAATCACAAATTCTATTATTGGACAATCAATGAAGTTGAGAGAATTTGATTTGATGTCTTCCTCATTAATTGCCACTTCTCCAAGTGATTCTTTTGTGATTAAATCATCATTCTCTTCAAGCTCATCTCCATTTGTTGATGTCTCCTTAGATTGAATGACCGATCCAAAATTTGAATCCATGGGCAACGGCATGTTTTTCCTATTAATTCCCAAGAGTGGGTTATACCCCCACATCCGGAATCCTTCCCAATACATGGCATCCCCCATTAGCATATCATCCTCATCCAAATTGGCAAGCTCATTGTAATACTTTGCAAGTACCTTCTCATTCAATAGTGGAGGACCATCTCCCACAAGAGTGATGTCCTCATCCCAATCATCCGGTACACAATCTCCCAAGAGCATGTAACTCACATCCAATGTATCAATTGCTTGTTTTCGGCATTTCAAATATTGTCTAAACTCAATAAGTTTCGATGTAATCAAATCATTCCCCGAAAACAAACATTGTCCATTACAATGCATCTTGTAACAAATTTCACAACTTGAATATTCTTCAAGCATGTATTCATCACCCATGTTGAGATTGTTCAATGCAATTGCTTCCTATTTTGCCAGTGTTAGAATCAAATATGCATAGAAAGAAAACCAAACACAAGAGAGATTAGAATTGTGGTGGTTAACCAAAGATAACAAAATAAAACATAAAAGAAAAATAATTACAAATTGTTAAAACTAAAATTAATTAAAGTAATAATCAAAGTAAAAACATTCCCCGGCAACGGCGCCAAAAACTTGTTCGCGCAAAATAGTGTACCGCAAGCGCACGGGTCGCGTACAAGTAATAAAGTGGACTTTTTGAGTCCGGATTGTCGATCCCACGAGAAATGTTTACTTTAGATTATACAACTTTAATTAATTTAATTCTAACAATAAAAGAAACACACAATTAAAAGCTTGTTTTGGAAAATACTAAATTAAAGAAACTAATTTGAAACCAAATTAAAATAAGGAAAATGAAAGATAAAATAGTTGGGATTCATGATTTCATTTAACCGTCGCCTAATTAATTTATCAACATGCAAATTAACAAATTACTCATTTACAATGTTAGACCCGATTTTCCAAGCTTAGCCAATTACCTCTCTCGAGTGAAATCAACCCTAATCAATTGGTCTAACCTACTATATCTCTATGTCGATTAAGGCACAATTAATTGCATTAACTCTTTGTGAAAATACCTCAATGGATCATCTAGGGTTTAAGGTATATCTCTATCCTTAACAAGAACCTAGAGCATTTGTTATTTGGTCTAAAATGCATAATATCTCTCGATTATCATACACTTCACAAAACACATATTTGGTGATCAAGCAAACACATGTAATAATCTCAATAACAAACACACGTGAAATAAGCATTTAATCAAATAGCAACTATTAAAATTAATCCAAACTAGGTTAAATTCCATCAATCATCCCAACGTGCAAAATTTAGCTAAACATAAGTTTGAGAATAAAAATAACAAGAAGCAGTAAAATAAAACCCGAAATTAGAAAACTATGGAAATTGCATCAAGGTCCTCCAACTATCAAGCTATGTGCAAATCAATCCTTTATCTTCCAGCTTTGTGCAAATCAGTCCAGCCATGACAGCATTCTCCATTGCAGTCCAGCATCTCCAGCAGCACCAGCACCAGCAACTCCAGCAGCAGCAGCACCAGCACCAGCAGCTTCCCAGCAACTCCAGCAGCACCAGCACCAGCAGTTTCCCAGCAACTCCAGCAGCACCAGCACCAGCACAGCAGATTCTCACCAGCACCAGCAGCCTTCCAGCAGATTTCCAGCAGCTCCCTGGCTTCCAGCAACTTATGCAGCAGCTAATTTCCAGTAGCAACCCGGCAACAAGCTCCAAAGAAAAGAAAAAGAAAAGACAAAGAAAAGAAAAGAAAAGAAAAGAAAAAAGAAAAGAAAAGAAAAGAAAAATAAAAAAAAAAAGAAAAGAAGAGGAGGAAACTGCGCAGCTCTAGAGCAGAATGAAGAAGACGTCCAGCACTGTCCAAAAAATCAGGTTTTAACTTTAAAACCTAGGAAATTGCAACATTATCCCCAAACTTTGAAAGGTGTGCAAAAAGGTCCCCCAACTCTATTTCTCTCTTGATCCACATGCCCAGCTCAATAATTATGTGGAAAAAGATGAAATCAGCTTTTAAACTGCTTCCAAGTCCCTCAACTTCGATTTTGCAACCCAAGTCCTCAACTTTTGACACTTGTGCACTTTGGTCCCCAACTTCATGTTTTTGTATGCGATTGATCCATTTTCACTCAAATTCATAAATTAAGCAATCATTTTGCTTTCTCTTGTGGTTTATCCTTGAATTTGAGTAATAGACCTTGATCCTCAACTTTTTGGGATGTTGCAATTTAGTCCTCAAACTTTTGATTTCTTTCAATTTGGTCATTGAACGTCAAATTTGCTCATCTTTAAGCTCAATTGCACTCCAATCTTGTCCATTTGCTTTCCAATTGAGTTTGTACCTAATTTTACAAGATAAACACAATAAATAAGTAGATATTTGCTCAATTTGTCAATTAAATTGTCTATTTAAAAGCACAATAAGTGTGTAAAATGCACACTTATCAATTATCATTCACGTTCTTTCGCTTATATCGTGATGCCCCACACTTTGGACATAGACGCAAGTCCTTGTAATCATTTCGATACAGTATACAATAATTTGGACATACATGTATCCTCTCAATCTCCATACCCATCAGGCACAACAATTTCTCTACCTCGTAGATTGAACTAGGAAGTTCGTTATCTTCCGGAAGCATCTCTGATAACAGTCCCAATAATGCCGTGAAACTCTTATCACTCCACCTATTGCTTGCTTTCAAGTTATACAATTTTAGTACATCAGACAATTTAGTGAATTTATTACAACCAGAAAACAAAGGCTTCTCAGAATTGTTGAACAAGTTATCTAATACATGAGGCTTTTCAATGTATTCCCCTTGTATATGACGCATCATTTCGTCTATCATATCATTCTCGTCATTTTCCAAATCATTCTCACAAATATTGCTTGAATTATTCTCCTGCTGATCACCAACATCGTCACCAGTGCTCGTCCTGGGAAGCATACTCTCACCATGCCATACCCATCGTGCATAACTGTTGAGTGCATTTTACATGCATATTTCATATATTTTTAGTAATACTTTTTGAGTAATTTGGACAAATACCTACTTAATTGTGCATATTTTGTGGTTAAATAGGTTTAACAATCAACTTCATGGAGAAAGTACAAGAAAGAAGCTAAATGGATGAATACTTGAAGAAATTGAGGAGAAAAGAATAAAATCCATCAAAGAGTCAAAGTTGGAGGATCCAATTGTTAATCATCAAATGAAGAAGCTGAGATCAACCACGCGATCGCGTAATATTGCACTGGCTCGTTCGCGAGTTAAGAGTAAAACTCAACCCGAGAGTTTTTACCTCAACCACGCGATCGCGAGGAATTCATCCACGCGATCGCGTGGTCAAAATATTGGGCGATAATCTGGGCCGACCCGGTGCGACCCGGTTCGGCCCAAATGCTGTTATAAAAGGATCTTACGAATTTTGGGGGGTTTTTGAGGTGGTTTTGGCATTATTTTGAAGGATTCTTTTCTCTTTTCAACCCTAGAAACCCTAGTTCTCTCTTCCTCTTGGATTTTAGCTCATTTTCCTCTTGTAATTTCTCTTGATTTTGTATAGTATAGTTGATGAATATTGATTAAGGGGAGAAATACCAACATTATTGTGGAAGAATAGTGATATTTTGAAGCAAGAATCATTGGTGAAGGGAAGTGTTTTTTCTTAATCTTCATATTTCTCTATTTATTTTATTTCATAGTTGAAATGATGTATTTAATTCTTGAATTTTATTGTTATTTCACTATGGGCTAAACTAATTTTGTGTTGGGATTATTGATGAAGCTTGACCTAGCTTAGTTGATTTTAATGCTTGTATTAAGAATTTAAGCTTTTTATTATCTTGTGCATTTATTCTTGTATTTATTGACTAGCATTTATTGTGGCCACATTTATGCTTAGGTTTCATGGGATGTGCAATTATTGAGAAATTGTTGTGTGTTCTAGATCAATACAATATTTGCTCTAGGTTTTTATTTATGATAGAGATATACCTAAAACCCTAGATGACCCATTGAGTTATTTTCACATAGGTTTAATGCAATTGGTGTGTTTTTAATCGACATAGAGATATAGTAGGTTAATGCCACTAGTTAGGGTTAATTTCACTCGAGAGAGGTAATTGGCTAAGCTTGGAAAATCGGGTCTAACATGATTAATGAATTACATCTCTATTTGCTAGTTGATAATTCAATTAGGTAATGGTCAAGTGTAATCAAGAATCCCAACACTCCTTTATCATCTATTCATCACCATTTTTCTAGTTATCTATTTATAATTGCAACTTTAATTCTAGTACGAAAACTTTCCCAAAACAAACCTTTATTGTGTGTGTTTCTTGTTAAAATTAATTATACTAGAGTGTAGTTGAAATAGACAATCCTCGTGGGATCGATAAACCGGACTCAATTAGTCCACTATCACTTGTATGCGACTCGTGTACTTGCGGTGTGTTTGTAGCGAACAATAACCTTCCTTAAACCCACGACGAATCAAATGACTCTTCACTTGATCAAAACTACGAAACTTTCTCAAATTCTTACAATCGTAACAAGGACAGAAAATCATTGTTTCACCTTTTTTTCTCTTGTTTTCATTCGCACATTTCATAAACTCTTCAACACCTTTTACATATTCATGTCTATTACGTCTGTCATACATCCCCGATCCATATCAATGACCTATATGTGAAGATATAATTAAAATTTCTTATTATTTTTGAGTTAATATTTTTCATGATACATCCTTAAACCAACTATATATTAATATTTGAAATCAAATACGATACTTTTTTAAGTTGGAAGCTTCGTAATTTTATTACAATGATTATGTTCTATGTAATTATTTATTTAGTATGGTCAATTCTGTAATAGTGAAAATCACTTTAAACTATAATTTTCATTTTTTATTTACAAAATTCTACAAAAATTTCGACAGAACCTCCCATATAAATTGGACTTAGTCAACCTGTAGGAAGAATCAAAATGCCACAATAAACCAAAATGTTCAACCTCGACATATTCAAAAATCAAATACAACTCCAATCAAATTTCAACATCATCAACTACTCAAAGTTTAATCCGAAATCCATTCTCAATTCCTAAAAAGTCAAGCTAAGATTTCATAACTTAATATCTCATAATTTCAACTCTAATAATTAAAATATTAAAATGTATATCTACTAACTTAAAATCAACAATATAAATTTAACACCCAAATTTATATATATTAAAATTTAATTAACAAATTTATACATATTAACATGTAATTAACATATTTATATACATAGATTAACATACACACACACACACACACACACACAAATATATATACACACGCATATATACACACACTCATAGATATACACAAATATATATATAAACGCACATATATATATTTCTATAGACATATATACACACATACATAAACATACATATATACAAAATGAGAATCGGGTCTTACAATGTAGGAGGTGGCGGCGGTAGAGGAGTGCCGGGCGGTGGAGGTGGCGGCGGGGGGTGGAGGTCCGACTTTGTGGCGGGGGTGGAGAGTGGAAGAAAAATCCAAAAGGAAAGAGAGAGAGAGAGAGAGAGAGAGAGAGAGAGAGAGGCGCGTGAGTGAAGATATATGAAATTATCTCGGGAAATAAATAAGGAATACGCGTCAGTTTGTCCTAAGAACCGATGCGTAAAGTCGGACCGGCCGACTTGGCGCGTCATTCAAGAAAAATTGACACGAGAAACCTTGGTTTCTCGCGTCGGTTCAAGATGAACCGACGTGCAATGTCGCCCGGTCCGACTTTGCGCGTCGGTTCAAGGTATTCCAAATTAAAATGTTACGAAAATGCCACCGTCCTTTTTTACGCGTCGATTTTTTTGAAAAATCGACGTGTATTCCCCTTTTTTTATGCTTTTTTGTACTAGTGAAACCAAATTCACTTTATTTCTATTTTACAATTTTTAATTGTTTTAAATGAAAATAATATAGAAAGACCATTAGCGCTTCTTTAGATTGGTCAAATTAGTGTGTTAATTTGGCAATTGTTTAAAAGATTTGGGAACTGATGCAATATATCCTATAAAGAGAGTCAATGAAGCCCCAGTTTGGCCCCAATTTTTCTAAAACCAAGTTTTCAAACATTCAATCTCAACCATCCATTATAGTTAAGTCTATAATATTTGATTTTTTAAACAATTCTTAACCACACGTTCTTCAGAAAATATTAGGGGTGAAATTTGTGGGAAAAAACAAGCAACTTAAACGTGGACCATTTAAGGCACAAAAAATGTTGGATTACAAAATATATAGCGTGTGTCTATATATATATATATTATATTTTTTTTCAATATTATCTATGGGCTCTTTGCCTTCCACGTCAAATTCGAGTATTGAAGTTATTCTAATGCAAAAGGGACTTATAAAAATAAGGGACTCTATAAAGAACTAGATACGACGTTAAAACGTAGTAGTCGTGAAAATTATACAACCTTATATAAGATGTCAAAACTCTCAAAAAGCTCCCTCGCCATTGTAGCAGCCGATCATATTGCTCCTAAACACCATCAAATCTACTTCTTCTCCTTTCATTAATTGAAAAGGTAAAATATTTTCTTTCCTTTCCTTTAGGAGAGGAAGACAGAAACCCTTTTGTGCAAAACCGGACATGCCTAAAGACCTGTTAGGCCACCACCTCAGGGCCCATGGGCCTATATGTTTTAGGGGCCCAAAATTTTTAGGAGTCCAATGTTTTATTTTAGGAAATTATATCTAGACCTGCTTTTTAGAATTCAAATTCAAATATGAGGTTAAACTTGAATAAATCCAACTTTCAGGTTCTAATAAGATTTTGATAATTAATTAATAAATCTGAATAATCTAAAATTTAATTTAATTTAATTAAATTAATTAATTATTCAAACCCTGAATGGAGTAGTGGACACTCGAGTATCTTCACAACTTAGGGCAACCTCAAATCCTATGTTCGTTTTATTTAGTGGAAGATTATATTTATAAAATGGAACATAATGTAATTATAAAATTGTTTTAATATTTAAATGTGCATATATAATTTAGTGTGATTAGCAAAATTATCGATGTCAATATAATTACTCACGGGGTAATTTAATGCACTACCTCTTAGTATATAATTATTAATAAAATATTTGTTAAAATTTTAAAATCCAAAATTACTGCATCTTTTAAAGTAAAAAATAAAACTCAAAACATAAGATTTAGTCAATTGATTGGGTTGAATACACTAATCACTCTATCAAGCAAGCCCTTCAAAAAGGGGTACATTAATTAAAATGTTAAACTTACCAAAATCACTCACATTTACACCAGAATCCCCATATTATAGTCACTACATTTCAAAGAAAATCAAATCTCCAATTCTAGTTCCACTGAAATCCTCAATTTCAAAAGAAATCAGAGCATCTCCAAGGGTTCGGACCAAATTTGATCCGGACTTTGTCCCAAATTTGGTCCGAACCCTTTTTCTTCTCCAACAGTTTATCCCAAATTTGGGATAAACCGTTTTTTATTTATTTTTCTTATTATTATTTCTAATTCTATAAATTAACATATGTATTTATTATCTATTTAATTGGTTTAATTTTATTTTTAATTAGTAGTTAAAGATTTTGAAGTGCCTAAAAATGTCAATATTGTGGACGTAAAAAACTAAATTATTAAAATATTCATCTCGAACAAGTACATTGAAGGCTTGTCTTCGAAAACAAATGAAGACATGCTTCGAAAGCATACACCACATCGAAAAATTAAAAAACATCATCTTGATTTTGAGAATTAGCAAATTGCTCCCACAAATGCTCAATTAAGGTATCTCGAAGTGCATAGTGGGCAGAGACATTCTTGATTTGTCTGTGATGAGCAAGAAAATTTTGAAAACGAATATTTTCATCCCGAACCATCTCAACTTCTGGGGGTGGTGCTTCGTTCCAATCTTTAATTGGGGCATCAACATGTTAATATCATTGTTTGATCCTGGTAGCCCGAAGTGTGCATGCCAAATCCAAAGATCATAGTCAGCTACTGCCTCCAAAATAATAAGCTTAGTGACATCCTCCAAAGGGGCAGTGAAGAGAGACAACAATAGCATGCCTTGGAAATGAAAAAATTAGCCATGACAGAAGTTCAAGAGGAGAACAAAATCTTACTAACTGATTTTTCAACTGTGACAAACCCTAAGCACGTCAGTTCTTAGAAAATGAACAAACAAGAATTGCCCAAAAGAGAGCTGAACATCAAAGTTCAGGATCCCAGAATAACTCGATTTCCTTCGGTCAGTATTTTGGAGATATTCGAGGATCCTCAAGTGATCTTCCGGATTACTGAACCATCTGGTATACGTCTACCTAGTACTCTTGATTAGCTATTGTGTTATTTATGTTTAAGATTAGGATTGTGCGTTTGTCCCTATGTTGTTTTCATGTAGTAGGTTCGTTTTCAATTTTCATGTTGAGAATTATTGTCTTTGTACCACTGTTCAGAAATTAAATTTCGGTCATTCCAATTATAATTCGAACTACCGTTCTTGTTACTAATATCCCTTATATAACATTATCATACGCGAAAACAACAAAAATTAACAATAACAAAAACAATAATAATTAAAAAAAAAAAACAACAACAACAACAATAATAATAATAATAATAATAATAATAATAATAATAATAATAATAATAATAATAATAATAATAATAATAATAATAATTGATTAATTAAATAGATAAATGAGGTTAATGAAAATAAAAAATAAAAAATGGCATTTTTGTAAATAAATTAATGGCATTTTTGTAATAAAAGCTTTATCCCAAATTTGGGATAAATGAATAGTGTTATCCCAAATTTGGGATAGTACTATTCATTATCCCAAATTTGGGATAGGAAAAGGGGTGTGATTGGAGATGAAAAATCTCAAATTTGGGATAAAATCCCAAATTTGGAGTGCCCTTGGAGATGGTCTCAGCATACTTCATCAACCTCATCATGAAATCCGCTGATGCAACCCCCTAAATTGATTCCATTTACCCTAGAAGAACCCAAATTACAAAAGATCAATTTCGAAACAACATAAAAAAAAAACCAAATTGAATAAATCCCGAAATCGTCAATCATCACACACATCAGCAATATTTGGTGTTTGATTTCACAAAAACATTCACATCAGCTTTTGTGCCTTGAAGGGCACCATAAGGGGTACCCTTCAAATGCACCAGATTATTTTTCTCTATATCTATATCTATATCTTTTATCTATCTATCTATCTTATAGATATAAAAATGCCTTAAGGGTAATTATAGAGACACCACTAATTTTGTTAATCACACCACATTATATTGACACCACTAATTAAAATATAAATTTTATAATTACACCACAATCATTATGCAAATATAACATTCGCCAAATAAAATGAAAATAAAACATGATTGACAACATACACCACAACAAATCCTAGAATTTCTTGCTTATTTTTGATTTTATAGCATGAACATTTGTGTTTCAAATATATATAAAACACCAAAAATGTTCATAGTTAACCAACTTTTTATATGGGGTTTGCGTTTTCTTGATCTTTTCAATTTTCATTAATCCATCACAAACCCTAGATCTTTGTTCTTTCTTGTAAAGGCCAAGTTTTTAGGTGTGTTTGATTGTTTGAGTATGGAGATAATGGAAAAGGATATTCAAGTGTTGGACATTTGTGCCGTCAGTAGCTAGGTTGTTCAGGATGAGGAGAAATCTCTTCATTACTTTTAATTTGATTTAGAGTTAGAGTTAAAAAATTATATTTATAAATAAAGTGATTTAGAGTAATAAAATTATAAAATCTTATATGTATATATATATATAATGAAGAAAGAAAAAACTAATATAATGAAACGGTTAATTAAGTCAATTTATTTGCGACCAATTTAGTAAATATGAAAAATGTGATGTGATAAACAAAATTAGTGGTGTCAATATAATTACCCATCCCTTAAACGAGAGAAATTTTTTTGGACTCTTTTAACCTTGATGAGTTTTTATAATTACACATTAACTATTACTTCATTATTATTATACTATTATTATTAATTTTTATAATTATACTCAATTTGTTATGCCTAACTTTAGTTTTCTTTTTACGTACTTTTAAGAATTGATCTAATTATAATATCAATAAATTTTCAATTATAACTCTCATTAAAAATGAAAATGAATGACTTTGGTTTAATTTTCTTTCTACGTATATATAAAAATATATCAAATTGTTGTATCATTTGATTCTTAATATCAAAACCATAGAAAATGAATAAGCATAGATTTTTGTTTCTATTCCCCTCATCTCAAAGTTTTCCGTCATTTTTTTCTCAATTGTCAGATGGATTATTGATTTTTTGAACTACATCTTTTTTTTTTTAAATCAATTTTCTATTAATTTGGACTGTAATTTCATTTTTAATGTTATGCCTTTCGTATTTTTATGAATTTTCAAGTTTTACAATGAGCTCATCAATATGATTTTTTTAGCAGGTTGTTCTTATTAGTTGGGCCAAAAGGCTTGTAAGAACTTAAGTTCAGTTGGTCATGATATTAATGTAAGACTCTCAATCTCTATATTTTTCTTTAATTTGTTAGAATACATATTTTTTTAATTGCATTTTTTTAATATTTAGTTGAAATTCAAATTATGTGGATTCTATTTTTACTGAATCTTTGATTTTAAAGGGATTCAATTTGGAAATCTAATAATAGAGCTTTGATATTTGATATAGCATTTTTTGACATAATAAAACATTGATATGGTGAGTTTAGTAATCAAATTTACTATCGAAGGATTTAATATATAGTTATGTTTAAATTTAATGTTTTTTCATTCAATTTACTTATTTTGCTACATAGTTAAACTATATGAGATAAAACTTAATAAAGATTCTATATCATCAAAAGTCTCTAATTTGTTTTTCTATGTGCTTACACTAGTGACCCAAAAAATTTCTAGAATGCAACACAATAGCATACACCGATTTTGTTATTTCCAACTTTGCTAATTAATCCAAGATTTGTTAGCTAATCCAAATGCTCACTAATTGTATCAAAAGATCTCAAGAACACATATGTCTCAATTATTACAGTACATGGCGATACCGCTCTCATAACATCGATTTTTCCTCAAATTTTTGACATCACACTTGTCAAGTATTCTTGATGTCTAAAAGCAAGTTCTACATGATCATGCATCTTCTAGTGATCTTTTGTTCTATACATACTGAATATAATATGTGACTTTATGCGACTTAGTACAAATCGATTAATGGATCTCATAATCCTGGTAGCAAGAGTCTTGTAACTATAGAAGTTGTAAAAGAGGGGGTGAGAGCCAGAAGTTTGAAAGGCATATTTTCACCTTATTTATTTATTTATTTTCAAAACACACTAATTATTCAAGATACATCAACTCAATAGAAAGAGTTGGAGGATTTGCCGGTCAATTCTTATCCCTCCGAGACATGTTTCTAGAACTATTGTTCCAGGAGAATGCAATGGACTTGATTGTGAGTTTTACCAAAACATGCTAGCGATCTTCATGATTATAGCCGTCAAGATAACATATTTTTACTCGAGATTTTCTTTTACATATTTAAGGGTCAAGATCTAGATTTAATTGCTAAGATGTATTTGAATTTAAATTTGAATTTGAATTGAATAGAGAGAAATCCACTCCCATAGATACAAGCGCGACTATTTTTAATGCCTTTTGGAATAAAAATAAAATTTGAGGAGACAATCAACATTGTAAAATAAAAAATTATAAAATTAATTAAGGATTAAATTAAGAATTATAAAATACTATAATGGCATATGAATTTTTTAGCTTTTTAGTTAATGTAATTGAAAATGATGGACTATAGCAAAATTATACATAAATGACAAATGAAGTTATTTAATAATCAAACTGCAACTTTAATTATTATATTTTCTAGGACATTTATTTTGTAAAACATTGTTTGATATTTATTTTCATTGTATAAATGATTAAAATACAAATGCTCTACTCTTTATTGTATTCGATATTCATTAATTATTACTTGTATGTTTTGCATGGTAAACATTTCAAATAAAATCTCAATTCATTCTTAATTTTTCCAAACCCTTCATAAATAAATTCAACTTGTTTTTATACATAAACACACATACAAGAGAAACATAATATGTTCTCACCCTGAAACATTTTTGCACAATATTCTATTCCAATTCCAATTTAAATCGGTTTTCAATTCTTTCAATATTTGACATGAATAAATTTATCGTTATTTTCTTCTCAAGTAGTACACGAACTCAAAATAAATATGATTTGATTAAAATAAATTATTTAATATTTATATGTTGACGCTACCAGCCTTTGAGGTACTTACGGCTCGGCCAACACAGTGTATATTGTCCACCGCATGGTATGGATTTGTTCCACGCGAGGTGGACACGTCCCCAGGGGATTTCGAACCTTGGACCTTTGGAACTTAAGAATTAGCTTAGTGGTACCAGGGAGGCCTTTGAAATTCTTAAGTTTCAAAGGTCCAACGTTCGAAACCCCCTTGGGATGCGTCCATCTCGCGTGAAACAAATCAACACTATGCGGTGGACAATGCACTGTGTTGGCCAACTCGTAAGTACCTTAAAGGCTAGTGGCGTAAACAGCAGGCATTTCATAATAGTAAATAAAATATACAAAGCAATCCATTACCTATTACGGACTATTTGGCACGCAGCATCATTTTTTGCTAACTCTTTGCTCTTAGATTTTTATATTTGGAAATTGTTTGATGTTTGTTCTCGAACTGCAGGTGCGAGACTCTACTGAAGTTTAAACCTAGTGTTCAGGATAACACTAGTAATACTTATGGCTACCAGTAAAAGTATGCAGAGGAGGGTTAGGAGCACCAGTATATAAAAACATCAGACTCCTACAGTAGTAAGGGAAAGAAGAAATCTGGCGTTATGCTTTATTGGAATTGGGTCATTTGAGGTATTTTGCGACTAATGAACATATAAGAAAAAGTTACCGTGTTCGTTGAGGCATCATCCTGACAAGTAGGCTATGGCATATACGTAAAACTTCAAGTTTAGGAAGGACCCCATGAACCCCGGAAAAGGACCCTGTAATTTGTTCTAAAACAAATTAAGGAGAGTCAAATTCTTTAATTCAACAAAATTTTCTGGTATCTCTCCAGTGAGAGGATTGATGAAAAGAATTATAAATTACACTAATGTAATTAATTCTAAATTGTAATTGATTAATGATGTGATTAAGTTGTAATTGCAATTTTAATTAAGATGAATGTAACTAATTCAATTAATTTTGGCAAAAAAAATTATCATATTTTACAAATTCACTAGTTATACAATTGTAATTAATTGCAAAACTAAAATAAATTTACTTGTAATTAATTATAAATTGTAATTCATACAATTTGTAACTATTTCAATTAATTTTGAAAGGAAAAATGAAATTTCAAGTTGTAATATATACAATTAAGTTACATTAATAATTAATTAGTTAAATTTGTAATTAATTACAAAATTGAAATAAAATTAAAATTGTAATCTATAATTGATTACAAGATGTAATTAAGTTGCAATAATAGTTGTGATTAAGATGAATGTAAATAATTCAATTAATTTTAACAAAAAAAAAAAAAAAAAAGATTTGTCATGTTTTACAAATTCATTAGTTACAATTGTAATTAATTGCAAAATTGAAATAAAGTTGCAATTGTAATTAATTATAAATTGTAATTCATTACAATTTATAACTAATTCAATTAATCTTAAAAGAAGAAAAAAATGAAACTTCACGTAACTTGTAATATACAATTAAGTTACAATAGTAATTATTAGTCACATTTGTAATTTATTACAAAATTGAAATTAAGTTATAATTGTAATTAATTACAAACCGTCTATATGATTTTCATTGCCTGATTACTTGATTTTGAAAATATGCTTTATATTCTTAAAATATCTTTTAAAATGCTTGATATTAAAAATAGGCCCCTCAACACACACAACCAACCTAAATGGGCCAACTATCCAACCAAGTCTAGACACAAAACCACTAAATGGGTCAAAACTAGTGAGCTTCCCCAATTGAGTCATGAAAAACTACTTAATTAAGTTACTTTCAATGATCCCAAGCTGTTATCGAGTCAAACAATTCATTTAGGTGTCGATACATTTATCCACAATCGATTAACATTATCGCCCAGATTTTATGGAGTATTAAAAAAACCAACAAAAGGGAAAGATTTAATATATATTTTTTGCGTCGGAAATATGACAATCATTTAACTAACATATATCACAAAGTATCATCAACATTGAGAATCAATGTCAATTCGACAATACCAATATTTCAATGCAAAATATTCATCAAATTATCGTAAATTCATACAATGTAAAGTCATCAAGCCAGTCACGAGTAAGAAGCTAACCAAATGTTGACTGCTGAAAGTGAAGAATAATAGAGATTTGTAAAGACTCAAATGCATTAAAAAAATATTCCAAACTAACCAACTTATCTTGTAGGCTGTTTATGAAGTTGTCAATCATCTCTTGCAGGTACACAAATTGAACGAGGAAATAGAACGCCCAATATGCCATATGTTACCCACGCGTTACACTCACAATATAGTCAAGCTGCTCTTTTTGTCTTATTTTAACAACAATGAAATCATGAGTTGCTCATTATTTTTTAGGGAATGAGCGCGTGAGACCTTTAGTTATTGTTCCTATGATCCAGTATAATCTAGTTTGAACTGAGTATTACCTGAGCTCATCGAAAAAAGCTTCTTTGAGTCATTCACAAAAGAGTAAAGTCAATTGTGTTGAGGCGTTAATTAATAATAAAGTTGCAAATAGAAACATGAAAAAATAGTTAGCAATATCTCTTCATAACAAGAATCGGAGAAGATGGTGATAAGTGTCTTTCCAGATTACCAGTAATACAAAGTTTGTTTATAGTTTATTTTTCACCAACATCTGTAACTAGGTCAATGCGAGAAAAACTCACCACAAGCTCCTTATGTCTCATCTTAATTGGCATTGATGGCAATGAGAAATGACTTGTAATATATTTGATATGTCCAAAGTATCATTTTCCAGCAAGTTCTAATGCCAACGACCCTCAACATTAAAGTTGCATGGGAGACCCACCTTTACAGCTTCATCCTACCTTTTCAACTCACACCTAAAACACCGCGTTAATTTTGAAACCAAATCAGTATGGACCTAGAATGTACATTGAACAATACTTGAACTTGCATGCACGAATGCATTGTGCATAAGCTAAACAACGTAAGCTCTATTGAGTTCTCTTCTACTCTCATAACCTAGCCAAAAAGAATGTTGGCAGTGTATTCCCTGTTCAAAATTGGTCCATATTTGAGACAATCTTAAAAAGCATTAAAATGAAATAAATTCAGAACAAACAAATTTTCTACCAATTTTTAACATATATTTCTCCTTTTCAGCATACAAATTAAAAAGTATATGCTCACTTATTTTACTATGTTTTGCCTTGTATCATCTTTTCCTGTCTTCTCTAATTAGATGTACTACAAATAAACAATTACCTCATTATCTAGAACTGGGTGTCGACTATATTATACATCCACCCATATCTACTTATTTTCACTTCGATCAGTTCTTATTAGACCTAATTTTTCTTCAATGATATTTTTCTAATTTCGGACTGTAATTCTTGATGATATTATAGGTATCATCTGTACAGGTACCTGTAAGGATTTTAATGGGAACACTGCATGATTGATTTGGTGCTACATTAATGCGATGATGATAATTACGCAAACATCATTTGAAATATTGTGAAAATTGTTGAAACTGAATGAGTTGCATGTGTTTATACCATTGTATTTCCAATAGGTATAATACTCTTACAATAAAGAATTAAAACCAGTCAACTTATGGGACTTTTATGAACTACAGTTACACTATCTCATATGGGTTAAAACTCCACTTTAAAATCTGTCATATCATTACAGATTGCCTTTAGTTTGACAAGAAAAAAAAAAAAAAATTCTCTCTATTTTGAATAGAGATGTGGAGGAAGAAAGAAAACTGATTCTTAAAGTGTAACATCATGTCTCACATGGTTTCCACTTGAACAACATACCACAACGAGCATTTGGTATTGGTCTAGTCTCATGGTTACTGCCAGTTGGCCTTGAATCTCAATAATGCCAGATAACTTAGTAGTACAGATTTCTCCCAGAGTGCACTCAAGTCTTAGGCATGGAAAGCGAGCTTTAAGGTAGCAGATAGAACCATAAGACATAAATTCACATGGGAACATGAGTGTAAGATTTGAAACGGATCATATCATTTGAATCCTCTCCATCTATATGCACATACTCAACAACCTGATAGTTAAACATATCCATCAGATTATGTGTGAAAGTGTAACATCAAGTTCAACGTGGGTTGCACTTGAACAACATATGAGTCCGAGAATGGGTGTTGTTAGTTTGGTTTCATTGAGCTTGTCAATGAGTTCCACTTCTCAAACGAAATCCGTAATTACTGAAGGTTGGTTTCTCCCGGTGAGACTCAAGTACTGGGCACAAAAAAACATGTATATTGTAGTGGAGAGAACAAGATCAAAGCTGAAACTTGATGTGGATATGATTAGGATAGTTGAAGGATTATCTAACATTTGCAACCTCCCTATCCTATCTATGTCCAAATTGACCAGCACATAAAAATATGAGAAAACGTAGGAGATTATGATAATCTGTGATTGAATTTAAAATATAAAGCACAACTAAATTCTATATATATTACTCCTCACAAAACGTACAAAAGGAAATAATTAATTTGTCCTTAATTTATTAATTTGATGCTATTAAGAGTATGTTTGATATTGTTTAAAATGAGTTTTTTTGAAATGAATAGTGATTTTTATAAGAAATGATGGTTGAGATTTGGTTGAGAAGTAAAAAATTGTGAGCTTGACTTTTGATAGATGGTTATGATTGAATACTGTAAAAAAATGAGAAAAATTTAATGAAAACCAAACATGAACTAAATGATTAGATACTTTTAAGATGCCAGGATTATATTAAAAAAAATAAGATAATAAAATCTGAAATGGATGGAAACTCCACACACAAGTTGAGTATAATAGAATAAACAATACTATTTCCTAAAGCAAAGACCACTACAAGAAAAAACATCAAAAGGGGCCACCTCAATAGGGACAACTTGAATATCGTCCCTATTTCATTAATCTACATGGACGACATAGAGACGCTCGTCTCTACAACATATTGTGAATTGGCGGTAAATTTTCCGGGTAAAATTTTGGCTAAAGGGACGACTTTAGTAATTGGGATGACATATGTCGTCCCTATAGTAACTGGGACGACATTAAGTCGTCCCTATAGTAATTGGGACGCTATGCAGTGGTCCCTAAAGTCATTGGGACAACACTTTGTTGTCCCTAAATTAATTGTTGTCGTCCCTGTTTTAACAAGGACAACAATTTATCGTCCCTATATCTCTAGAACAAATAGGGACGCCTTGATGTCGTCCCTAGTGCTCTAGGGACGACAAAAATATCGCGAATTGGCGCCAACGTTGGTGCATTTTTATTCTAAAAGGACGACTTGAGATTCCTATAGGGACGACTTATGTCGTCCCAATATATATTTTAATTCTTCTACCAGCCTCTGCCTTACGAAATGTCTCTCATTTTCTCTCTTACCAGTTGCCTAGCGAAATGTTTTTCAATCTGTTCATTGGCTAATCTCCTTCTTCTCTCATTAGGAATCTGATTATCTCTAGTCGGGGTTCATCTGAAAATTTTTGGTATGTCTATTTTCCATATTATCATTTTATTTATTGTCTATTGCATGTGTAGTTAATTCTATACACTTCATTGCACTTTCAAACAACTTAGAAAACCGTTTGGAGATTATTTTGTAGATCACACACTTCCTCATATTGGGCAGTTTGTGGTTTATAAAATAATCTTTGAATTGTCCCGTTTTGGACAGTTTGACATTGATTTGTGAGTCACGAATTGCGTTATAATAATTATTTCTTGTTATAGCTTCTATATTCGCGTGTAAAATTTTGTAGTGTGTCCCTTTTATTCTCTGGGTGTGGACTATGTTTTAACATAGTGCTTGCACTTAGGAGAATATAGGGGAGATGCTGTCAAAATTTTAACTCGAATTAGAGGAAGCGAACAAGAAAAATTAACGCAACTCGTAATTCGTAAATCAATGTCGAATGGTTAGGACCCTTACCTTAATTTAGTATTGGAGTGATAAGGTGTTAGGACATTTTCACGTCACGTATATAATTCTCTTAATATTTATTTTGTGCTATTTGATTGCAGTTGCAACAAATTTGAAGTGGAAATGGAAATCGATAAGAGTTGGATCAAGTTGAATAGAATATGCGGAAAATCTATTGAGTTTTGGAATGGTATGAAAGCATTTATAAACATGGCAAGACCGCTAGAAAATGATAGGGGAATGATTAGATGTCCGTGCAAAAAATGTATAAACATGAGGTGGCAATTAGTAGATGACGCTGAGGTACACATTTTCCGTCACGGCTTCTGGGAAAGTTATGAGAAATGGATTTATCACAGGGAGAGTGAGTCTGAACCTGTCAATTTGCCAACACAGAATGAAGGGATGTGTACAGGAGATGAGATGGCAGATGTTTTAAATGATGTAGTTGATGATGAATCCACATCGGGATCTTCAGATAGCCATTACGATGAGTTGTTCAATGCTTTACATTCAGAATTATTACCTGGTGTTTCGTCATTCTCGTCTTTGAACTTTTTAGCTAAGTTGATGCATTTGAAGGTTGCAAATAAGTGGACAAATAAGTTGATTGACGGACTGTTAAATCTGTTGAAGTTGGCATTCCCGAAAATCAATCTTGTTGGCTCTCATTACGAAGCTAAGAAACTGATGTCAAAGTTGTGGTTGGGATACAAATCTATTAATGTTTGTAAGAATGATTGTGCATTATTTTGGAAGGGGAATGCATCTAAAGAAATTTGTCCGATATGTTTTAAAAGTCGTTGGATACAAAAAGCAGAAAAGTCATCTGGAAAGAATGTGCCACATAAAGTGTTGCATTATTTCCCTTTAACCCTAAGACTGAAGCGTTTATTTGCAACAACACATACTGCGAAAGAAATGAGGTGGCATAATACAGGATACTCGAGAAACGAAGATCAGTTGAGGCATCTTGTAGACGGCAAGGCATGGAAATATTTTAACAAAAACCACCCAAATTTTGCTTGGGAAATAAGAAATGTACGTCTAGGTCTATCTGCAGATGGTTTTAATCCATTTGGTAACATGAGTCTATCGTATAGCATTTGGCCAGTGGTTTTAACCGTGTACAACTTACCACCTTGGTTGTGCATGAAAGAAGAGAACTTGATGTAACCCTCTTGATACCTGGTCCTCAACCACTAGGGAAGGACATAGATGTGTTTTTACGCCCATTAGTGGATGAGTTGTGTGCTACTGGCGTCGATACACATGATGCATCAAGTAACAATGGTTTATTTAGAATGCACGCAGCACTTTTGTGGATAGTTAGCGATTTTCCTGCTAGAAGTAGTTTATCAGGGTGGAGCGGTCAAGGTTATGGGGCATGCCCTACATGCAATAAAGAGACACCGTCAATGCGTGTCATTGGTAAAACTACTTATGTGGGTCATCGACGTTTTTTCCAACTACTCACCAATGGCGGAAGAGACTTGACTTTAATGGGAAAAGCGAGATGAGGGATCCTCCAAGAAGATTGACATGTATGGACATATTACGACAGCTTAGTCACGTTCAACCTAGAATTCCAGGAAAACACCTGAGATATGGGGGTGTCGAAAGGAAAAGAGCTGCTTCTGAACTTAATTGGAGTAAGAAGAGTATTTTTTACGAATTGTCGTATTGGTCAACAAATGTATTGAAACATAATCTCGACCTGATGCATGTGGAAAAGAATGTTTGTGATAGCTTGCTTGGTACGATGTTAGGTGATCCCCATAAGTCTAAAGATACTGATAATGTAAGGCGTGATTTGATTAGATTGCAAATCAGACCAGATTTGCACTTGTATGAGGAAAGAGGAAAGGTGATGAAGCCTGTTGCGGAGTACACGTTCACACCTGCAGCACGTAAAAAATTCTGTAGTTTTATCAGATCAGTGAGATTTCCTGATGGTTTTGCATCAAACTTGAGAAAGAACATTGCTCCAGGTGAGAATCGACTTCTTGGTCTGAAGTCACATGATTGTCATATCATCATGCAACGATTGTTTCCTGTTGCCAGTCGAGCGTTTCTAAACAAGGCCATTTCTTCAACGATTATTGAACTTTGTACATTTTTCAAAAAGTTGTGTGCTAGGTTGATAAAGGTTAGCGACATGGTTAATTCTCAAGATCAGCTCCTACTTGTCCTCTGCAAGCTTGAACGAATATTCCCTCCGACATTTTTTGATATTATGATTCACTTGGTAATTCATTTTCCTGAAGAGGCAATATTAGGTGGTCCTGTTAACATGAGGTGGATGTATACATTTGAAAGATACCTAAAGAAACTTAAGGACTATGTCAGAAATGCAGCAAAGCCCAAGGGATCTATCGTTGAAGGTTAAGTGGTCGAAGAAGTATTGACATTTTGTTCACGATATTTTGATGATGTTGAGACAAGATTCAATCGACCTGATAGGAATGAGGATGAAATTATTCAGGAGACGCAACTATCTATTTCCAGGTCAAAGTGTCGTCCGATTGGAAAGAAAACACTGGTATCCCTTCCCAATGATGCTCGATGTCAAGCTGAATTCTACATCCACAACAATTGTCCTGAAATTGAGCCATATCTAGAGTGAGTTCACATCTATTTATAATTTATGCAATTTACATTTTTTTGACATGTGAATGATTAGTAATGAAGATTTTCTTCAATACTGAGCACATGCAGGAGCTGCAGCTCCGTGGAGAAACCAACATTAATGAATTGCACAAAAAAGAGTTCGCTCCTTGGTTTCACAAAAAGGTACATAAGTATCGTGTATTATGCTAGAAATAAATATTTTACACTAAATATTCACGAACAATTCACTCGCATAATACAGATCTATGCGATCCATCGATCGAACCCACATGAAGTATCAGAACCATTACTATCTCTATCACAGCGATTGAATTTCCTAGCCTACTCGTACTCAGCGTGCATGGTGAATGGAGTTCTCTTTTTAACTCAAGATCGTGATATCCATCGAAAAACACAGAACAGTGGGGTAAGTGTGCCTGGTATTGTGGATCAGATGTTTTACGGTCAGTTGCAGGAGATATTGGAGCTTTTGTATGTGAAGGACTATTCAGTTGTATTATTTAGGTGCAAATGGTTCAAGTCCGATGGGACCTGTAAGGACATTGACAATAACATTACAAGCATTGACATTAGCAGAGAGGAATTCAAAGATGACCAATTCATTCTTGCCTCGCAAGCAAGGTAAGTTTTTTACATTGAAGATCTGTCACGTGGCGCCAACTGGCAAGTCGTGCAAGAAGTAAATCATCGTAGTGCGTGGGATATACCAGCAACATCTCTGACTGAGATCGATTTATTGCGTGAAGACAACTCATCACACTTTTCCCTTGTTGTTGATCTTGGTAATCTAGAGAACATCAACATGCAAAGAGATGATGCAACTATCAATGAGTCAGATCGGCTAGTAGCCTCAACTTCGTCTTCGAATGTTAATGGATTTTATGATGACTTCATTAATGATGAGTTTGAAGATTTGGATGATGATGAAGATACACTTGAAGAATACGTGGATGAGGAACAAGACATAGATAGCGAGTCAGATGGCGACGATGATTGTACTTATTATAATAGTGAGTCGGATTGAAAAACGCAAGCTGTAAAGAATGTCTATTGGTGTGTTTAGTTACCTTTATTTTCCATGTAATATATTGTACTGTGTTCGGTTATTTTTCTTGCTTTCCCCATGAAAGCAAGAAATATTGGGTCCCAGTTATTATTGATAAATGAATTATTTTTTCTCAAAATCAACATTGTTAAGTTTTATAATTTAAATTCTATAATACTATCTATGAACTATTTTTAACTTAGCTTCTTTATTTTGTGAATAAAAGTATAATTTCATTGCTTAATTATTTATAAAAATTAGTTGCGTTGAGAATAACTACACATTTATAAGTTTTTGATAATTTTTTTTTTGAATGAAAGTTGAAAAAGAATGTTAACTACAATACGAAAATGTAGAAATCATATAAATTTGTATTTTCAATGAAGTTAACAATCACTTATAAAACAATTCAAATGTACGATTATTTAAATATATAAATTAACATTTTATTATATAAATCAAGAAATTGACATTTGCTATCCAAATAAGTTTTTATGGATTTTGAATACTTTTTTATAACAATAGACAATTGTCTATTTATTTTTTACATTAGACTTATGATGCTTTTGATGTAATTTTTTCACATTTAAAAAAAAAAAAATGAAGTTATGATTCATAAGAAGATTATAGACAATTTTAAAATATCATTTTTTTGAAATTGGAATGAAGCATCTCGGTTAGACAAAATATTTTTAAACAACTCGTTTTTAAACTACTTTTTAATCGCACATATTTTTTCTCTCCAATTTTCAATCACTAATTTTTACCTTGAAAAAATCACATTCTTTATTTTTTAACAAAAACTTATAACTGCCATTACGTTTTATATAATATAACAGTGTTAAAAACGAATTTTTTTAATTTTATTTTTTTATTTGGGAATAAATGCATGTAGCGCTCAAAAGTGTAATTCAAATTTGCAATCATTACTCTTTCCAAAATGCAATCATTTTTCGTTTATTTTTTTAATTTTCGTGTTTTTGGTAAAACCTTTCCAAATTTAGCAAGTGCATTTTGACAGGAAAGTGTGTGTGTTATTTTTAGTAAAGACTTTATTTTATATATATATATATATATATCCAAAAAAAAAAATTTAAAAAATAAACCTTCTGGCGCTATTTAATAGTGCCAAATTTTACTGATATAGGGACGACATGTCGTCCCCATAAATTAGTTTATTTTTAGAAACGACATATCGTCCCTAAAAGTAGGAAAATGTCGTCCCTATATAATTCCGGTTTATACCCACTTGTGAGCACTTTTTTCTTCATTTTAGCTTATTTCCCTTGCCTTCCTTCCGTGTTCTTCGACATACTCCCTGCCTACAACCAAAAAATTAGTCTGATAAGTAAGAAATCCACATTTGAGACCTCAGCGGCGAAGTAAAATCGTAACTGGGTTTCTTGGTTTTTTTTTTTTCGTTCTTTCTTTTTGTAATAAAATTCTTGAGTTCATATTTACTTCGAAATGTGTAATTACAATCATATTTTGATGCATATGTGAGATGATATTTGTTAAATTTTAGCATTTTTGCAGCTATATATTGACGGGTTCTTTTTTTTTTTTTCATGCGAAGCTTCACTTTTTTTTCCCAGTGTTGACAGTCCATATTACCGTAAGTAGACCATATATTCGACGTTCTCAGCGGCTAGGTAAGGGGTTTGAATTGGGTCTTGGTCGGCGGTTTTATTTTTTTTTTTTCATTTTTTTTTCGGGCCTTGTTGTAATGAATTTTTTGAGTTTCACGTGTAAATGTGTAATCACAATCATATTTTGATGCTTAAGTGATATGATATCTGGTAAGTCCAAATTTTGTTGCTGCTAAGTATTGATGGGTTGTTGGGTTTTTGTCTTGTGAAGCCCAAATTCCTTTCTCGGCTGAGATATTCATTATTGTTCAACCCTGTGTTTTTTTTTTTAATTCGGAACCTAACTAAAATTCATTACAGTCGGATGAGTGGATTGAGAATGTGAATAGGATGAGTGGATTGAGAATGGACTTATTCTATTTTTTTGGTTTTAGATATTCTTGGGAATAGAAATGAAGCTATGTCACAGTAGACAAAGTTTTGAGTTGAATTTGTTAAATCCCTCCCAGATCATGCTCATTGAATATAATATATATTCATCCTAGAAAGTAGAATCGAAACCCTCAATGCTTGATAGAATATCTATAGAAATTCTTGGATGAATTTGGGGAGTCTAGCTTCTTATAATTTTGACATACTGTTGTTGTGTTTTTTTTTTTTGGAAAATAGAATTGCAACTTCTAATTTTATAATGTTAATTTGTTGTGCTAGGGATTTCGTTTTTAATGTATAGATATATAGGAGTAAGGCCCCCATGTAACCAGCAGTATTGTGACTTTCCTGTTTTGGGGGTTGGGGGGGGGGGGGGTTCTTAAGGGTGACTACTATGGTACTTCTTTTCTTCTCATCATAGCTATTACTCTTCCCCACATGTCCTTTTTTACATTCCAGTATCTGATTGCCCAAGGATTTTCTAAGTTATATTTGACATGTAACACTAATCCATGAAATAGAGAACCTTCAGCCTTCCGTCAATTCCAGTTTACTTAGAACACTTCATAAAGATTGTGAACTTTTTATGGTTAAAAAACTCAAGGAGAAAAGAAATGGTAAAAGATTTCTAGTTTACTTAGAAGACTTTATACTTTCACATGCTTTCTTTAGAAGTGATTTAGCTTGTTTACTCTGTCATTTTCATGTTCTGAAAGTCATATCTTGCTTACGCTATTCTTGGCGTGTTTAGGATAATGTGTATCTCATCGAGCTTTTGAATCTTGATGACCAATTTGTGCATATTATGTTCTAAATCTAAAATTTTAATGTAGAGATATATGCATGGCTGATGTACTGTCACATGGTGGTGATGGTGGAGGAGAGCCTCCACATGAAGGTGGAAGCAGGATTCCAGGCCACTGCGAGACTAGTAAGATATGTTTGTGACACTTCTCATTTTGTGTATGTAACTTGCATTATTTATTAAAATGTTATGATGAATATGTAGCACCATCTTCGAGAAGACGAGGCCCGTCTTATGGTCTTAATTTGGTTAAGGCGTTTGAGTCCAACGGGAAACAACCGATTCCTGTTGATTTTGATAACAAAGAGAAGACATATCAACCCATCGGAAACAACCAAAAATACGTAAGTAGACACGTGGGGTACCAAGTAAGAAACTTTGTGGTTCCTTGCTATAACAAGTGGGATGAAGTTCCGGCAGAATTAAAAGAACGTGTCATCAACAGCGTACACGTAAGTAAATAAAATTGTATTTGAATTTTGAATTATTTTTTTGAACTTAATCATTCGAATTCATGTAGGACTTTTTCAACTTACAACCAACTAACTATACGGAGAGGGAGTACGACATCATAATAAAGGGTCTCGAAAGGAAGGCGGCTGATCGATATCGCTCTTATAAGAACACAGTGAATACTCACTTCAAGAAGCATAGACCTAGCAAGCCTTATCGCTCTATGAATGTCGTTGATTGGGAAAAGTGTGTTCAATTATACACCGATCCCAAATTTGTTGTAAGTTTGAGTACTTTAAATTAATTTAATGTGCTTTCATTTTAGATTAGATTTTAAATTGTATTAATTTGAATGTTGTTTTTCAAGGAATGATCGGAGAAAAATATAGTTAATCGGTCGAAATCTAAATACCCTAGTCTGCACGGGTCGAAGAGTTTTCTGCTGCACGATATGAGATGGTAAGAATTTGATAGTAAGTCTATATTTTTGAATGTCGAATGCTTAAGTGCGAATGTATAACTTGCTCATAATTTATTAATTATGTAGCGGGACCAGCAGACACAGGAATGGCTGAATGTTATAGATAGTTTTGAGATGTTTCACCGTCGAAGGCAAACAAGAGAGTGGGTGAATGATCGTGCGGCAAGCGATTACGTAAGTGAATGCCAACATTAAACATTATAATTATGTTAATTATTTGTGATTTCATATGTTGATGACTAATAATTTAAATTTAAAATATCATGATCAAATGGTTGAGGTGCGAAATACGCAGACACAAGAGGTTGCGTCAACTGGTACCCCAATTGACGAGCGCAATATTGTTAAATAGGTGCTCGGGGAAAGGAGGGGGCATGTTCGTGGAGTTGGACGAATTGTGAAGGGCTCGTCCCATACCTTGTCATCCATTGGTAGATCACGTGCTTCACCTTATTCCCAGAGTTCGGCTGAGATGAAAGCTCAACTCGATTCGCAGAATGAATATATTCGAGTGATGAATGAATATATGGCACATATGACGAATTTTCTTCAAACCTATTTTTCGGGTATCCAGTTGAGGCCGCCTCCACCTCCGCCGCCTCACCTGCCTCACCCTTGTTGGGAATCCAATTGAGGCCGCCTCCACCGTCGCCACCCCCCTCGGCTCCTCAACCGAACATGTTTGATATGCACGATGATGCAAGTGATGAGGACATGCCTTTATGATATTTATAAACCGTTTAATTTTTATGTGTTAAACTCTTGTTAAAATTCCAACTATTACATTTTGTCGTAAGAAAATTAAGCTTTTAATTTCTCATGCCTTTGTTTACTTTGTTATATTGTATATATTAGTAAATAATTAAAGTATGAAAATATTATGATAAATAAAATAATTAATAATTAGTATTTTATAAATTTAAAAAAGCACGAAAATATAGTATTATTATATTGCGACGACAACGGTCGTTTCTATTGGTATTGGGACGAATTTTGAACGAATTTGGATCATCTTATTGGGACGATATAGTCGTAACAGTAATACTAAATCTATTGGGACGATAAATTGCCATCCCAAATTCATTACAGAACGAATGTGGTTTTGGACGGAAAAATCGTCTCAATAACTATATAGGGACGACTTTATGTCATCCCAAAATGTGTCTCTGTAGGGACGACCTTATCGTCCCAGTTGACCTATCCCAACGAAACTATTGGGATGATATATTGGGACGACATTGTCATCCCAGTTAAGTAATAGGGATGACTTATTTATCTATAGGGACGACTAAAGTCGTCCCTATTAGCAGCGTTTCTTGTAGTCGACATTGATATAGCCAGTCACATATTTCCACTGCTATATTTGTGCTACCTTGTTGATGTCTATGCAGCCAATGTTAGTGCTCCAGGGCCATTGCACCATATGATATTGCAATCCTCATGTAGATTCTTGTAAAATTGGGATGCAATGTATGACTGAGCAGTTTTCGTATTAAAAGAGCCTTGGCATTTCATAAATCTTGCATTTGATTATGTGCTCAGCTTATTTGATAACGAATATTCCAAAATATCTACTATAAAAAAAATTGTAAATAAATTAGATCAATTAATAGTGAAGGAATATATCAATGTTGAAATCATAAAATTTAGTATCATTGTCTAGAAACTCACCCGTTCAACTCTTGCAAGCAATGATCAATCAATCTGCATTCTAGGGGGCATAAGGGAAAATGCAAGAATCAAATTTCAAGGACCTTGTTAAAATGGGAATAACAAGTACCATTGAACGAATAGCAATGCAAACGATGACATTTTTTACGACTCATATGTACTAGTTATTTACAGCAAACCTCCAATTAAGCATGCCAAAATGGCCAAATATTCAATAGCCAGGGAATTCTATCCATATTGAAATGAGGACATGGTCAACTTGACTCCAAGGAACACTGAACACAATATTTTGCCCATTTGCATAACCAAATTAGGATTCATGTCTATAAAATGCTTTTTATATGAACTGCAATCTCCTTAGATATCTCCCTAATTTTATAATTGGTAGAAGTTGCGCAAATATCATGATTACTCAACTTTAATAGTGTAGCGACCGAGAAATTTTCACGACTTATAAAGATTATTTATAAAAAAAAAAAATGTGTCGCTACGAATTTGCCCATTTATTTTAAAACACGTGTTCGTCTAGCCAACGAAGTAAAAATTATATTTTAAATTTATCTTAGTCAAATTTCAGCTCCATTAAAGTGAATCATTTTCATTATTTATTCTCAAGTCCAGATTTCAATTTATGGGATTCAAATTATTTTTAAGTCTAAAATGTTTTAAATCCTCAATTCATGTTCCATTTCAAATTTAAATCCCAAAGTTCCTCCCCAACTTCCATTTGCATATACAGCACAATTATTTCCTATGAACACCCTCAATCCCCTTACATATACACACAATTCTGGCATATACCAAAACCAGTCATAACTTACCAAAAAATTGAGCCAATTACCGGCCAAGAATCCTCCCAATTTCACACTTGGTCTTCCCCATCATCACTCCACGATTTCTCCTTATCATTCACAGCCAAAAATTCATTCACATGTTCATTTCCTCTAACTGGTCAGCATCTCTAATCACTCTTCAATTCCAAAATTCTTTCCCCTCAATTTGCCATTGCCCCCATGTAAATCCCTTCAATCTCTCCCAATTCATATTTTGCCAAGATCAGAAGACAACACACAAGATATAATCCCCTTCCCCGGCTTCATTCACACACACAGACATATTCAGAACTTGAGCGAGGTATTCATTTCCCACTCTGCACTTCCAGTTCAACCACCAAACCCGAACACCATCCCCACACTGCCAAACCGCCACCTCCATTGCCCAAACCGAACATCGACCATATCACCACCTCCTCAACATCATCACCATCAAGCCGCTGCCCAACCCCACGCACATCTAAGCTGAACCTCCATTTATCCAGCCACAACCTACTGACCGTGAACCACCATCGAGCCACAGAGCCACCACCCAACCACCTGCAGTACCGCCTATATCATCATCACCGACTGCCACCTCCACCTTCATCGCCAAAAAACCAAGCAGCCACCACCACCTTCTCCCACTGTTACGGCCAACCCACCAACCAATATGGTAAGCTGCCACATTCAACGCCAAATCAAATCATGAACATCACCACCATCATCACAATTGAGCACCACCACCACACCAACCAAACCACTGCAAAGCACCACACGAAACCACCCCTGCCCAACTCCAAATTTCCATCAATCATCCAAAATAAAAATCAAACCCCAGAAATAGAAGAAGCCGGAACATACCTCTACCGTTGACCCTTTTCTGGCGAAAATCCCAAAATCGCTAAATCCTAAGCCTCGATTTTGGCCTCGGTTTAGCAACCAAAATAGCACCAAACTTCACCTTGTTGCTACCATCTTTTCCTTTTGGTCACCGCCACACGACGGCGGTGATACCGCCTTGTAATCGCCGGCGGATTGACGCCGGTAATGCCTCACAGATTTTTCAAAATCGCCGCACCGTCTCTCTCTTTTTCTCTCTCTAACTCTGAATCGAAGGAGAGAAAGAGGGGGATTTGTTGCAATAGCTCTTTTAGATATGTAGTTTTTCAAAATGCCCATTTTTTTACAAATTGTCTTATTTACCCTTAATGAAATAAATTATTTTCTTTGCAAGATATATCCCTGAATTAGTCAGGTTGATTTAATTCAATACTTTTTATTATATTCATATTCTTTAATCTTTTAAGTTCTTCTAAAAACGCTCTATATTGTGATAATTTCTCAAAAGATTTAGGATGTTCTTCCTTTGTTATATATCCTAATGCCATTCCATCTGCAACTTCATCTTTTATATCTTCGTATTCTTCTATAATTTTATGAACCGTATTTATATTTTTTGCTGTTTCAACAGAATTAAATTCTATTCTATTTAAGATAGCATAGTCAATATCTTCATATATTTCTTTTAATTTAGATTGTCCAACAGAATGTATATTTTTAGATTTTTCAGCAATAGTTAATAAAAATGAAATTTCTTTATTATCTAAATATAGTTTATGATTACAGTTATTAGAAGTTGATGCTTGTGAAATATCCATAGATTATCGGGTTAGTAAATTATTATACAAAATTCTCTGATATAAGTCAATTCTTTGATCTAGTAAAATACAATAATCTGCAATATATTGTTCGTATTTTTCTAAGAGTTTATTATATTTTTCAGAAGATATGTTTTCATTTTCCATTTGATGTTTAATGTCTTCCATTTTATCTTTCAATTTTTCTAAAAGGTTATCTAGTCCTTCTATTGTATATCCTGGCATTAGGTTTGGACTGTATTTGTCATTATTTTATTTTCTAAATCTATTTTAATCTCTAATATGTCAGAATAATCTATAATGTATTGATCATGATTTTCTGAAAGTATATAATATTGTTCAGATGATTCATCCATATCTATTAAATGAGATATAATGTTATCTATTTTTTCCATTATTTTTTCTAACAAATTGTCTAATCCTTCAATAGTATATCCAGGCATTATAAACACAGAGATAAATAATTTATAAAGTTTCAAGTAATTTTTCAAATTCTATGAGTGTTTGAGAATTGATAATGTCTATGTCAGCCATGATATCTATACTTGGTTCAAATGGTATATTAGCCCCTGTTCTTTTTGCTGTTTTGAGGTCGTTTTCTGTTTTTATTTTCGAAAACGTTAAAAACGCGTTCTCTTTACAATTTTCGAAAACGCATTTTGGAAAAAAAAAAAAAAATTTGTACACAAAACGGAAAACGCTCGAAACATCGTTTTGGGCGTTTTGTGTGTATTTCGACAAAAAATGTCCAAAACGCGGAAAACGCGTTTTGGGAATTTTTATTTTTATTTTATTTTATTTTATTTTTTTTATTTTTTATAGAATTATCTTAACTTAGAACTAAGCTTAATATAAAGTTTTTATTTTTATTTTTTATTTTTTTTTAGAATTATCCTAGTTTGGAACTAAGCCTAAATAAATAATTTTTTTTTTTTTTTTTTTTTTTTGAGAATTATCCTAACTTGGAACTTAGTTTAAATAAAGTTTTATTGAATTCAATATCAACATTACAAAAAAAAATTAAATGAGAATTCTTGTTATATTTCAAAAAATGCAATGATAAATGGACTCTGGTGGTTTTGAAAGAACTTGCATTTTCTGGATTTTAATAGAAGTAGAGCTTTCTCAAGTCCCGAACCTGACCAAGCTGTGTTAATATAGACTCTTAATGCTCACATTAGTGTGTTGCATGTAACCATATTTTTAGTGCATTGTGAAAGGAAATTTGAGTTGGAGTTAGTAGTATTCTGCAAGCAAATTAATTAAAAATAGTTTAAATAGTGTTCTGCAAAATTTCAAACAGAACGTGTTTTCCAGCTTTTCATTTTCAAAAACAGTTTTCAGAAATGACAAACCAAACGCGTTTTCAGCAAATTTGAAAACAAAAATGAAAACACAAAACACAAAACACAAAACATTTTCGAAAATGAAAATACAAAATAAAATACAAACAGAACGCCACCTTATATTTTGAAATATTTTTCTTTCTCTTTTCTAATTTATCAATTATATCTTGAATATCATGTATCATTATAGATCTTACAGTTCCTCTAGTAAAGTTTTCTATTAAATTTTCTTTAAAACTTTTTAATATCTCTTGTGATGCATAGAGTTGTTCTTGGTATCCTATTTTATCAATTTCATTTTCATATTCAATGCCTTTTTTACTTTTGATATGCTTTTGAACTTTATATGGACCTCTTTTAGTTCTGGGTTTTTTCATGATATCATTACTGTTATTCATGATATTAAGATTTTCAAAAACTTGTAAAGAAAGATTCATCTCTTCCATCACTGTCATAATCTATTACATGATCATAATCATTATCACTACTAAACACATATCCTAAATATAATTCATTATTTATTTCAGTATTATCACTGTCAAGCCAAAAGTAAATAATCGATTTTGTAATTTCTAATCCTAATATTCTTTTTAATGTTGGAAAGATAGCTAACAAGTATGACATATAGACATGATATAACTTTTTTATTTCATTATTTGGTCTAGTAAACTATTTATACATGAATAAAGGTTCAATTATGCTATGATATTCATCATTATAAGGATTGTTTTGATAATTAAATTTAACAATTCTGAATTCTGTCATATTAAAAGCTCTTTTTCCTCCTAATTCCGTAAAGATAGATATATTAAGAATACTAACCTCTTTTCCTGTTCTCAGTACCTTTGTATTTTCCTTCTATTGTTAGTGACCTTCAGACTTATAGGTTTCTGCTCCACACCCTCCAATGGCTTCCTGCCTTAACGGGTTATTAGCTAGCTAAACCTGGATGCCTTCACTGTATAACTCTTTAGATGGAAAATATTTTAGGACAGAGTGTAGGGAGTTTTCTTAATAATATATCTTCTTTTTAGAAATAGGATTTAGAAGACAAGAATTTAGAAACTCATCATAATATGATAAGTAAATTGGGATTTTATTGATAATATGAAGATTGACAAAGGATTGGTATGAGAATTTTTCAAAGACAGAAGATTTTTGACTTTCTCACAAACTGAGTGCTCAAGAGAGTTCTGTTTTTCAACTAGCCCGGAGGCCTCTATTTATAATACTATATGGGACACAATTACATCACTGCTTACATCACCGTCTTAACAGTTTCACAGCTTTTTTCACCTAAGGACACACCTGTCCCTCTATTATTTATTACATCACATGACTCTTACATTATAGGGACACTTATCCTTCTATTTTTTGGTCTTGACATGGCCCCTACATTGTTCTGCATTGTTGAATTAAAGTAGGTTTATTAAACATCTTCCACTTGTCCATCAATTCTGTTGGCATATAAAGCAGATCCATCAAGTGGCTTCCACCTGTCCATCAGTTCCTTTGGCATGTGGGGCAGTTCTTGGCTATGCACGCCTCTTGCAAAGTGGCAAAGCTTCCATGGATTTGATGAGATTCAAATTTATTGATGTATTCTTGCAAGATTGTTGATTTTTCTTTTCCTCCATTAGTGAGTAGGGTCCATCCATTGTACTGGCATATGCATTTGAACTTTTTCTCATACAGGTTTTTGGCAATATTGTAGAGAACTTTAATTCCCAACACCCTTCGGGATCTAAACCATGATCTTGTAATGTTTGGTACTGGCTTAGTATTTTTTCCAACTTCAATTTGAAAGTTTCGAGCAACATATCCAATCGTGATAATATGCTCTGCAGGATAATATATCTTTCCATCAATTTCAGGACTGATCGAATAAAATTTTAAATAAATGTATCTTCCTTGAGCAAACTTTGAGATTTCTCCTTTTAGTAAATCATCAAATTTTTCGATTTCTTTCAGATCTTTTCCTGGATAGATAAGATCCAAGAATCCATAATCAGCTGCCATTTTTGTCATGACAGGATCTCCTCCCTGAGTAACGATCAATTGTGGGTATACATGGTCTCCAGACGAAATGTAATAGCAATCACATTCTTGAAGTTCATATATAACTTCAACAGTAGTTTTATATTCGTTTTCTTTTGGTAAAAAAGGGAAATCATCTTCCTCTTCAGCACGAATTCTGACTACCCTTGTATGTTCATCTTTGGCATTGATTGTGATTTTTCGAGGACTGGTTTCATTTATAACAACTTTTTTGGGACTTGGTTCATCTCTTTTAATTATTGGTCCACCACCGCTTCCAGAAGATGTACCTGTTTGTATTTTTGATATAACCTGTTTGGTATCAGCCTGTTTGGTAATCAACGATTCAAACTGAGATTCAATCTCAATTATGTTATCGCTCAATTCTTTAGTATAATTGTGATGAAATGTTGAGATTTCCATAAATTGCTTGAAACTTCCTTGGAGAGTTTTTGCAAGTTGTTCAATTCCAAGCTTTATATCTTCAGCTTCCTCCATGAGGAAGTTCATTCGCTTTTTGGCGTCTATCAGGGATTTTTTGATATTATCCATCTGCAAATTCAATATTCTTGCTTAAAAAGTCCGCAAGATAATTATTAACACCTTTAATATGAACTATATCAAAATTATAAAATGCCAAATAGGCTTGCCATCTATGGAGCCTTTATTGAGGTTCTGGTGGTAATTTATTTTTTACTAAACCTGCAACTTGAGAATTATCAGTTTCAACAATGAATTTCTTAGATAATAAAAACAATGAAAACTTCTTTATTCCTCTGATGATTGCTAACAATTCTTTCTCATGAGTAGTATAATTTATTTCTGCTTGATTAAACGTTCTACTTGAATATCTACAAATTTCATTAAGATCTGTTTTTAATATTGCTGCCCAATACTTATCCAAGATATCAGTATTAACTATCAGATTATCTTTTTCATCTGGCAATCTTAATTTCGGCAAATTTTTACATTCTTCTTTTAGTAATTTGACAATTTCTGTGTGTTCATCACTCTATCCTTTGGTATTTGTTTTCCTGAGTAAAATTTGAATTTTGTGTCTCTTTTTTGATAGATTTTCAATAAATCATTTTGCATAATTTAAACATCCTAAAAATTTTTGTATTTGTTCTTTTGATTCTAATTTGTCTGAAAAACTCTCCATCTTCTTAGATATATGAGTTTGTAATTTTATCCCCCTTTTATCTATTGATAATCCAAGAAAATCAATTTCTTGTTTTTCTATTATAGCTTTATTTTTTGAAAGAACAATTCCTTCTTTTTTTGCATTCATTTATAAATTTAATTAAATGGTTTATATGTTCTTCTCTATTATTAGAACATATTAATATATCATCGACATAGACAATTAAGAATTCATTAAATTTTCTAAATATGTTATCCATTCTTCTTTGATATATTTGTGGTACATTTTTTAAACCAAATGGCATAATCATCCATTCATACTTTCCTTGGGGCGTACTAAATGCTGTATATTGAATACTATCTTCTTCCATTTTTACTTGCCAAAATCCTGATTTGCAATCAAATTTAGAATAATATTGCTTTCCTTTTGCAAGATTTATTAGTACCTCTTTATTTGGTAAAAAATATCCATCAAATTTAGTATATTCATTTAACTCTTTATAATTTATCACCATTCTAGCTTTTCCTCTTTTTTGTTCAGAATATTTCATGACCATAAAAGCTGGGCTACTATGGGGTCCATTACTGTGTCTGATTAATTTTTGGTTAAGTAATTCTTTTATCCGAGTTTTAAATTCTTGCGTATCTTGTATGGTATACATCATTGGTCTAACTCTTATAATAACATTTTCTGTTAATTCTATTCTAGCTTTTGGATGATGTGGTTTCCAAAATGATAATGAATTTTCTCCACAAATTTTTTCTAGTTGATCAATGATTTTTTCCATGTTTATTTGTATGTTCATTTTCAAGACTTTTTTATACATTATTCTTTTATTTCATTTTGTGTAATTGGTTTTTTCTCCCATTTATCACCACGCTGTGTTGGATGAACTCTGTGAGGTTTAAATTCTCTTGGTATTTTTAGTAAATGTGCACAAGGTGTTTGTAACATTATCATATAATTATTTTGTTTATAATATTGAAATTGTTGTATAAAGTCATTTCCTAGTAATATATCACATTCTAATTTGTTATAATTATATACTTTATTTACAACTATTTGTTTACTCCCAAGTATTATATCAATTATATCAGTACTATTAATTATATGAGTACTTTCTCCTGTTACTCCTGTAATTTTTATCTTTCCATTAGTATTCCATGATTTTATTAAGAAATTTTTGAATATTGTTATATCACTTCCCGTGTCAATTAATGCACAGGTTGTTATATTTGTTTCAACAATTGTAACTTGTATATAAACGGCTAATGGAAAACTTATTTGATTATTCATTTATTTAGCTTTTCTGCATAGTATAGTTTGACCATTATGAGTTATATATAATCCTTCACGTTTTATACTATAATCTTCTAGTCCATCTAGAAAGCTAATTCCTAATAATACATGAGGATTTACCATACTACTATCTACATGACATGGTACTAGGAGATCTATTCCTCCTATTTTTATTGGTACTTTTACTTTAAGTTCAGTCATATGTACTTGTCCATCAAAATTTATATATTTATATGGATCAGTTATATGAGATATTAGTCCTTTATTTCTATTTGAAGCTATATGACATTCACTAGCTCCTGTGTCAATTAATATATTTGATCCTTTTATATGTTCTATTCCATTAAAATATTCACCTTCTATTTTCATATTTCCAACATTTCTATTAAGTTTTGTTTCTTTTGTATTACTAATTTCTCCTAATTGTTTTCTATTAGGTAAACTTGTTGATCTCCTAATTAATCTGCCATCTTCAAATGTTATGTTATTATTAGGGTATTCTTCTTCTCGTAACTCTATGATTTCTGGTTTATTTTTTTGTTATAGTAAGTTCATAGTTTCTTGGAACTAAACTTATTTGTTTATCTGGTTCTACAGCTTTACCAAAATCTTTACATTCTTTATGAATTTCAATATATGGTTTTTTAGAATAAATGTTTCCATAATTAGAATTAGTAAATGTGTATAATGCCCTGTATTCTATAGTCATAATTTTATCTCCTGGTTCCATTATATCATCTTTATGTAATTTGAAATGTAGTCCTAAAACTTCATTAAAATTTCTATCTTTTAATGATATACAATATTTTGGGTAACATGTAAATATTAGTTTCTTATATGCTAGATTTCCTTCTACTGTTCCTAAATGACTGTCTTTTAAATTTATAATTCTTCCATCATGTAAACTTACAGTCAAAGGCGAATCTAATCCTTCTCTAAATAGGGATTTAAACATTATTTGGATACCTGCTAAGTAAACATATTGAATCTTTTCACTCTGTTTTCTATTGATCTTTGTTAATAATTCTGCAACTGTATTTTTTGTTAAAAGATTTAATTTGTGTGTTCCTTGAGTGGTTCTAACATCTATTGCTCTTTCAATTTTATGATATTCATTTATTGCTACTTTTTCTCTTTTCCATATTCTGTCTAATATTTCCCATTTTCCTATTTTCAAATCTAAAGATAATTTTTGTATCTTCCTGAACTTATTATTATCAAAAGTTACATTTAATCCATAACCTTATATTCCTTCATATTCCTGTTTATCTATATTCTTATTTGCTTCTATTTCTTTATTCTGATTCTGATTCATTACTTTCTGAATCTGTTTCACTTATATAGACTTCTTGATCATAGTATTTTCAATATCTGATATTTCACTTAGTTCACTTTCTATTTTTAAATATTCTTTTTGTAATATTTTAACTTTCTTTTTGTTACAATCAGGGCTTATATGCCCCATTTCTCCATAATTCCAACATTTACATTGGCTTTTGTCTTTCTTATAAGTTTTATTTTTCTGTTTTTTATTTGGATTATATCTTCTTTTGTAATATCTTCTCTTAGGTTTTATATTTTTTTTTCAGAAGTTTCTGAATTTTTAAAACTTTCTATTTTTATATTTCCTTTTATTATTATTTTTTCTTCTTTCAGGGTTACATCCCCATTGGGTAGGTTTTTTCATATCTTCACAACATATTCTGGTTAATTTTCTCGATTTCTTTAATAATTGTCTTTGTTGACATATATATGCTAATCTTTCAAATATGAATTTTATTCTTGATCCTAATGTTCTAGGTGTTCCAGGGTTATTTCTAATAAATTTTTCAAATTCTATTTTAAAGTATATTCCCCATGAACCTGGTAATTTATTGTAATACATATCTCTATATACTTCTTGATTTTCATTACTATAGAATTGGACATAATAGTATTCTTTAAACTCACAAGTATATTCTTTGATTTTACACATATCACATATTGTTAAATTTATTAATCTTACTCTTGCATTATCTTTTTCTCTTATTGATTCTGCTTCAGAATTACTTATCCAATTTTCTCCTAAAAATTCATCCGCAATATAATCTACTAACTTTTCTATTCCTTTTCTATCTGATTTTATTAGTTCCGTCTGTACATTTCTTTTTATTAATGCTTTTGTATCACTACTTATTCCTTCCCATCAATTTCTAACATGTCCTTCAAAAGATGGTACTAAAAAATTTATCATTTTATCAGTATTTTCCCATGTATCGTCTTTATTGTATAAAAAGAATAGTATCATTGAATCTGCCCAAGTTAATAAGGCTTTTTTTAGTATCTATTTTACAATCTAAATCTAATTTTGTTCCTCCATGATTAATAGGTTTATCACAATTATCATTTGGTTCAAACCTATCTTTATATTTATTTCCTCTAGGTGGTTGTCTATCTCTGATTCTATCATAATATTGTCGGTGTGGTTTACTATATAAGGGTGCATAACTTTCATCTGGATCTGGTAATTCTTGTTTAGAAGTTCCTATTGGAGCAGGGTTAGGTGCTCCTCCAGTATTCATTAAAACTTGATATTCATTAAAATTTTCTATACTTAACTGGTCAAAATTTTCTATAAGCAAATCTAACTCTTCATTCATTTTTGTCTTGTTCTTCTTCATTTTTTTCTTCAACTTTTAATTTTCCTAAAGTTTTTTCTATAGATTTTTGTAATTCTAATTCTTCCTCTAGTATTTTTGGTAATATGTTTCTTCTAAATTCATCATTCATACTTCCTGCTTCTATTATAATTTTTTCTTGTTCGAAATGCTTCTTTCCTATTCTAAGTATTTCTTTTTCTATGAGTTTTTTGTCTATTTTCTTATCTTTGCTTTTGTTATTTTCTTTGAATTCTCTAATCTCTAGTTTTAGTATATTTATATCATTTCTTACTTCTTTTAATTCATTTTTTACTTCTTGTACATCACTTATTAATGTTTTTATTAATATTTTTAGATCTTCAATATATTCACTTATAGACATTTTATATTCTTGGTTTTTGAGTTTTTTGTACCTTAAATAGTCTGTCATACATATCATCTATTTTTATTTCTAGCTTTTTGATTCTTTCTTCTATTGATATGATTTTTTCATTTTCATTCTTTCTTATTTTTTCATTTAAACTATCTATTTTTTCTATAATTATTCCAATTTTATCTTGATTAATTAATTCTCCTGATTTTCTTTGGAATTCTTTTAAGATTTCTTCATCTATATTTTTAACTTCTCCTATCATTTCTTTTAATTCTTTAAATTGTATTGTTAGTTAATTTTGAATATTTTGTAATTTTTCTTTGATATTCATGTCCTGTATATTTAATTGTTATAGTTTTTCGATAGCTAATTTATCTTGTAAATTTATGTTTTTATATGTTTGCCATAAAAATGCACTTATCCAATTTAATTGCATGTTAAGAAATCCATCAGATTCTCCCCATGAGCTTAATGGTTGAAACATAGTTGTATTAGCTTCTTTTATTTGATAAGATCCAACTGGAAGTCTTATATTTTCTATTATTTGTTTTTCAAATTTTATTTCTGGAAATTCTGTCATTAATTTCTTCCTTTAATATGTTCGATTTCTAGAATAAGTTCTGTTTCATATTTTGCTTCTTTATAATTCATTATTTGATATTCACAATATTCTTCTATTGATCCAATCATTGACTTTCTATGATATATTCTATAATATTTTAGATAGTCTTCCAATGTGTTTGTTTTATCATATTTTTCTTTTCTAGTTTTTTCTTTGTCTTCTAAAATCGTTTGAATTTTTGGTATTTGTTTTAAGATTTTATCAAAATATTCTCTCTTTTTCTCTAATAATTTTAATCTTAATTTTTCTTGTCGTTTTATATTTCTTTCTTCTCTTATTTGGTCCATTAAATTTCTTCTTTGTTCTACTATTAAATCTAATTTTTCATTTGTTTCTATGTCTAGATATCTAATTAATTGAGGATCCGCTCTATGATAATCCATTTCTATAATCTTTATATCACTCTTCTAGTATATCTTTGTGGATTAAATCTAATATTTCGTTTATGATAAAATCTTCTTTTATTATATCGAAATTTATTAGATCATATATTTCTCTTCTTACATCTTTATCTAAATCTTTTAAAGTGTTCAAGATTTCTATTTTATAATTATCGGGTAGTATTAATGTATACATAATTATAAATCTTGATGTATATATTTTATATTCATTTTTATTTTTTGTCATATAATATTTATCTTTTAGATCTGCCATATGGCTCCAATACCAAGGTGAGGGGTGCTACTATGAGCGAACAAAAATCAAATAAAATCATAAACAAAATTAATAAAATTTCAAGGACTAGGTTGTAACTTTTCTAAATTTTAATGAGTTTAGTTGAAATATGATATATAAGGATATTTGTGGTATTTTATAGTGATTAAGACTATTTTTAAAAGATATAAAATTGTTAGGGTATTTTTAAAAATTGGTAAGTTTTTTAGGGTATTTTAATGTATTTCCTCGAGAGAAAGATATGTTTTATTTAAAAGTTTTTCTAAAATTACAAATTAGTCCTCAAGTTAGTAAATGATTTAAATTAGTCCTTTTAGCTTTAAACTTATCATTTCAGCTTTAAGTTCTAAATGATTTTAATAAGCCCTTCATTTTTAAAATTTCTTATCTCAATCCCCACAATTTAATACTCGTTTTGAGTTTCGACCCAACTTTTGAAAATTTACATTTTAGTCCCTCAAGTTTGAAAAGTATTCATTTTAGTCCCTCAACTTTCAAAGTATTCATTTTAGTCCCTCAACTTTCAAAAACATCAATTTCAGTTCTCAAATTGTAAATTATCATTTTAAACTATAAATTTCAAAAGACTAATGCAACTTATGGGCTAGACAAGGCGTACGGAGATTTAAAGGATTTAAGTCGTTTCCTGCTCAACTTTGCACTCGTCAGATTTAAGGTAGACTCGCCCCCACTAATTGATTTATATTATAATTGCTTGTTTTATGTGGATTTGTGTGATTTTATGCTTAATTGCACGAGAAAAGAATATCTCTTTTGAGATAAAGAATTTATGTTATGCCGGGCATAACTTATCCGCTAGCATGATACAAGAAAAGAATGGTTCATTTGCGTTCACTATGTGATGCCTATGAATAAGAAAAGAATGTCACTACATTATTTGCATAATTACTTGTCCAATTATCTTGTAGATTAATTATTGACGATGAGTCTACTGAGTATTTAATTTTGAAATGTTCAACCCGTTATTTTAAACAATTTTGCAGATTTTGGAGACGGTGGCGAGTGATGGAAAATGACGGTAAATTACAAATTGATATTTTTTTAAAGTCGTGAACTTTGAAATAATTATTTCATTTTATCAAGAATTTTCAATTCTTATAAATTTGTACGAATTTACTTATTCCATCTGAATTATTAAATTATCGCTAAACTTTTATTCAATAAATGCGATATTTAATATTTAGTCATTTTCCGCAACAAAGTTTATTCAAGAATTTTGAAAAGTGACGTTCCCGTGCTCCTCGAAACTCGGGGCGTTACAGTATGGTATCAGAGCCAGTCTGCGTTTCTGTAGACTGGAAAATTTTCAAAAAGAATTTTCAAGAAACATTTTCCATTATTAAATTATTATTAATGAAGATTGCCACTGCCATCATTCGTTCCACCAACTCCGAGGTAAAGAAGTTTACAATGTTTAAAGTTATTTCAGTATTTCGAATACTTATTTTACTAATTTATGAGAAAGAATGAAGAGAAAGAGATTATATCCGAATAAGAAAGAAAGAAAGAAATGAGTTTTTGAGCATAACGGGAAATTTTTTTTTGAAAGAAAAGAAAGAGAACGAGTGTTGAGCATAATGAGAATAATATGATTTAAGAATGATTTTATAATAATTTTTGTCCTCGAACTTAGAAATGATGAACCCTACCTGGACTTTGCATAATTGATTTTAGACATGACACCATTTACGAGAAGTCAACAGAAATGATTAAACAATATTTTCGAAATATCTATCGTTTAGATTAAACGAGAAATAGCAAGCCAGTTTTATGAAGTTGTGAAGAGATGTTGAGATTATAAGTAATGTGATTTATTGAGACTTTTATGAGAAGAATTATGAACTTAGAGGTTTAAAGATTTGGTTTATAGTTATTGGGAATTAAGTAATGGATATTGTGTTGAGTAAGTGAATTATTCCTCTATTTTGAGAGAAATTTATTATGTAGTTTGGTTTTGTGATTAAATTTTGAGAATACGATTTGTGACATATATTTATAAGTATGACTAATGGGTGGTCATTTGAGCCAATTAATGTATTGAAGGAAGTGAGATATTGATATTGGAGACTAGGATTTGAAATTGTTATGTTGAGGAATTATGAATTTATTTTCTGGGATATTTTTGGTGATACTGAAGTTTGTTGGAAATGTTGTCAATATATAAATCGTTGTGGTCAAATGTAGAGTTATTTGTTATTGTTGGTTATGAAGTATACTTACGGGTTGGATAAGTCCAAATTACAAGGGAGACTCTACCTAGAATCTTATCATTTGGAATTAAGAGCATAGTATGGTAAGCACCCACTAAGGGAATTGAGGTTAGACTTGCAAGTTCATTTACACCACAAGCGAGATTTAGTAAATGATAAGTTATATTTTGAAAGATGAGTAAAGACAAGTATTATGGCGGTATTGGGAAGAATCTAAATTATTCTTGGGAACGGATTGATCACTAGTAAGGAATGATCACTTGAATTAGAGAATATTATAAATTATGAAGATAGGAGATAATACTGTTGATTTGTTTTGGAATTTGATCGGGTAGATATGTTAAAGATAAGCTGATGATATTATGTTGATTTGTGAATAATATGTTATTGGGTATAATATATAGAGAGAATATTCAAGTAATTGTTTTTAATTATTTTGGTGGTATTTGGTGATAAGAAGTTTTAGAGATGACAAATTATTAAGGTTTGATATGTTTTTCAAGAAATAGTAAAGATTTGGAGAGAATTTTTCATGGATTTTGTAACGGGCTTACAGAGATTAGTGAAGAGATGTGATGTCATTTGGGTTATTGAATAATGACTTAAGTAGTCAACAAATATTTCTTTATACATAGTTTAGAGGCTATGTTGAGAGCTTGTATTTTAGACCTTTGTGATGGTTAGGAAAACCATTTACCGTTTGTTGAATTTACATGTAATATGATTATTGAGAATAGTCAGTTATCATGAATGAGAGATATTGAAAATATTTTATAGTGAGACGCCTTAAAGGAGTAACCATTTATTCAAAATGAGAAATTGGGAACATGTGATTAAATGTTTCGGATTATGTGAGATAATGATGATGGTCATAAGGTTATTTGAATATAAAAGGTACAAGAGATAATTATAAGGAATAATGTGATTTTTCTTACTGCGAGGACTGAAGGTGATGATGTGTTGAGATTATGAAATAAGTTGATTTACCATGAATAAGTTATGCTGTATTTGGTTCTAAGTGGAAATTCAAAGAATGATGAATCTCAGTCATGGAAAATAAATCAGGATTTCCTCGTAATGTGAATGATTCACTGATGTACATTAAGTTTTCAATATTGATGAAAGAAACTTTATCAGGTCCTAGATTTGTACAAGTACTGATGAAGTAATGCATTTGATCAGAGAAAGGCTTATGAGTTCTCATATCTTGAAAATTTGAAAATTGTTACTAATGGTATCTTGGTTCGAAAATAAGAAATGAAATTTTATGTAATTGCCCTTGTGGATAGAAGTTGTGGAAAATAGGGATAAGATTTCACAGTGATGACTTATTTTGAAGTGATGTGCAGAAGAGTGACAACGGTAGAATCCAAGACTTATTAGTTTGAGAGATTGATATATAATCTTAGTGAGCAGATTGACGTATAAGGTTCACGTGATAGGTATATTGAAATCTTAGAGAGATTGATATGAATATTTGAGGTCATATGATACGATGATAAGTGACATGTTACATGATTACTACAAGATATGGTGACTAGACAGTTAAGGGATGTTATGGTTATCCCGTGAAGAATTGTGTGAATATATATTGAGTCAATTGATCCCATTTTGATGGTTTATTGCATTATAGTGAAATATTACCTATGATTGGGAATTTTCATTTTGAGTCATAATATATGGATTTATTTAAGATTTTGGTGATGCAGTTTCGATTACTTATTATCGGTTGTACTTTTGATGTGAGTAAAGTATTTTGGCTACAATAATGGAAAAACCTGAGAAGATCATTTGTGTGACTTTTACTTATAATGTGATTGTATCTTTAGGTTAAGCAAACATGATGAGGAATCATATATGATTCACAAAAGTTTTATTCAATGGTGATAGACTTAATCAGAGTATTGTTCATAGTGTGACATGAATTGAAGTTTTGGAAGAACAGGGAAAATTGAATCTTGAACTTCAGATCGGGAAATTAGTGAGGTTTCTTAAGTTTGAGAATAACATATCTGATCCGTATGATGCTTTAAGTTAATATCTTAGCCCTCAGTTAGAATGAGTATGTGCTACCGAGTACTTGATGCATGATTTAAAAGTATGGATTAAAGGATTTAAGTTTGAATTCTCCGATTTTGAAAAGGAAGTTTCAGTCGAACTTATAAATGATTTTGTTGGCACATCGTTTCAGAAAGATTCTACCAAGTTTGAGTTTTGTACTCAATATTTTGGAATTGATATCGTGCTTATATATTTTGGCTCATAAGGATTTGATCAATCTTCTTGATTTTTAGGTTAAGCATTTGGGTCAATGAATATTTTGTGGTTTCGATATTAGTATAGATCCTATAAAAGGTACCTTTCATTTTGACAAGAGAGGGAATTTAAGATCTCATTTCATCGGACCATTTAAAATGCTAGAGAAGTAGGTAATGTGGCTTATTGTTCATGATTCAAGTCATATGGTGAATTATTAGTTTATTGCAGTCCAGAAAGATTTGACTTATGAAGAGGCACATATGTGCATAGTAGAGAGAAAAGTCCATGTTTTAAGAAACAAAGAAATTCCTTTAGTCAAAGTCCAGTGGGGTAGACATGGTAGCGATGAGGCTACTTGAGAGAAAGAAGAAGAAATTTTGAAATACCCAAGTATTTTAGATCAAGAAAATTTTAAATTTCGAGGACGAAATTATTTTAAGGTGATAGGATTGTAGCGACCGAGAAATTTTCACGACTTATAAAGATTATTTATATAAAAAAAAAATGTGTCGCTACGACTTTGTCCATTTATTTTAAAACACGTGTTCGTCTAGCCAACGAAGTAAAAATTATATTTTAAATTTATCTTAATCAAATTCCAGCTCCATTAAAGTGAATCATTTTCATTATTTATTCTCAAGTCCAGATTTCAATTTATGGGATTCAAATTATTTTTAAGTCTAAAATGCTTTAAATCCTCAATTCATGTTCCATTTCAAATTTAAATCCCAAAGTTCCTCCCCAACTTCCATTTGCATATACAGCACAATTATTTCCTATGATCACCCTCAATCCCCTTACATATACACACAATTCTGGCCTATACCAAAACCAGTCATAACTTACCAAAAAATTGAGCCAATTACCAGCCAAGAATCCTCCCAATTTCACACTTGGTCTTCCCCATCATCACTCCACGATTTCTCCTTATCATTCATAGCCAAAAATTCATTCAAATGTTCATTTCCTCTAACTGGTCAGCATCTCTAATCACTCTTCAATTCCAAAATTCTTTCCCCTCAATTTTCCATTGCCCCCATGTAAATCCCTTCAATCTCTCCCAATTCATATTTTGCCAAGATCATAAGACAACACACAAGATATAATCCCCTTCCCCAGCTTCATTCACACATACAGACATATTCAGAACTTGAACGAGGTATTCATTTCCCACTCTGCACTTCCAGTTCAACCACCAAACCCGAACACCATCCCCACACTGTCAAACCGCCACCTCCATCGCCCAAACTGAACATCGACCATATCACCACCTCCTCAACATCATCACCATCGAGCCGCTGTCCAACCCCACGCACATCTAAGCCGAACCTCCATTTATCCAGCCACAACCTACTGACCGTGAACCACCATCGAGCCACAGAGCCACCACCCAACCACCTGCAGTACCGCCTATATCATCATCACCGACCGCCACCTCCACCTTCATCGCCAAAAAACCAAGCAGCCACCACCACCTTCTCCCACTGTTACGGCCAACCCACCAACCAATCTACTAAGCTGCCACATTCAACGCCAAATCAAATCATGAACATCACCACCATCATCACAATTGAGCACCACCACCACACCAACCAAACCACTGCAAAGCACCACAGAAACCACCCCTGCCCAACTCCAAATTTCAATCAATCATCCAAAATCAAAATCAAACCCCAGAAATAGAAGAAGCCGGAACATACCTCTACCGTTGACCCTTTTCTGGAGAAAATCCCAAAATCGCTAAATCCTAAGCCTCGTTTTTTGCCTCGGTTTAGCAACCAAAATAGCACCAAACTTCGTCGTGTTGCTACCATCTTTTCCTTTTGGTCACCGCCACACGACGGCGGTGATACCGCCTTGTAATCGCCGGCGGATTGACGTCGGTAATGCCTCACAGATTTTTCAAAATCTCCGCACCGTCTCTCTTTTTCTCTCTCTGACTCTGAATCGAAGGAGAGAAAGATATGTTTTATTTAAATGTTTTTCTAAAATTACAAATTAGTCCTCAAGTTAGTAAATGATTTAAATTAGTCCTTTTAGCTTTAAACTTATCATTTCAGCTTTAAGTTCTAAATGATTTTAATAAACCCTTTATTTTTAAAATTTCTTATCTCAATCTCCACAATTTAATACTCGTTTTGAGTTCCGACCCAACTTTTGAAAATTTACATTTTAGTCCCTCAAGTTTGATAAGTATTCATTTTAGTCCCTCAAGTTTGATAAGTATTCATTTTAGTCCCTCAACTTTCAAAGTATTCATTTTAGTCCCTCAACTTTCAAAAACATCAGTTTCAGTTCTCAAATTTTAAATTATCATTTTAAACTATAAATTTCAAAAGACTAATGCAACTTATGGGCTAGACAAGGCGTACGGAGATTTAAAGGATTTAAGTCGTTTCCTGCTCAACTTTGCACTCGTCAGATTTAAGGTAGACTCGCCCCCACTAATTGATTTATATTATAATTGCATGTGTTATGTCGATTTGTGTGATTTTATCCTTAATTGCATGAGAAAAGAATATCTCTTTTGAGATAAAGAATTTATGTTATGTCGGGCATAACTTATCCGCTAGCATGATACAAGAAAAGAATGGTTCATTGCGTTCACTATGTGATGCCTATGAATAAGAAAAGAATGTCACTACATTATTTGCATAATTACTTGTCCAATTATCTTGTAAATTAATTATTGGCGATGAGTCTACTGAGTATTTCATTTTGAAATGCTCAACCCGTTATTTTAAACAATTTTGCAGATTTTGGAGACGGTGGCGAGTGATGGGCAATGACGGTAAATTACAAATTGATATTTTTTTAAAGTCGTGAACTTTGAAATAATTATTTCATTTTATCAAGAATTTTCAATTCTTATAAATTTGTACGAATTTACTTATTTCATCTGAATTATTGAATTATAGCTAAACTTTTATTCAATAAATGCGATATTTAATATTTAGTCATTTTCCGCAACAAAGTTTATTCAAGAATTTTGAAAAGTGACGTTCCCGTGCTCCTCGGAACTCGGGGCGTTACAAATAGCATTCACAGAAACTAGAATACTTCGTTAATGTGCTGCATTATGGACAAAATGCTTGTGATGCCTAACATGTTAACTCTTGTGCGTTATTATAAAGCCATGCATGTGAAGTGCTGCCACAATAAATATTTGATGGACGAACATGTTTACAGTATCATTTAGAAGCCTTGAAACCTCATGGAGATCATTCCACCACGCAATCGAGTAAATAGAAATTGGACCAAGCCTTATTGTAGGGCCAACTTCGATAACATCGTCATCGAAAATCATCTTGCGATTGAACGTTGAAATTGGAATGTGGAAATAGATTTTCCAATGAGTTGAATATATGACACTTGTGTAAGGATTTTAATCAATCTGTGAGCTTATATGTGAATTATTGTGTATTGAATAAAAGGCTATCAAATTTGGTCAAGCCCATTTAAAGTGATCTAATAAGGATTTTATATATATCGGGCTTTAATGCATCTAATTAAATGTATGGGCTTTTGATGAGAACCCGGGAGGGGGTCCTCGTCGTAGCTCGCGGAATAACGCTTGGAAAGTTCCGAATCCAGGTTGGAACGGACGATAACACTACAACCCGAGCCTCACGATGTAAGAACCATGGGTATATTAAACCCAAGACCCGTTACGATGCGGAAACAAGAACCGTAATGGTTTGAACGCCACAAAGGATGCCCACGCCTTTGATAAGTTCGATTTGTTGAACACCACAAATATCTCACAATATTTGATAAGTTCGAAGTTTGTTAAATTCCAGAACAATGTTGAGAAAACACTCAATATAATTTTTATTCATCAAAATATTCTGTTTTTACATTGAATGGAAAAGCATATAAATAGGCAAAATAAAACCTAATCGCTAACTGACTCTGAATAGAATTCTAATTAGGCTAAAATACCTAAAATAACTAAAATACCAAAATAACCAAAATTATCAAAAATAATTAAAACAAAAAATAACCAACTAAACCCTAGCCGCAAAACAAGGCCCAAAAACGCGTTACTTGAATTACGGCCGTAACAATTGTCTTTACGGCCGTAATAGCCTCTCGGATCAAAATGTGGTTTAGTTTGTTACGGCCGTGAGAATTTTGATTACGGCCGTAAGTCTTCTTCTTCATTTACGGCTGTGAGATGATATGTTTACGGCCGTAAAGGCCTTTCTGTCCAAATTTGCCATATTGATTTTACGGCCGTAAAAATGGGTGTTACGACCGTGAGTCTGTTTCTGCCCAATTTTCTGATCCTTTGACATTAATTGATCTGATTTGAATCTCGACTCGAGCCCAACATGAAACTTGTTCATTTTCCCACGTAGAATATTGTTGAATTGCCCGTATCTTGATTTCTCATTTTTGACGCCTTTTCCGGATCACATCATCCCCTCTTCCTTTACGATGATTCGTCCCGAATCATAACATTGTTAGCTTCTTTTCCGGATCACATCATCCCCTCTTCCTTTAAGATGATTCGTCCCGAATCATAAAATTGTTCTTGGCTTGCTCACTTGGTTTAGCCTCGAACCTTCTTCGTACAAGCAATGTTTGATCTGATGTTCTCCGAACCTGCTTGACTTCTGGTTTTGGCTTGAATTATAGATTTTCCCGTCAAGCGCACCCTGATTCGTACAATTCCCTCCTTCTTTAGGATGATTCATCTCGAATCATGGTGTTGTTCTTGAAAAATCAAACTGTACCTCCTGGATCAAACGGAAAATTGTCGATTACCTGACATGTATACAATAAATGATGCTCCTCCAATTTGTAGACAAGAAGGTATTGAAACACGAGGGGAATTGACCAAGGTTGATGCAAATCAAACTTCCATGGACAATAAACCTGCAAGAAAGATTTAACAAAAATGGGGAGGGAAATGTTAGCGTCTCCATGCACAAGGTATGGATCCTTGTATTCATGATGAATTATTTTCGATTCATTTTTCCCAACAACAAAATTCCGCTCTTCACCTCCTTCCTTCTTTGCAATTTCTTGCTCAACCTCTTCTATCTTTTTACTCCCAAACTCAACCAATTCTTCTAGCTCCACGTTCTCACGCACAACCTCCTCTTCCAAATTTTTGGACTCTACCACCTCTTCTAATTCTTCATCCCCAACTTCCAATTTTTCCTCATCAAATATTGGAGTTTGATCACCTAACTCCACCTTTTCATCTCCTACCACAAAATTCGGGGTCTCTTCAACTACTTCTAATTCTTTTTTCGCACACTCAACCTCCACTCCTAAATTTATGGATTCTACCACCTCTCCTAATTTCTCATGCTTTTGCTCATGCACCTCCTCATAAATAATTTTATTGATATGATTAGACACCACCTCCACACTACACAAATTTTTATCTTCTAACTCTTTCCTCAAGTCTTCCTCCTTCTTCTCAACAATCATTTCTAAAGGTTTTTCTTGTAATTTAACTACTTCCTCTCTTCCCCTTTCTCTCTCTTGCAACTCGGCTAACTTTTTCCTAGCCTCTCGTTCCTTCATCTCTTTATTTAACTGTATTAATTCCTTGGCCATCTCCATGAATTCATCCTTCATACTCCATTTATCATCTCCGAATTTTCTTTGCTCATCTCTCCTTTCTCGCAATACTTTCTCTTCAAGTATTTCTTCCGGGGTTAATGGCATAAGCTTAATACTTTTCCCATCCTTAACAAATTTATATATATTCCTATGCTTATCGTAGACTGCTTTCCTCTTACACTTCCACGATCTACTCAACAAGATGTCACAAGATTCTAGAGGCACCACATCACACCAAAATTCATCGCTATATCTTCCAAGTGCCAATTTCACAATAACCCCATGGGTTACATTTACCTGCCCACACTCCTTTAACCACGTCAGCCTATAAGGATTGGGATGTGGTAGTAAAGGTAAGCCCAACTCCTCAACCATGGTGGTACTAGCCAGATCGCAATAATACTCCTTATCAATAATAATATTGCACACTTTACTGCCCACATGACACCTAGTCTGGAAGGTAGGATCGAACTCATAATTCATCCCTTTATGTAGCTTTCAAAAATTTGAGAGATTCAAAATAAGAGGATCTAGATATTGACAAATATCAAGAAGGAATTTAATGTTGACTCGAAAAGGAAAACAATATCAAGAATTTTAAAGAAATTCAAGAAAGTGGTTCTTGAATTTGACTCAAAAGAAAGAATATCAAGAACATTATAGAAATTCAAGAAAGTGGTTCTTGAATTTTGACTAGAAAGGAAGGAATATCAAGAATTTTAATTTGACTTGCAAGGCAAGGAATTATCAAGAATTTAAGGAAATTCAAGAAAGTGGTTCTTGAATTTCGGAGTGACTTTTTTTTTTTTTTTTTTTTTTTTGAATTATGATGAATTTTCGGAATTAATAAAAATAAAAAAAATAAAATTTTTTTTTTTTAATAAAATCCGAAATTTCGACACGAACGCAACAAAACAAACGGGACAGGATTTGGAAAACAATCGAATAAGAAAAACATTTTTGATTTTTTTAGGACGACTCTTATGGATCAAACTGGAAAAAAATTTACTGGCAAGAAGAACAAGAAAAATTGAAAACAAAGACTTAAACAACAAAAATAGGATATTGATGATTTTTATGGGACTCGATGATAAACATAAAAATCAAACTGGATAGAAAAACACAAGAACCTGAATCCAGAGTCCAGCTCTGATACCATATGATGAGAACCCGGGAGGGGATCCTCGTCGTAGCTTGCGGAATAACGCTTGGAAAGTTCTGAATCTAGGTTGGAACGGACGATAACACTACAACCCGAGCCTCACGACGTAAGAACCATGGGTATATTAAACCCAAGACCTGTTACGATGCGGAAACAAGAACCGTAATGGTTTGAACGCCACAAAGGATGCCCACGCCTTTGATAAGTTCGATTTGTTGAACACCACAAATATCTCACAATATTTGATAAGTTCGAAGTTTGTTCAATTCCAGAACAATGTTGAGAAAACACTCAATATAATTTTTATTCATCAAAATATTCTGTTTTTACATTGAATGGAAAAGCATATAAATAGGCAAAATAAAACCTAATCGCTAACTGACTCTGAATAGAATTCTAATTAGGCTAAAATACCTAAAATAACTAAAATACCAAAATAACCAAAATTATCAAAAATAATTAAAACCAAAAATAACCAACTAAACCCTAGCCGCAAAACAAGGCCCAAAAACGCGTTACTTGAATTACGGCCGTAACAATTGTCTTTACGGCCGTAATAGCCTCTCGGATCAAAATGTGGTTTAGTTTGTTACGGCCGTGAGAATTTTGATTACGGCCGTAAGTCTTCTTCTTCATTTAAGGCCGTGAGATGATATGTTTACGGCCGTAAAGGCCTTTCTGTCCAAATTTGCCATATTGATTTTACGGCCGTAAAAATGGGTGTTACGGCCGTGAGTCTGTTTCTGCCCAATTTTCTGATCATTTGACATTAATTGATCTGATTTGAATCTCGACTCGAGCCCAACATGAAACTTGTTCATTTTCCCATGTAGAATATTGTTGAATTGCCCGTATCTTGATTTCTCATTTTTGACGCCTTTTCCGGATCACATCATCCCCTCTTCCTTTAAGATGATTCGTCCCGAATCATAACATTGTTAGCTTCTTTTCCGGATCACATCATCTTTTATGTGTAGATACCAGACCATTACCTAATTCACGATGGGCCGGATTAGGTTAACTGGCAATTCAGTATATAAAGTCGGTTATGGTCCCTGAATCCTACGTACTGTTCATTCTGTCTGACATCCCATCATCAGAGAGAAAATTAGGATTACGTATTGATTTGGAAGATCCGACCGCCGAATCGTTTATCGTGAATCACGTTTGATTAAGGTACGCTTCCGCTTCAGTTATTTAATTCTTGATAATTCAGCATGATGATTTTGGATCCTGGATAAATAATTTATCTGTGAAATAAATTAACTAACAAGTAGTATCAGAGCCAATCATCAAGTTGAATTATCAGATCCGTGTTTCATAATACGAATTTCGATTTAGAAAATCTGAAAAATGTCTACTGCCTCAATACGTGATTTTTGGGATATATGAGTTTGGGTTTCAACCAAATCAAATTTTTTCTCTCTGTGTGTGTATATATATATATATATATATGAGAAATCTGATTTTGGGTTCATTCGGCTTTTGAGGTTGGGTGGTGGATAAGAATATGGATTAACTTGGGTTATGTATTTGGGATTTCACGGTTTGGGATTTCACGTTCTCGAAATATTGAAATTCGGGAATTTGGGTATGGTTTTCGAATATGATTTGGGTATGGACTATTAAAACTCTACTGACATTTTCGACTGTGAAGCTGTATGTATATTATGTATGAATTTTCAGGTGGAATGTGGTTTTGTGGATTCAATTTTTCGGGTATGTTTGAAATCGGATTCCTGTGTGTATATTGTATGGATTTTTGAATCTGGTTTGCGATGTGTAATCTGTGCGGATCGAGAGGTGTTGCCCGTGGTACAACAGCCGCACGCAGGCTGCCATTGCTGTGCGCGACACTGAGGTGACCAGCGACGGAGGAGACTGCATACGCGGCGTCAGCGGGCAATCGTGTTCTCCGGTTCGTGGGGGCTGCGCCTCTGCCGGTTTTGGAGGAGGCGGCAGGCTAGGGTTGAAACCCTAGCTGTTGCGAAAAAACAGGTTTTTGGGAGCAGGGACTTGCGTTGGGAATTAGAAGTCTTCGAGGACTGTTTTGCAATTTTAGATAATTATGGTTAATTGCAACATTAGTCCTCTCTGATTGTTTTGAAATAAAGCTTCAATCCAAAAGTTACAAAATAATTTAAGTTGGCCCTTAAAGTTATGAATTTTATGAAATCAGCCCCAAAGTTATAAATTAATTAAGTTGGGCCTGTTAAAGTTTTGGATTTTGTAATTCAGTCCCTAAAGATTTATAATTCCCTATTTTGGCTCCCTAAAGTTTGAAAATTCTCATTTTAAGTCCCCAAAGTTTGAAAATCTTCTAATTCAGTCACTAAAGTTTGGAAATTTTCAAAATTGGTCCTTAAAGTTTGATTTTTTTTAAAATTAAGTCTCTAAAGTTTGGGAATTTTCTAAATTGGCTCATAAAGTTTGAAAATTTTCAAAATCAACCTTTAAAGATTGAAAATTTCCTATTTTGGCCCTCTAAAGTTTGTTTTTCTTTCAAATTGGGACCTAAAGTTTAGAATTTCTCTAAATTGGCCAATAAGGTTTTGGAAAAATTATAATTTAAGTCCTTCAAACATAAAATTTTTCATAATTGGCCACCAAAAGTTTAAGAATATTGCAATTGATTCTCTCAACTTAAGGATTGCTATATTCTGAAGTTTTGAATTCTATAATTCAAATCCTAAAGTCAAATATAGATGCAAATCAGTGATTTCAGTTTCAAATCTTGGTACATCGGAATCTTTTGAAAGATAATATTCGAAAGTAAGTTAGTTGAAGCAACATGTTGCCAAAGCAACCTCTCTTGTGGATATTAATTAACTTTGAATATTAGAGGGTATTTGTGTGTGTTATTCATTGTGGATATTGATCGGTCCAAAGGAAGGTCAATATTTGGCTCGAATTTCACATGCACCTGTGGTGATAAACACGTGGCAATTATTTGGTTTAACGTGTGACTAATAAAACGGTTCAAAGAAAGGTTTATTGGTTAACATGTCTTATTTCCAGTGTTTGATCACTACACCAAGGAAAAATGAGGTGTTTGTGTGTTATTTCACGCGGATATTGATCGGCCCAAAGGAAGGTCAATATTTGGCCCGAATTTCACATGAACTTGTAGTGATAAATATGTGACGGTTATTTGGTTTTACGTGTGATCAATAAATCGTTCCAAAGAAAGGTTTGTTGGTTGACATGTCTTACTGTCAGTGTTTGATTACTACACCAAGAGTACCACTTACAAGTCAATATTTCTGTCCAAAGACTAAATATTGATGTTGTGCTAGGTATCTTGTGATGGGCCCTACCATTATTTGAAAGTATGATTTGCATAATAAGGTATTTATGTGAGCTATTTTGTTTAAGTGTTCTCTATTCCGTTTCAAATTCTGCTAGTAGTATATCTACAAGCTTAAATTTAATCCCTGTATTTATGGAACAAACTTCAAGGATCAAAACAAGAACATTAACTTTTCGTTGGCTGCATGGATCTAGACCGTGTATTAAGGATTGAGCAACCTGCTCCTCTTACGGATGAAAGTTCATCTAATCAAATGAGGAACTTTGAGAAGTGGGATTGCTTAAATTACGTGAGTTTCATGATCATTAAGTGCGGAATTTCGGAAGCCTTTAGTGGCACAGTATCTAAGGAGGTAAATGATGCCAATGAATTCCTTGCCGAAATTAAGAAACGTTTTGCGAAAAACGATAAGGCTGAAACAAGCACGTTTATGCAAATCTTGATTTCAATAAAGTATAAAGGTAATGGGAAAATAAGAGAGTACATCATGTAGATGTCTCACACTGCTTCAAAACTTAAGGAACTAAAACTCGACTTGTCTAACAACTTGCTCGTGCATCTGGTATTGATATCGCTTCCTGCACAATATAGTTAATTTAAGGTTAGTTATAACTGTCAAAGTAGAAATGGACTCTCAATGAGCTCATTTCATAGTGTACAAGCTTCTTGCACAATTCAGTCAATTTAAGGTCAGTTGTAACTATCAAAGGGAGAAATAAACTCTAAATGAGCTCATTCTATTTTTTGTGTGCAAGAGGAAGAAAAGTTGAAGCAGGACAGAACTGAAAGTGTTCACTTGGAAAACACCTCTAAAGATAAGGGCAAGAAAACAAATAAAGAAAATAAAGTCGTTAAGGGGCTATTAATTTTATAATCCCACACTTAGTCAATTTTGAAACGGGAACTGCAACATTTTTGAGGAAGTTGAGTTTGGGGGGAGAAATAAGGTTAGAGATATTGTCTTTAAGGAATAAGTTGAGGAAGGATCGGTTTCGATTCCTACTATTGCTTTTGACAACGTGCAAGTTTTTATGCACGTCATTGATCAACAAGCATATCCGGAACCTCAATTCGACAATATTGAAAAACCTCCCATCCAAAATAAGGTAAATTTCAGGAGTACAAACTCAACAACCTCAATAACTAAAGCCATTAAGGAGATCCACGAGAGAAAGGGAAAGAAATGCTATTCTGGATAATTTAAATAGTATTTTTCCAAGAATATAAGGAAATAATGGAATGGTGGAAGATGGTCCAATCAATTCCATCAAGCCATGCAGGGTTCTAACTCTCAAAAGTGGATTGATGCCATAAATAAGGAGTATAAGCATATGCAAGACAATAAAGTTTTGGATCTTGTCCTATTATCAGAAGGTGCGAAGCCCATTGGTCTTAAATGGTTTTTTAAACCAAAGGGGATTCGAAAGGTAATGTGGAAAGATATAAGGTTCGTCTTGTATCTAAGGGCTTTACACAGAATGATGGCATTAATTATAAAGAGACTTTCTCTTCGGTTTCAATGAAAGACTCTTTCAGGAAAGTCAGGTTGTTGCACATTTTGACCTCGAGTTACATCAAATGAATGTTAAGACGACGTTTCTCAATGGAGACATTGATGAGACGGTTTGCAAATTAAAGAAATCCATTTATGTGCCAAGCCAGCTTCTCGTTAAGGGTAATACAAATTTCATCAAGTAATTATCTCATTTGGTCTTGAGATTAATGCTGTTGATGGTTGTATGTATTACAAGTTCAGTGGGAGTAAGTATATTTTCCTGGTTTTCTATGTTGATTATTGCTTGCCACTAATGATATAGGCATTTCACATAAAATTATGAGATTTTTTGTCAAGGAATTTTGAGATTAAAAAAAAAAAAAACATCTTGGTGACGTCTCTTTTGTATTAGGAATTCAGATACACCGGGATTGTTCTCGGAGTATTCTTGAATTGTCACAAAAGGGCTATATCGATAAAGTACTTAAGAGGTTTGGCATGCAAGACAGTAAATCAGGGGACAGCCCTATCGCTAAGGGAGACAAATTTAGTCTCGACTAATGCCCGAAAAGTTATCTTGAAGTTAAAGAAATGCAGAGGATCCCATATAGTTCAGCTATAGGGAGTTTGATGTATGCTCAAGTTTGTATGCGTTTGGATATTGCATACATTATTGAGATACTAATCAGATATTTAAGTAACCCTGGGATGGATCATTTGGAAAGCAGCCAAACATGGGTTATAAGGTATTTAAAGAGAACAAAAGATTACATGCTCACATACAGAAAATCGGATCAGTTGGAGATCATATGGTATTATGATTCTGATTTTACTAGATGCCAAGAAAGTAAAAGATCCACATCAGGCTACATTTATCTGCTAGTTGGAGGAGCTATTTCAGGAAGGAGTGCTTAACAAACACTTTAGCTTCTTTCACTTGGCAGAACAGTTTGTAGCAATTTTGGAGGCATCTAATTATGGAATATAGCTGCGAAATTTTTGTCACTGGGCTGCGTATTCTGGGCTGCGAAATTTTGTCACTCAGCAGATTTATATTCCAGTAACAACAGGAACTCAACTAAGTGAAAATACATTGACATAAGTTCCTGGTTGTGAAGGATACAGTTCAGAGTGGACACGTGTCAATAAGAGCACATTGGGACAAACTCCATAATTGCGGATCCGCTTACTAAAGTATTACAACTCAAGGTCTTTCATGAGCACAATACTCATATGAGTGTTATATTTCTTGAGGATATTCGGTTTCAGTGGGAGTTTGTATTTTGGGTGCATTAGACACATTTATTGTCCTTTTGGATACAGTTTAAAGTTAAAGTTATTTACAGCTGTAAGGTTTTAGGTTTATTATCTCTGAACTTGTTTGAGGATGATCTCACTAATGTTGGACCAGTTGGAAATAGGCATGTTGAAGATTACATTACATGTAATTTCCATGCTACACATCCATACTTGATCCATGTCATTCAGTTATGTCGATATACGTGACCATTGATAGGTTTAGTTACGATTAATGTAGCGAAAGCCGCTTTGATCCTATGTTGATATAATTGATGGACCGGATTGTTTGGGGATGCATTCAGTAATGATAGCAAAATTCTGAGTACTCATAAGGTTATGATTGATGCACAATTGTAAGGTTACACATATAGCCCAAGTGGGAGATTGTAAGGATTTTAATCAATCTGTGAGCTTATATGTGAATTATTGTGTATTGAATAAAAGATTATCAAATTTGGTCAAGCCCATTTAAAGTGATCTAATAAGGATTTTATATATATCGGGCTTTAATGTATCTAATTAAATGTATGGACTTTTATGTGTAGATACCAGACCATTACCTAATTCATGATGGGCCGAATTAGGTTAACTGGCAATTCAGTATATAAAGTCGGTTATGGTCCCTGAATCCTACGTACTGTTTATTCTGTCTGACATCCCATCATCAGAGAGAAAATTAGGATTACGTATTGATTTGGAAGATCCGACTGCCGAATCGTTTATCGTGAATCACGTTTGATTAAGGTACGCTTCCGCTTCAGTTATTTAATTCTTGATTATTCAGCATGATGATTTTGGATCCTGGATAAATAATTTATCTGTGAAATAAATTAACTAACAACTTGATTACCAGTGGTAAATGTGCAGTCAAGATCGATTGTGTCTGATGAAAATGAAAGTTAAATAGCTGTTAACAAGTTTAGAAAAAATTTCAGCCAAAAGGTTGATTTAGACAATTTTTAAGTACTCCTAGCCTATATTATAGGCTTGAATTTATAAATATATGTAACAATATAATAATTCCACCATGTTATCCCTCTGTATATTATCATTTTTAGGGTGGTATATACGTACTATAAATCATCATATTTTCTAGCTTGCATAGAAAGCAGACTAAAATTCAACCTAATAATTAGAGGCAGGCAAAGAAAGCATATTCATAGTATAAAAACATGCATGACATGAGACACAAACTAACATAGTATAAGCTTATAGCGATCAACAAACAATTCTGGGTATTCAGAAAATTTAGATATTCTCAACCTATATATCAGCTTCGTCGACTCACCAGGCCCCTACTGATCTTTACAAGACCCCTCGTTATCCTGCTCAGAAACAAAGCACAAACATGAAATTAGTCTGCACTCGTGGTTGTTAATTCTAAAGCTTACTGTAGCCTTGGTACGTAGTATTCCTTGAAACTATCGATCTATATATGTTGCCTCTAGGGGATCCTGACATGGCTTGTAAATGAACAGACCATCCTTTCCTGGTGGTCGGTGGATATATGTTTTTAATGATTTTAATGAGATCTAAATGTTTCAATGAATTCTGAGGTTTCATTTCACATTTATCCGATGTAGCATCATCTTTAAAATGAAACACAGACATATTTGGATTAACAGCCGTGCATCACACTTCATTTAATTCTTGGTTGGAATCTTGCTCTTGCTTGTATGTAGTGTCACTCGTTTATCGCTTCTTGAAAGCTGTAAATCAACAAATTCAACTATTTAGGTGGCCTATATATTATGAAAAAATAGAGAATGACATTACATCTTAATTTACAAGTTCTTCAATGAGGTCATGAACGTCCTTAAGGTGCTCCTTTGTTAGCAAGAGTCCATCATCGATAACAACATATTGTTAGAAAATTTATTTCACAGATAAATTATTTATCTATGATCCAAAATAAATCATCATGCTGAATTATCAAGAATTAAAGAACTGAAGCGGAAGCGTACCTTAATCAAACGTGATTCACGATAAACGATTCGGTTGGTTGGATCTTCTAAATCGATACGTAGTCCGTATTTTCTCTCTGATGATGGGATGTCAGACAAGATGAACAGTACGTAGGATTCAGGGACCATAACCGACTTTATAAACTGAATTGCCAATTAACCTAATCCGGCCCATCATGAATTAGGTAATGGCCTGGTATCTACACATAAAAGCCCATACATTAATTAGATGCATTAAAGCCCAATATACCAAATCCTTATTAGATCACTTTAAATGGGCTTAACCAAAATTGATAGCCTTTTATTCAATACACAATAATTCACATATAAGCCCACACGATTGATTAAAATCCTTACACATATTTGTTACTAGAATCATGATTTACCTAGGTCGAAGAAGGAAACACAACTTTGGCTTCATATTTTTGTATGGATGCTACAGAATCAACGATATTAATACTAGTGAAAGATTTATCTCCTCTAACAATGCCTGCAAAAAATAAAATAAAAAATAAAATAAAATCCATGTATTCTTAGATAATGGACCAGTATGTGCTCATTTTACTGGGAGAGATCCTGCTTATTCTGAAATTACATTGATCAATATTATAAATATGTGATACTAGACCTTGTTGTCGCATATGGAGTCATGCAAGTTGATCTCGACCATGTTCCCATTCACTAAAGATTTTGATTGTTTGCATATGTACATACATAAGTTATTGGCATTAAGCTTATTGGAAGCTGAGTGCTAGTTTGCATGCTAAACCCATGCAACATCCAAGCCTAAGGTGATGATAAATCATACATAAGGAATCTTTCCACGACTCGATGAATCATGTCAGATGAACATATTGGCATTGGACTGGATCAACTATACGTATAGTGTAATGTAACTATAAATTAGATTAGACAATAATCTCTTCACCCTTTAACAAATATAACTATTTGCACTAGTTTATATGTAGAAATTATGAGATGAAAATACCTATTTCGTATTTTGGATTTGACATGAGTTGCTCCCACATTTACTCCAAGACTACAAAGAATATCCACTCTAAGAGTGTGAAAACGTTAGATGATTTCTCATCTGCGTTTCTGCTTGCATGCATTTCTGATTGGATTGATGTAGGGACTTGTTTGGTCGTCCATTATAAAAGTTTACAAAACATGGCTTGTGCACGACTTGTGCATTTGGTCATATGTAAGATTTGAAATCATAGGTATGTAAAAAATGCAGTCAATGTGTTACCTTGTCTTGTGCACCCTTGTGATCCTTCAATCCACCGTCCATTGGATTCACCGACACTTAATATTCATGTATAAGCATCGATAGTCATGTGAGTGAATGATAAAACTTGACTACATGAATATATTTTTTGATATTAAAGCATGTATTTTATCATGACATGGTTATTTTGTAGGTGGAGTTTTTGAGTTTGATTTGCTTCACAATGTCGATGAATAAAGGAATATGCTGGATTTTTTCCATCCTCAACTTACATTTCGAGACCCCAAAGGTGATAATTAGAAAATAACCATTGAAGAGGGGTGATGTTACTTTGGAATCAATCATAATGTTTTGAAAATAGACGGAGACAGATTTTGACATAGATGTATCAGGCTTCTCAGATGGGTATTCAATATTGAGTTAAGTGTTCGAAAACCATTACCCTTTTTTTCATGAAACATTAGTAGAGCCTCTGTACAAAAAAAAGGATTTAGTGCTTTGTTCTGGTTTGATTTTACCCGTTGTTTTGTTATGGGATGAACTAGCATAAAATATCAACCTATAGTATAATTAACTAATTATTTTTGATTGATGTACTAACATAGCCTATTATCTGTTGAAATGTAAACTTGATTTATGTGTCATTAAATTGTTGAATCATATGTTGTTGTAATGTGTCCAAGTCCAATTAAGTTAAAAAAAGAAGTCCATGTTGTAGTAAGTCCAATTTGGTGTTCCACATTCTAGAATGAGCTATTCACATAATTACACTATTTTTAGGGATCAAATTGAAATTTACTTGAATTTTATAAAAATTGAAAATTACTTACAATAAAATCATAAAAACTGAAAAATACTTCATAATCACGTGAAGTATCATAATCTGATACTTTTGATACTTCTCAAATATGTTAGTATCACAGTATGCGCCACTACAACAAAAACAGCCTACGGCAACGCGCAAAAAATGTTTCCGTAGGCCTTTTGCAACGTTCATGTGCATGTTGCAAATCGCAGTGTTGCCGTAGAGGGAAAGGATACGGCAACGCGCAATGCGCGTTGCCGTTGATACTTTTGGCAACACTCTTTGCGCGTTGCCGTTGATACTTTTGGCAACACTCGTTGCGCGTTGCCGTTGATACTTTTGGCAACACACTTTGCGCGTTGCCGTTGATACTTTTAGCAACACTCGGTGCGCGTTGCCATTGATACTTTTGGCAACACTCATTGCGCGTTGCCGTTGATCTTTAACATTTTTTTTTTTTTTTTTTTTGTAAATCAATATAGATAATTCCACTGATAACCAACAAATTTCTCAAACATATATGTAAAATATGAAACACGTGCTATAAAAATAAATCAACATATTTTATTACTTAACAAAAATTACGGTACTTTGTTCTCCGACATTAAAACAAAATCTGCAATATAGATTTTTCATCTATTTGATTGCACATCTAAAGTTTGACATTTTCTATTCCTCTAAATTGTAACAATAACTCTAGCAGACCAACAACCATACAAAAAGAAGCTACTATAACCATTTTCAACACGAATCATCATTGAAGATGAGTACTTCAAGACTTCTGAAGTCTAGCTCGAACTATGCCCATGACAAACCATCTTGTGAGAGAACTACAAAATTGACTTTTACCTGCAAAGACATTATAAAAGTTTAATCATCAAGACTCCAACTGCACTGAATGCAAAAATGTAGAAATAAATCATACTAAATATTAAAATTATCATTTTCGATTGTAAAACTTTAAAAAAATTTGGACAGAGTCTCCCCTATAAATTGGACTTAGCCAACCTGTAGAGGGATATCACAACCACCATAATACTTTAAAACATCAAACTAAAAACTCATTCATCATCAAACTACAATCAAATCAATCCAAAATTCATCCCCAACTCCACCCCAACAATAATCTAGAATCAATACTCATCACAACCAAATCATTTCAAAACTTGATCCGCAACAATAGAAATTGAAATTCGCTTGTAAATAAGTTTTACCTTCATCAAATAAGTCTAATACAACTTTTAGGCCAAGCAGCAGTACTTCCCATGGCTTCACTAAGCAATCGAAATTGATCTGTAGGTCTGTATAAGGCCAAATGACTCATGTACACTTCCTCGACCCAAACCTTCCAACAATCTCGTCCAAGTGGCATGTGATGCACCTTTGCACTTGGGTCTGTACAAAAGATCCAAAAGCCATAAATTCATTTCCATGTCTACGTCGAATGCACAATTTCGATATTCTACACAACAGATTCATAGAAAATAAATAAATTCTTCAGTAATCCAAATGTTCATTACAGAGACAAACAAACTCATTGTAATTTCAATTCTGAGATCCAAATTTTCAACTTCCAAGTCCTTAGAAATCACAAATAACTTGTTGAATTGAAAGCATCAATTTAAATCAATCATCGAAATAAAAAGAAAAGAGAAAATATTTAGACGAATATCACTTTCATCTTTCACAATATGAAGGAACAAATGTTAGATTCAACCTAAAAGGCCAATTGAGAACAAATGTCAACAAAAATATTCACAACGTGAATATTAGAGACAAACATTAGATTGAAATAGAAATATCAAGCAAAAAATTAGAAACAATATATTGAACATAAATTTCAGATAACATAAATAACGAAACTAAAGCAAACTCACACATTTAAACCCCTAACAAAAAATAAAAACTACCTTGATTTTCAAAATGCTTGTAAGCCATGAGAGATTACAAGGAAATTATCACATAGACTGTGCATTATAAAACTGTGGCCATCATAAACCTCGATGTAAAAGTTTAAAAGGTATAAACCCATGCTTATGGGTATGAAAAAATGTGGTCATCTAAAATTTCATGATCGTACACATTTACAGCGTATATGAAAATAATATAGCACGAACAGGAAGTTACATGAAGTCAATGTCAAATGTGGTAGAAGCTTTAATAAATCTTTAACTATAGTATCTTGTTTCGGAAAGGAAGAGGAGAGGGGGAACAGGAGCAGTCTAACCTTCAAACTATTCTTAGCACTCGAGAAGGGATTTGGAAGTGGACAAGAGAAAAGCAAGGGAGATTGAACAATATCGTAATACTAGAAATCCATCTTAGTATCCTCGTTTTTGCTACGTTCATTTTATGGAAATTAACGTCCAAACACCGGGTACCATAAATCAATTTTAAGTTAGTGGCACTGGCAAAAGGAGGGGGGATCAATTATCTAAATGAAAATAAGCAATGATCATATTTCTTTTGCGATTACACAGATATATGGGATGAGATACTAAACTGTGCAAAAATTTGTGCTTATGCTGAGAGGCTCAATTTATACAAACCTATTGGTAAGTATCACAAGAGAGTGTGTTGATTACCATTTTTATTGCTTCTGTAAATGTGACACTGAATTCTTTAAGAATACTAGCACGGCTATTTAATTTCCTTCTCCATGCTTGTTCGGGAGGAGCAGCACTATCAAAATCAAGCTGCAGCAAAAACTCAGAGAGTCAAATTTTCATTATTCCATTCTTCTTTTCATTATTTTGTCCTCCATTTAAAGATAAGACCTAAACTAAGACGGTAAATGATAGCAAAATGACCAAATCATCAGAAATCCAATTCAGATTATTATTCTAATGCACACCTACACCAATTATAAAGCAAATCAAAGCCTAAATGGATCGCATAAAGATAATTCTGGAAACAGGATTTACAGATTACAAGTTCCATTTTAATTTGTAGAACCAATCTTCAATTAAAATATTTCGAATTTTACCAATAATACATTAAAAAAATCAAGAAAAAAGCTCACCAAATGCAAAGTGTTTCGGTTGATATACTCCTCCGGTGGCCACGAATTCTTTCTACTGTGAAACAATTTCCCAGTCACCATTTCGACCGTCGTTATATCTCTGTGTATACATAAACCCACTTTCTTAATTCCTCCAAAAGTTTACATAAACCAATGCCAATAATCTGAAAATTCTATAACCAACATTATAACTCAAACTAAACTAATGTCAAGAATCTGAATTTATATAAGCTAACAAATGAAACAATCAAAATCAAAGCAAAATAAGAATCAAAACTAGGAAGAATCAACCGAAACCGAGAGCTGTTGGGCGTGTGCTGTAGCTGCTGGTTCGGTGTAAAGCGAAAAAAAGGGACTTCGGTCGCTGGTTTCTTTGTGAGAAGGAGGCTGCTTAATGGGTTGAAGGTGAGAGAGACGTGAGGTAGAGGGAATTCGGAGGGAGGTTGGCTGTGTGTTGCTCGGTGCTGCTGCGTGGAGTTGTTGAGGAGTGAAGGGCGGCTGTAGGTTGAAGATGAAAGAGAGAGAGAGACGTCGGGGTTTAGGGTGAGGGGTATGAAATTTCGTCCCAATTTTGTATATTGAAATTTCGTCCCAATTTTAGAGAGATGTAGAAATAGGCTCATAGGTCTTTTGCAACACTCAGATGCACGTTGCAAAAGACCTACCTTTTGCAACGCGCATATGAGTGTTGCAAAAGGCCTACCTTTGGCAACGCGTCTTATGCGTTGCAAAAGATCTACTTTTCGCAAAATGAAAAATTTTATCACAACTTTACAAATTCAATCTCAATCATCAATTCTTAGTCAAGCTTAGGGCTGGGCAAAAACCGACCCAACCCGTCGAACCCGCCCAAACCGACCCAACCCGATCGGTTTGGGTCGATTTTTCATGAAAATTGGGTTGGATTGGGTTTTTTTTTTTTTAAAAATTTCGGGTTGGGTCGGGTTGCGGGTTGGGTGAATAACCCGACCCAACTTTTTTTTTTTTTTTTTTTTAGGTAATGAAACTTGACTTATTTAAATATTGATTGAACGTATTTTAATTTTATTAGCAAGTGTTCAATTTATTGTATTTTTGGTTATTGTAGTGTACATAATTGATTTGAATTAAAGATAGATTCATGAGTTTTTTTTTTTTTTTCAAAAATTTTAATAATTGGGCCAAAATTTTACTACTTAAACTATTTTTAATTAATTTTTACTTTTTTTTTTTGTAATGTTGATATTGAATTAAATAAAACTTTATTTAAGCTTAGTTCTAAGTTAAGATAAAAAATAAAAAAAATTATTTAGGCTTAGTTTCAAGTTAGGAGAAAAAAATATGAAATTTCTTACCAATTAAACTCTTTGGCAACGTTCATTGCGCGTTGCCAAAAGGTTACCCTTTGGCAACGCGCATTGCGTGTTGCAAAAGGGTACCTTTCGCAACATGCATTGCGCGTTGCGAAAGGTCCCCTTTAGCAACACGCAATGCGCGTTGCCAAAGGGTAACCTTTTGGCAACACGCAATGCGCGTTGCCAAAGGGGACCTTTCGCAACGCGCAATGCATGTTGCGAAAGGTACCCTTTTGCAACACGCAATGCGCGTTGCCAAAGGGTAACCTTTTGGCAACGCGCAATGAACGTTGCCAAAGGGTACCCTTTTGGCAACGCGCAACGAACGTTGCAAAAGGCTACAATTAGCAACATTCACTTGCTGAATGTTGCTAAATGTCAAATAAATCAACCAATGGCAACATGCAACCACTGAATGTTGCGGTAGACCCCCTTTAGCAACATGCAATTAGCGAATGTTGCCGTTTGCATGTTGCAAAAGGCCATTTTTGTTGTAGTACCTATGATACTTTTCAAATTTTTTTAGTAACAATGAAGTATTTTTCAAAATTTTTTTATTTTGGTAGTAAAAATCAGTTTTATTATCTAAAGTAAGTAATCTATACAATTATCCCTTCTAGAATCATTGATAGCTAGAACTCTCCATGGATTCTAGATGCACAAGTACAAAAATATCCAAAAAAAATAACAAATTAGCGTCGTTTTTCAAGGAAAACGACGCCTGTAAAAAAATGCGATGGCAAAGTTGTAAATAAAATTTTAATAAAGGCGTCGGTTGTTTCCTACCAACCGATGCCAATTGGACGGCCTGAGTATAGGCGTCGGTTCTTACATAAGAACTGACGCCTATAAATCAATTATAGGCGTCGGTTCTTAAAAAGAACCGGTGCTTTTTCATAATAGGCGTCGGTTCTTATATAGAACCGACGCCTATACTTGGCCTATATTTCCCGGTTTTCACCAATTTTTCAGCCATTTTCCGCTAGGCTTTTCACCATTTTCAGTTCCACCCAAGCTTTTCACCATTGCCCTACCTTCTCACGCCGTCGACACCGTCACCACCAGCCCCGTCGCCACCGTGCTCTACCAACCCTCCACCATCCGACGATCTCTCTACCAGCCCCACCGCCACCATCCAGTGATCTCAGCCGTGCGCCACCAGCTTGACGCGCCACAGCCCCAGCGCCACCTCCCCCGGCGCCACCGCATTTATATTTTCATGATTTTTTTGTGGATATAATTCTTCTACCGAGTCTATACATATAAGCCTTCTTTTCCACTTTAAACAAGTCAAAATTTTTTTTGCATAAATCAATTATTTTTAATGTCTTTATTTTATCGTGCATATCTTTAGGTGGATTGGTCAGTTTCATCTAATTTCTTTGATGGGTTTTCGGATTTCAGCTGCCAAGAAAAAGTGCTTGAGTGGTCAGAAGTATTCGTCAAGGAAACAAAGGGTATGTCTATTTTCACGGATATTTTTTCCCCTTGGATAAATAAGACCTTGGTTAAATCTTTAACTCCCAACTTCACTATCGCAACTCATTATTCGTGCAGTCTTTATCTTTAAGGTATTCTCTTTTTAATTGCCTATTTATTTCGGTTACCATTTCAGTAAATTCGTGCATAATTTTACATAAATTGTTGTTTTTTAATTCATATGTTAAGAGTTTTTACTTTGAATTTGTCTATTAAGGGTTTGTTAATAAATGTTTAAAAATTTAGGAAATATATTTTCACTTAAGTATTTCTTGAATGTCTTCCTTTAACTAATCGATTCCAGTTATTAAAATTTTAGAGCCTTTAAAACGTCTTCTATGTTGTGTAATGGAGCCCCAACAGTGTGATGACTTGGTATATGCATGTGATTTCCTTGAATCTACTTTTATTATTGCTTCTCTTTAATAATTAATTATATTCCCTCCAAAGATGCCCCACAACTTGGTGAAAAATCTGCTAGCCATCTTGTTTCCTGATTGCTATGGATTTTGTGCATTGCAATTTTCTATATAATTAAATGCAAAAGTGACTAGATTTTTAACTGACAAGATAGAAAAATACGACCTAGATGGAGATGAGGTTCCTTTTCTAGATGCTTTAATCTCAATAACTTGCTGCTTATGCTATAGCTACGTCTCCTCACTCAGATGCTTCCAGTGCTAAGTTGGATTTTGCATCTAGAGTTTTCCCTATTGTAAATGGTCATTATCCATATTTTTTATATTGGTCTTTCTTGCTTTTTCCTTTTGTGAATTTAGATATTGATATACCTTGCCATAGGTAAGGTGATAGATGTTCCAAGAATTGGCTAATTGTCAAATATTTAATATTCCCTCTGTTGCATTGTTCATCATACATTTACTTATCAGTTTTCTTTAATTTTTCGAATATATAAACATTGAAGGACGTTTACCGAACCAATAATTCAGATTTTTTTATGCATTTAGGAAATTTAGACTAATTTCATGTGTTTTATGCTCAATTGCATAAATATGGAGTTGCCAATGACACTTTTTTTTTTTTTAATGGCTACACTAGGCTACAATAGAATATTTGTGCTCCTCAAGCATGAGCCAATCAATGTCATTATTTGCAAAAAGTGGCTACTATCATTTTTAAATTATAGTTCTATTATTGTCAAACAACAGAACAATAATATTTTTTGGATGGAATAAGAGATCAATGTTTGTACTTGTTAATTGTTAGAGTTGTATTCATCCATTATCTTGTCAATCTAATTCATGGTTTTTGTCTTAGGATCTTTGATTTCATCGCTATGCAATGAACAATTTGGAAGGTCAACTGTAAATTACTATAGCACTGTAAACTTTCACATACTCAAGAGCAAGCTATTTCTGGTTGTAGGAATAGCTATTTCTGCTTGCAATATGTTGTGAAGCCAATACTGTGTACTTCATAGATTCAGCACAATCATGTAAGTAATTATTGCATTGTTCAAACTTTTGTGTTTAGTGCATTATAGATAAGTTGGGTTACTTTCATGGAATAATCGTAGAGAGTTTGAAGTGAAATTAATGTGTTTGTGTTGTGATTATGATAATTGGTAGGATAATTTTCAATAATATATAGGTCTCTATACAGGTTGGATACGTCAATTTATAAGGGAAACTCTGGAAAAATTTATGTAAGAATTTTGAGTTTTATTATTATTTTTATAATTTATTCATATCTATTGAAACTTTATGGCATTTCGAGCATTTTGGTCATTATGAGGCAAGAGGGCAACATCCAATGTAAATTGAAAAAAGATCTCGGTATGAAAACTAGAATTTTATAAATTGTTACAAATTCTCATATTAGTTTAATATTCACTTTCATTCGATTACTAATAATAGTTTTAATTTTAAATATTCAAATTTCAGTGTCCTCAGTAACCTGGAGGAGATGAGTGTGGCTATTATGTTATGAGAAACATGTTCGAGATAGTCACAGCCTGTTCTCAACTTACTTCTCTACACAAGGTATAAGTTATTGAAGATAATTGTTTAATTACAATTTATATGTAATTAACATAATAATTATTAATTCTTATTAATTATTTTTAGGCATTTCAAGAATTTTACTCAACAGAGGAAATTGACGAGGTTCGAAATTTACGGGCCAAATACTTCGTCGAAGAGTGTATGTAAACTTGGCCCATTTTATGTTTAACATGTACAAATTTTTGAACAATATTGTGAATACAAAATTAACTAATTCGAAATTCTGTTTTTTGAGTTATTAAGTTTTGTTCTGCTTTCCTCGATCATATATTTGTTGAAGATAATTTTTTGATGTGTATGTGATTGTTATAGTGTGTATATGTATAATGGAAATATAAATAAATGAATAAATAATAATAAAAAAAATTAATAGTAAAATGCGTCGGTTGTTGTTGAAAATCGACGCCTATAAGTTACTTAAGGCGTCGGTTGTTATTCAAAAACCGACGCCTTAAGTAACTTAAAGGCGTCGGTTTTCAACAACAACCGATGTCTTATTATAACTTAAGGCGTCAGTTGTTACTTAACAACCGACGCCTTAAGTGTGCACTTTTAGCGTCGATACTAAAGGCGTCTCCTGTACAACCGACGCCTTTGATTCTTATTGTACCAATGATGATCCATGATCTAGAATTCTCTATACTTGAGTAAGTGGTAGAAGTGTGTAGAATTTGGAATTAAATAATATAGTTGAAAGTGTGTAGAAGTGTCCATTGAGCACTATAAATAGTGTTTCATTGTCACTTGTGAGGTTGTAAGCAAAAATAAGAATTTAGTGAAATCCCAAGTTTCTTCAAATAAAAGTCTTTTCCAAATACTACTCTAAAATTCTCTCACATATCTCATCCTCTTCCTAACAAATTGGTATCAGAGCTTGAAGTTCTTTGTATCAAATAAGTAGTGAATCTTGAGGTTCTTAAATATAGGAACACAAAGGTGCAAAAATCACACCGATCTAAAGTCGTTTGAGCCTTCAAATTGCCTCCGAAAGTTGCTATCTCGCAGCCGAGTCGACTCACCAGTCTATTGAGTAACACTGAGTCAGGCCGAGTAAAACTGAGTTCAACCGAGTCAGAGGCTGTTCCAAGTTTTTTCGACGTTTTGAATCCATCTATAGAGTTAGATTTCTGAAATTCCAATTCTATAGAAAGATATGGCGAGCAATGGTATGGTTCCTTTCCAAGTTCCAACACATGACAAGTGTAACTATGACAAATGGAGCATTAAGATGAAAGCTTTGCTCGAGTCGCAAGATCTATGGGAGATCATAGATAAAGGATAAAATGAGCCAAATGAAGATGCCAACCTCACTCAAGCACAAAGGGATGTGTTGAAGGACACACGAAAGAGAGACAAGAAAGCTCTCTACATTATCTATCAATCACTTGATGATGACGTCAAGAAGATTTCGAATGCAAGCACTTCCAAAGAAGCTTGGGATAAGCTTCAAACCGCATAAAAAGGGGGGGAGAAGGTGAAGAAGGTTCGTTTGCAAACTCTAAGAGGTGAGTTCGAATCTCTACAAATGAAAGAATTCGAAACTATTTCCGAATATTTTTGTAGAGTGTTGGCGGTGGCTAACCAATTGAAAGCAAACGGAGAAAATTTGGATAATGTTGGAATTATGGAGAAAATTTTACGGTCTCTAGACCTAAAATTTGAGTATATTGTAGTCAAAATTGAAGAAACAAAGGATTTAGAAAGCATGACCATCGAGGAGCTCATGGGATCGTTTCAAGCATACGAAGAACGTCAAAAGAAGAAACAAAGTACATTGGAGCAAGTACTACAAACAAAGCTCACATTGAAGGAAAGAAATGGAGGCAACAATGGAAGAGGAAGAGGACGTGATCATGGTCGCGGTCGTGGTTGTGGACGTGGCCGATGAAGAGGAGAATTTAGGACAACCAACAATGAAGAAAGAAGACAAAATACATTTTCAAAAAGAGCTCGTAGAAGTGGTAACAATTCAAGGCAAAGGTATGACAAATCCCAAGTCGAATGTTATAATTGCCAAAAGTTTGGTCATTTTGCTTGGGAATGTAGAGCTAATAATCAAGTTGAAGAAGAAGCAAATATTGTAGAAGATGAGAAGAAACTAGACTCCACATTACTATTGACGTACAAAGGAGGAGGAGAAGGAAGGAAAGTCACCTCTTGGTACCTTGACACCAGGGCTAGCAATCATATGTGTGGAAATAGAAACATGTTCGTGGAGCTCGATGAATCTGTGAGTGGAAATGTCACATTTGGAGATGAATCCAAAATTTCGGTAAGAGGCAAAGGTGATATTCTTATACGTTTGAAGGATGGAAGTCACCAATTCATTTCTAATGTTTATTATGTGCCTAAAATGAAAAATAACATTTTGAGCTTGGGACAACTTATGGAGAAAGGTTATGACATCCACTCTAAAGAAAAGGTGCTTTTCCTAAAAGATGGTAAAAATAATTTGATTGCTAAGGTGCCTATGACAAATAATAGAATATTTTTATTAGATATTCAAAGTGATATTGCAAAATGTTTGAAAGCTTGTGTGAAAGATATATCATGGCTATGTCACCTAAGATTTGGGCATCTTAACTTTGGTGACTTGGAGTTACTATGAAAGAAACAAATGGTGCGGGGACTGCCATCAATAAAGCACCCAAATCAATTTTGTGAAGATGCCTACTTGGAAAGCATTTTCGAAAGAGCTTTCCAAATGAAGCAACATCAAGAGCAAAGAAGCCGCTAGAACTCATTCATACGGACGTATGTGGGCCAATCAATCCTAAATCCCTCGGTAAGAGCAGTTCTTTCCTTTTATTTATTGATGATTTTAGTAGAAAAACGTGAGTTTATTTTCTTAAGGAAAAGTCCGAGGTATTTGAAATTTTCAAGAAATTCAAAGTATTAGTTGAAAAGGAAAGTGGCCTCAAGATTAAAGTTATTAGATCTGATCGTGGAGGAGAATTCGTATCGAGGGAGTTCAACAAGTTTTGTGAAGATAATGGAATTCGAAGATTCCTTACGGTTCCAAGATCTCCCCAACAAAATGGAGTTGTCGAGCGAAAGAATCGAACTGTCCTCAACATGGCTCGAAGCATGCTAAAGAGTAAGAAGTTACCACAAGAGTTTTGGGCCGAAGCAATAGATTGTGCGATTTACTTGCTCAACCGATCACCAACTCGGAGCATGTGGGGAAAGACACCTCAAGAAGCAAAAGTGGAAGAAAACCCGGCATATCACATTTGAAAGTCTTTGGAAGCATTGCCTATGCACATGTACATGACCAAAGGAGATCCAAGCTTGATGACAAAAGTGAAAAATTTCTCTTCATTGGTTATGATTCAAGATCTAAGGGATACAAACTCTACAATCCAAGCACAAAGAAAGTCGTTATTAGTCGAGATGTTGAGTTTAATGAAGAAGACTCATGGAGATGGGAGACACAAGAGAATGACTACACCTTCCCATCATTTACCGAAGAAGAAGAAGAAAGGAAGAAAATGCAAGAGCATACAACCCCACCATCTTCACCACAAGCAAGTGTTCAAGAAGACTTACAAGTGGAAGTTCAAGCGCACCACCAAGGTGACCACGTATAAGGACATTGCAAGAAATATATGAGGTAACCGAAAATAAAAATGATCTAACACTATTTTGTCTCCTTGTGGATTGTGAACCAATAGGTTTTGAAGAAGAAGTGCAAAGAAAGGAATGGTGGGCCGCTATGGATGAAGAGATTAAAGCAATTATAAAGAATGATACATGGGAGCAAGCAAAACTTTCAAAAGGCCAAAAGTCAATCGGGGTGAAATGGGTCTATAAAGTAAAGACGAATGCTAAATGAGAAGTTGAGAGATACAAAGCAAGGTTGGTTGCCAAAGGATACAACCAAAGACCCGATATTGACTATGATGAGGTATTAGCTCCTGTTGCTCGTTTAGAAACCATAAGATTAATTATTTCATTGACCGCTCAAAATAAATGGAAAATTAATCAAATAGATGTGAAATCAGCCTTTTTAAATGGCTATCTTGAAGAAGAAGTTTATATTGAACAACCACTTGGTTATGAAGTGAAAGGAGAAGAAAATAAAATCTTAAAATTGAAAAAGGCTTTATATGGATTAAAACAAGCACCGAGAGCATGGTATAGCCGAATTGACAAATATTTTTAAGAAAATGATTTTGTTAAGTGCCCACATGAACATGCTCTTTATGTCAAAGTGAGTAAAAATGGTGATATGTTGATTGTATGCTTATATGTTGATGATTTGATCTTTACTGGGAATAATCCGAGAATGTTTGAGGAGTTCAAAAGGAGCATGACAAAAGAATTTGAAATGTTCGATCTTGGATTGATGGCATATTATCTTGGGATAGAAGTGGGGAAAAATGATGAAGGCATTTTTATTTCACAAGAAGGCTATGCAAAAGATGTTCTAAAGAAATTCAACATGGGAGAATGCAAGCCGATAAACACACTCGTTGATTGTGGAACCAAGTTATCAAGAAATGAAGAAGGAGAAAAGGTGGATCCTACAAGTTTCAAAAGTCTTGTAGGAAGCTTGCGGTACTTGATATGCACACAGCCCGACATTCTCTATGGAGTTGGTCTTGTAATCCGTTACATGGAGTCACCAACGGCTATACATATGAAAGCCGCAAAGAGGATACTTCGTTACATCAAAGGTACCATTGATTATGGATTACTTTATTCATCTTCTAACAACTTCAAACTTGTTGGCTATAGAGATAGCGATTGGGCCGGAGACTTGGATGAAAGAAAAAGCACAACAGGATTTACATTCTTCATGGGAGATACCGCATTTACTTGGAGTTCGAAGAAGCAACAAATTGTCACACTCTCATCATGTGAAGCCGAATATGTTGCCGCAACTTCGTGTGTTTGCCATGCAATTTGGTTGAGGAATTTAATGAAGGAGCTCAACATGACACAAGAAGCCTCAACAGAGATTTTTATTGACAACAAGTCGGCGATTGCACTATCGAAAAATCCCGTGTTTCATTATCGAAGCAAGCATATTGACAAAAGGTATCATTTCGTAAGGGAGATGTTCGCTCAAAATAGTGTACCGCAAGCGCACGGGTCGCGTATAAGTAATAAAATGGACTTTTTGAGTCCGGATTGTCGATCCCACGAGGAATGTATACTCAATTACACTTTAGTTAATTTAATCTTAACAAATAAAACACACAATTAAAGATGGATTTTGGAAAATAACTAAGAGTCTACTAAAGATGGAAATATAAAAATACTTGAAAATCTTGGGGGAAAATGTGGTTGGGATTCATGGTTTCATTTAACCGTCGCCTAATTAATTTCTCAACATGCAAATTAACAAATTACTCATTTACAATGTTAGACCCGATTTTCCAAGTTTAGCTAATTACCTCTCTCGAGTGAAATTAACCCTAATCAATTGGTTTAACCTACTATATCTCTATGTCGATTAAAGCCCAATCGATTGCATTAACTCTTTGTGAAAATAGCTTAATGGATCATCTAGAGTTTAAGGTATATCTCTATCCTTAACAAGAATCTAGAGCATTTATTATTTGGTCTAAAATGCACAATATCTCTCGATTATCATACACTCCACAAAACATGTATTTGGTGATCAATCAAACACATGGAATAATCTCAATAACAAATACACATGAAATAAGCATTTAATCATCAAATAGCAAATATTAAAACTAATCCAAACTAGGTTAAATTACTACCATAAATCCCAACACAATAAATTAGCCCATGTTATATAAATGATACAAATGAGAATATTTATAACAATACATTGCAAGTTTGACAAAATAATGGAGAAAATACAAAGTTATAGATAAAACCCTTTTTGAAGCTTGGCTATCATTTCCCCAAATATTTTACCACTTTAGATGTATTCTCCTTGCTCTTGATTTGTTCATAAGATTTATCAAGTAGGTAAAAGAAAAGAAAAGAAAAAAGAAAAGAACAAGAAGAAATGGACCAGCAGAAGCAAGAAGACAGGAAGAAGACCCAGCTGCTGTCCAATATTTGATTTTTATGCCAAAGTTAAGAGAAATTGTACCCTTGGTCCTTGGAGGTTTGAAACTTGAGCAAAATAGTCCTAAACACTAGTTTTTCTCTTAATTGATGTGTCCAAGCACAAAAATCTGTGGAAAAGTGATAAAACAGATTTTAAAATGTTTCCAAGTCCCTCAACTTTTATTTTGCAGCCCAAGTCCTCAACATTTGGCACTTGTGCACTTTGGTCCCCAACTTGATGTTTTTGTATGTGATTGATCCATTTTCACTCAAATTCATAAATTAAGCAATCATTTTGCTTTCTCTTGTGGTTTTATCCTTGAATTTGAGTAGTAGACCTTGGTCCTCAACTTTTTGGGATGTTGCAATTGAGTCCTCAAACTTTAGATTTCTTTCAATTTGGTCCTTGAACGTCAAATTTGCTCCTCTTTACTCTCAATTGCTCTCCAATCTTGTCCATTTTCTTTTCAATTGAGGTTGTACCTAATTGTACAAGATAAACATAATTTATAAGTAGAAATTCACTCAATTTATCAATTAAATTGTCGATTTAAAAGCAAGATAAGTATGTAAAACACACTTATCAGGAGAGCATAGCAAGAAAAGAGGTGGAGCTAAAATACGTGAAAATTCAAGATCAAGTGGCGGACATATTCACGAAACCATTGAAGCGTGAAGTATTCTTCAAGTTACGAGATATGCTTGGAGTCGCCATAATCAAGTTTAAAGGGGTGTGTTGAAATGTCAACTTGATTTATGTGTCATTAAGTTGTTGGATCATATGTTGTTGTAATGTGTCCAAGTCCAATTAAGTCCAAAAAAGAAGTCCATGTTGTAGTAAGTCCAACTTGGTGGTCCACATTCTATGATAGCTAGAACTCTCCATGGATTCTATATGATCCATGATCTAGAATTCTCTATACTTGAGTAAGTGGTAGAAGTGTGTAGAATTTGGAATTAAATAATATAGTTGAAAGTGTGTAGACGTGTCCATTAAGCACTATAAATAGTGCTTAATTGTCACTTGTGAGGTTGTAAGCAAAAATAAGAATTTAGTGAGATCCCAAGTTCCTTCAAATAAAAGTTTTCTCCAAATACTACTCTAAAATTCTCTTACATATCTCATCCTCTTCCTAACATTATCGTACTTATGTCTGGAAGGCTTGCACTGATGGTTTCATGAATGGTTTCCAAGATTCAATCATGGACTTGTGGCTCTGGACTTGACAGTGACACCTAAGCACTCAAAAATCTTGGAGTAAACAATGGTGACTAGTTCTTCAAATTTATTCTTCAACATGAAGACTTCTATGGCTACGTTTACATGTTCAAGATGCTTTATATATTGATCTCTCATGCTACAAGTTCTTTAAAATCTCTTAAAATATTGTTTAAAAGAAGAACTAATATATTGCACAGTTCATCTTTTGGATGTGGCACCAAAAAGGGCATAACTTGATCTATTTTCTTTTCGTCTTATATCCTCCAACAACTAACATGTATATATGGTTCTGCTATCCATCACTCAAATTATAAAAATAACTCATGTACAGTCTGTTGTATCAGTTTCTTTGTCGTGTTTCAGATACCCTCTATTCCAGTTTTATCGTGTGAGATTTCCTTGACTCTTTCCCTATCACATTGAGTACCAAAGCATTAATTAGTTGATAAGACGACGTACCTTGTTATTTGAGGCATGGTTTAATAACAAGGAGGTGTTGTAGGGTCCACATGACATGAATGGGAAACTGGTGTATTTTTCCCAGTTTAAAACTTCGATGTTTCACCTAGGAACTTGTAAGAACCTAAATAGGGATCATCGAAGTCTTCGATCTTGAATGAAATCTCTTTTCCTTTTTTGACATGCCAAGTGTGTTCTTGAGAATTTATTGCAACTCTATCTATTTGCATCGATGTTGCAGTATTTGCTTTAGATAGTGAAACATTGTGGTCACCAGAGAACTGATTTTGTTCATAGTCAGGTCTAGTTTGATTGATAATATAGTCGAGGGCCTTGTAGGTGAATGAAAACTTGTGCAGTCCATGTGAAGACACAGTTGCTGCAAGATTCGTAGATGCAATATCGAGTTACTCAGAAATGCGACATTTGCACTTGGACATGGAATGTGGTGGTATTACGAAGTCAATATCATCATTTATATGAATCCTTAGGGCACGTTTGGTTTTGATGGATTCGATGTGTTGACTTCTCGCTTCAATACTGAACATAGAAGGTCTATAACTTCTACAACTTGAGGGGCGATCATCACTTCCTTAATCTATGGCACAGAAAAGAAGTAAACTTGAATTACTATAATTGATGACATTGATAGAATAATCTTGTTCATATATAATAATAAGAGATGAAAGTAATTGATTGAGTAAAACTCAAGTCAGGATGACCGATGATATCGATGGCCAAATTAAGAGAGGGTACGTCCTCATTAGTGTCAAAAGTCTAATTGAGGATACTGGGACATATTGAAGCCACTTTGGATGAAAATATCAATTCAAGTATAGGAATAACCTCGTAAATCTGAACTTGGAATGTAACAATGACCATTTAGTCTATAATTCATGGTAGGCTTACCTTCACCCTCCACACTGGTGGGTTTGTTCCTTAATGCCAACTTCAATGATGGAAGGGTATTCTAAATATATCATTTCCCCAAGGATATAAATCAATGTCAAGTGAGTTCACAAGGATGAGTAGAGTTTCATCGACGAACCTAACCTATGTTGTGTTGTAAATTAACTACGTAACTAGGAACAAATTCCCCATGATGACAATGTCGACGTTACACAATCTAAAATATCTTTGTTCTTTATGAGGTATATATGACTTAAATATTGTTTTTCAATCTTAAATACTTTGAATCGTACTTCTCTCGATTGACATCCCCGATACATCGAAGTGCAATAATGAGGTATAAATCATTGATGCTGAATTTCATGACGTCTGTGCCAATAAGAAACTACATCTTTTCATATTTTGGTTAGTTTACTTCCCTCAATAGAATTTGGTGGATCAGCCGTTGTCACCATAATCTCATGCATGCCAAGGAACCGGCCAAAAGATTTAGATCTAAACATCTCCTTTTGCTAATTTGTGATGATGCTTAAAGTATCTGCAACAAGGTCTAATAGCTTGACATTGACCTTCCTAAGAAAACGGTTATTGAGTGTTACGATTAATTCCCAATTTCGCACGTACGGGGAGATCATAGAGTAAGAATACCATACTACATATAATAAGAACTGTAACACCCCAAGTTTAAAAGTCTAAAACCTAGGCGTGTTAACTTCCATTCACATAATATGCGGAATTTAAAACGTTTACACATTTAAAATTTTCATTTCTCTAATTAAATGCGGAAAAGAAATCATTTAAAACCTCAACATTTTCATTTTCTATTATGAAATTTTACAAAAGATTTGAAAGAATCTCCTCTATAAATTGGACTTAACCAACCTGTAGAGAGACAACATAACCAAAATAAAAATTTAAATCATCAATCACATCTCAACCACATTCATCATCGCCAAACCAATTCATTCAATCCCCAAACTCCTTATGCATAAAATTTTCCAGAAATATCAATAGACATTGACAAAAATGAAATAAGAGGTAAGTTAACCTCTTACACGTCATCCATACTTATTCGAAATTATCTCCAACCAAACAAATTTATCAATGATAAATAAATTAAGGAATAATTGAAATGATATCTTAAATAAATTTAACTTTATTAAATAAGGCGACAACGGGTACTGTCTGAGTCAGCCGCCAAGTGCTCTCCTCGGATCACCTAACTTTCATCACCTGAAATGTTGGGGAGGGAATTGGGTGAGCTAAATCTCAGTAAGTAAACTGTATGCATGAATGCATGCTTATGACATCAATGCTTCAAACTTTGAAATATGTATCCCCATTCACTTTAACTTTCAAAACTTTCAACATTTCGAACTTTCACTTAACATTTCAAAACTTTCACTTCATTTCCATCGTGAGCTCACTTGATGTAACTTCTAGTCAATCAGATAACAGTGGGCAATTCTTATTTGGAACCAGATTAACTTTCACATTTCCACCTCAAAGCGGCTCATTCATTTCATTCCACCGCAAAACAGCTCATTCACTTCATTCCACCGCAAAGCGGGTCATTACATTCATTCCACCGCAAAGCGGCTCATTACATTCGGGTACGCCGGTCCCCCGCGCCCCATTTCCCACTCGCATCTTTTATGACATAGAAGTACACCAATTCTTTCAAAAAAAAAACTTGGGATACATAATTTTTGACAAAAATTGCACTTTGACACATTCCTTTCATTAAAACATTTGACTTTCCCATTTCGATGCCAATGCATGCTTGATGATGCAATGACATGTAACGTGCATGCTTGAACATTTTTCTTACTAACATATACTTGCATATCATAAATCAAATACACCAACATTTAGTAATTAACACGAGATCACTTACGCACATTAATTTCACATTAACTTTCTACTTTCATGAAAATAGGGGAAGTTTACTTACCCGACGTCCTTAGCATTTACCGTTATCTGGATTTGCAAGTGGAGGAATATCGGCTGCCCGTGACGTCAATGTACCAAAATCCTAGTTGTACCCATTCATTTAATAAAATATACTTTTAGTTAAAAAATCACATCTCACTATTCATTTCAATACTAAACAAAAACCTTTCAACTTAACTCAAACGTGACCTCACGTTATGTCCAACACATATAATACCTACTCGAAATAAGAGATAAACTCGAAGGCAAAAATTGAAATCTAACTAATCAAATTACACAAAGGTTCAAGCTATGAAATCTTCATCACAACTTGAATTTCACAAGGACAATTCCAATTAGCATTCTACTATTCATAAATTTGAAAATCACCATTTATTCAAACTTTACCCGAACAGTTAACTAAATTACAAATTTCAAAAGTTTGAAAATAGCAACTATAAGTCAAGAATATACATTAAGATTCAATTAAAACCACCTCATTACTTGAAACCCTAACTTTGAAAATTTTCAATTTAAAACAACATTAAGCCAACAAAGAATCCATGAAAGAACTTCCATCATTTAAGAATTTGAAATTTCTCACAATGGTCGTCAACTAAGTCAAAATTTAAATCTATAATTTCATAATCTTCTAATTAACTATAAAATCTTAAAATTAATATGACCATTTATGTAATTCTCCCCAAATTTGTAAAATTATAATTTCTAACTTAAAACTAAAGTATACAATTAAATTAAACTACTAATTAAGGAATTTCGAAATCCGGAAATTACTATAAAATTCGAAATTTCATAAATAGATACAGGTATTACATATACATACAAAATCATACCACCTAATCTCCAAATTTTTAACAGAAAATCCGAAATTTAACAAAATTGCAGTTTGGAAATTTAGTCAAGATTGCACACACATATGCATACACTAATTTATATATATCGCATAACAGATGATCTTAACGGATTAAAATTCTAAAATACTACTAAACCCCAATCTGGAAAAAGTCTGAGATCTTTACATACATACATACATTCGACATATATACATTTTAGATGGTGTGTGTGCGTGTAACAGAGTGTATTGTGTGTGTAAACCGCAAGTGACTGCGCGACCGTGGGTGCAAGTTCGAGCAGTTGCGGTTGAGAGGGAGGAAAGAAGGAAAAAACTAATCTTACCGTGGAGGGGAGGTGGTGGAGGCCGAGGTTGTGGTTGGCGTCGCCGGGAGAGGGAGGGCGGTGAGAGTGACCGAGAGAAGAGCGGCGGTGAGAGCGACCGAGAGAAGAGCGGTAGAGAGAGAGAGAGAGTGAGACCGAGGGTTGTGCGGTGTTAACATTAGGTATAGGTTTAAATTTTTGACACTTTGCAATTTGGTCCCTCAACTCTGAAAATGGGTAATTAAGTGCAAAAATCCTTCACAAGTTTAACAGAGTGCCCTATTTACGAAATAATGCAATCTAGGCAAATTTAAAATTGATAAAAATAGAAATTTGGTAAGTAACAAATCGAATAAACAATTAAACATAAAATTGTATGAAAAATTTAATAACTTTCTAATTGGTACATTGATCATGACGGCGTCCAAGTCCTTCCACTGCAAAATAATTCCAATTATAAACATTAAAGATTATAAATTTATAATTTATAATAACATTCATAACAATATTACGTGAAATTTAAAGTTGCACGTAGAATGAAAAGCGGCCTTACAATTCCTTACCCCCTAAAAGAAACTTCGTCCTCGAAATTAAAACTTACCAAAAAGTTGTGGATACTTGGCACGCATTTCATCCTCGCGTTCCCAAGTAGCCTCTTCTACTGCATGATTCCTCCAAAGAACCTTAACTAACGTACTCTTCTTTCTTCTAAGTTCCTTATTTACTTTCATTAGGATCTTCACAAGTGACTCCTCATAAGTCAGATCCTCACAAAGATCTAATGACTCATAACTGAGGCTATGCGTGGAATCCGAAATATACCTCCTCAAACTCTACACGTGAAATATGTTATGAACCCCAAATAGTGCCGGAGGCAATGCAACCTGATAAGCTAGGTCACCCACCCTTTCAAGTATCTCAAAGGGGCCAACAAATCGTGGACTAAACTTTCCTTTCTTCCAAATCTCATAACTCCTTTCATAGGAGCTACCTTAAAAAGATCATGTCACCTGCAACGAATTCCAATGGTTACCTTCTTCTGTCCACATAGCTTTTCTGTCTACTCTGTGCATTTTTCATCCCCTGACGAATCGTTTCAAAAACTTTTGCTGTTTGTTGTACTATTTTTGGACCCAATAACTTTCTTTCTCCTACTTCATCCCAATGAACTGGAAATCTACATTTCCTATCGTATAGTACTCAATATGGATCGAAGTTTGATAGCTATTGTTGTAGGAGACCATCAACCGACATTATCCCACTTATGAATCCATTCACTAACTTTCCATTTCCAGCCTTTCATACAATCTATTCTAACGTCTAAACCTTAATATATATATATATATATTGATTGATCACATTCTTAAAACTAAAATCAAGAAGGTTGACCAAAAGAAGACTTTATAATCCAAAATTATTGAAACTTGACGTCCATACCAAAATATACAGTAGAAATACTAAAACTTTGACAAAATCTTTCTGGAAAGATTTACAAATGAAATCCTTTCTGAACATACTGACATTTCTTTTAAAATTGGAGGATCAACTTAAATCCTGTAACCCATACTTACATATTGTAATCAAGTATTCAGCATCATACACTCATCTTAGAACTAAAGCCAATGTACTAATTTAAGAATTCATGCTTTCAAAATCATTATAACAACAATACTCTAACCAAGTATTTTATAAATAAATCATTGACCTATCACCAATGAATAAAAATTTTGTGATTCATATAGAATTCCTCATCAAGTTTACTTAACCCAAAGATACAATCCCATTATAAGTAAAAGTCACACAACTGACCTCAAATAATCATATCAATCTCTCTAAGATTACAACATAATAACCATCATATCCTTCACACGAACCTTTTACGTCAATGTACTCACTAAGATTTTATATCAATCTCTCAAATTCAATAAATCTTGGATTCTGCCATTGTCACTCTTTCTGCACACTACTCCATAATAAATAATCATTGTGAAGTCTTATTCTCTTTTTTCACAAATCCTATCCACGGGGACAATTGCTTAAAATTTCATTTCTTATTTTTGAATCAAGATACCATCAATAATAATCTCCACAATTTCATGGTATGTACTATCATAAACTTTCCTCCGATGAGATGCATTACTTCTGCAATACTTGTACAAATCTAGGACCTGATAAAGTTCCTTTCATCAATTTCACCCCACAATCTCTCATATGATATTTTAGTATCATCAATGAAAACTTAACGTACATCAGTGAATCATTCAAATTACGATGAAACCTGATTTATTTTCCATGACTGAGATTCATCTTTCTTCGAATTCCACTTAAAACCAAATATAGCATAACTTATTCATGGAAAATCAACTTATTTCATAATCTCAATACATCGTCACCTTCAGTTCTCACCATAAGAGCAATCGCATTATTCCTTATAATTATCTCTTGTACCTTTTATATTCAAATGACCTTATGACAATCGTCATTATCTCACATAATCCCAAACCTTCAATCATATGTCCCCAAATTCTCATTTCGAATAAATGGTTACTCCTTTAAGGCATCTCACTATAAAATACTTTCAATATCTCCCAATAATGATAACTGACTTTCCCAAATAATCATATTGCATGTAAATAACCAAATCTTTAACACATCATCTACCAATCAACTTCCAAAATAAATCAACAGTATTATCACTTACCATCATAATTTATAATATTCTCTAATATAAGTGATCATTTTTCACTAATAATCAATAAGTTCCTAAGAATAATTAAAATTCTTTCCAATAATGCCATAACATTTGTCTTCACTCATCTTTTCAAAATATGACTTGACATTTCCCAATATACGCATCAAGTCATCACATAACTTCATGTATACCTTGATATCCCAGAAAATCAATTCTTAATTCCTCAACAAAACAATTTCAAATCATAGTTTCCAATATCAATATCTCACTTCCTTCAATACATTAATTGGCTCAAATGACCACCCATTAGTCATACTTATAAATATATACACAAATCATAATCACAAAATTTCTTAGTTACAAGATCAAACAACATTATAAATTTCCCTCAAAATAGAGGAATAATTCACTTACTCAAACACAATATCCATTCCTTAATTCCTAATAATTAAGAATCAAATCTTTAAATCTCAAATTTCATAATTTTTCAAATAGAAGTCTCAATAAAATCATATCACTCATAATCTCAACATCTCATCACAACTTCATAAAACTGGTTTTGCCATGTCTAAAAATAAATTATGCAAAGTCTCATAAAACCATCTTTCTTCTTCATGTATAGCTCCTGAGCACCCCATGGCAAAAAACTAGGTTGAACAAAACATTTGTCTATGAGATTCTATAGTTGCACTTTGAGCTCTTTTAAGTTACGAAGGAGCCATCCGATATTATACCTTGGATACTAGAGTTGCGCACTTAATCGATGACGAATTCAATTTCTCTTTTAGGCGGTAAATCACAAAGATCTTCTGAGAACATCTTTAGTCATTCTCTGATGTGATCCGGACCAGGCATCGAAGGGCGAAGTCGAGCCATCGGCAATATGATAGTGATCTACGTGCAAAACGGAGCAAGTTCCGTGTTGGGGTCGAGCCGAGAAGAGGAAGGGATCGAGCCGAGACAGGAAATCAAACAATAAAGCAGCACGTGATTCACGGCCGTAACCACCATTCTTACGGCCGTAACATTCCTCAGGCAAAAACAGGCAGAACGCTTGTTACGGCCGTAAGATATTCCTCACGGCCGTAAAAAATGAAATTGAAAGCATTTACGGCCGTAACATATTGATCACGGCCGTAACACATGATTGGAATTTGAGGCAGAATGTTCATTACGGCCGTAAGCTAGTTATTCACGGCCGTAACTCAAGATTTCCAGATTTTTCGGATTTTCAATTTATTTATTTCCTTTTATTATTTTAGGTTGTTTTCCTATTTTAGAATTTTAGCGTAATTAGAATTCTATTTTGAGTAATTAGATGCTAGGTTTTCTTGCTTATTTATACGCTTTTCATCATTATAAACATTAGACAAGTTTGAGTTGATTAATAAAATTTGTGAGAGGATTCTCCAAAATTGAGAGTTTGATTTATTCCCTTTTTCTTGAGCTTATCAAAGAACCGATCTTTGTGGCGTTCTTCCAGCAAACTTATCAAATATTCGCAAGAATATTTGTGGCGTTTCCAAATTCGATACTTATCAAGGAAATTGACAAGTCCTTGTGGCGTTCACCAATCTTGGTTCTTCAATCCGCATCGTCATAAATTGCGTCGTGATTGTCGGGTCAAGGCTTTACCGTCATTCTATCCTTATTTTTCGTTGTTTGTCTTGTGTCGATCTGATTTAGATCTTTCCTAGGTTTTTAATTGTCGTTATTCCGCGTGTCCGACGAGATTCCCCGACTGAGATCGCGTCATCTGGTATCAGAGCTTGGATCTATTTCAGATTCTTGCGTTTCTTGATTTTTCTTGATTTTTTTCGTGTTCTTCGCGTTCTTCGTGTCAGTCATAAATTTTTCCAGTTTGATCCATAAGAGTCAGTCCCAATAATTCAAAAGTGTTTTTCTTCTTCGTTTTTCGTCCAAATTCAGTTCCGTTTTTTCTGCCATACTCGTAGTCCAATTCTTTGGCAGATTATTAAAAAAAAAAAAATTCCGAAAATTTTCAAATATTCCCAATTATTCCAAATTTCCTTGTTTGTGTCTAAAAATGTCTGATAGAGAGGTTTCCACATCTTCATCTTCTATTGGAGACAGAAAACAGCCCAGGGGTGTGAACAGAAGGAATGAACAGGGTAACAATGATATGGCAGCAATGAGGGCGCAGTTTGAGAGGCTTATGGCACAGATGGAAAATCGGGGTGCCGAGCGGGATCAATCTCATGATGGTCCTCGGGTTAGGAGAAATAATAGGCGTGAGGTTGGTATGGATGATGAAGGCATGGGTAGTGAAAGTGGAAGTATATCGTTGGGAAGCATGCGAAGGAGGGATAGAGGAGATAGGCACGAAAGAAGGCATGATAGGGAGCGTCGGGAGGCTAGGAGGCATCGTGGGGGTAGAGGTGATGTTGATGACGACCTTGGGAAAATTAAAGTGAAAATACCATCGTTCCAGGGTAGGAGTGATCCGGAGGCATACTTGGATTGGGAGACAAAGGTCGAACGGCTTTTTGATTGTAATAATTATTCGGAAAAGAAGAAGGTGAAATTAGCCGTGATTGAATTCACCGATTACGCAAATATTTGGTGGGATCAATTAGTGACGGGTAGGAGGAGGAACCTTGAGGAGCCGGTGGAGACTTGGGGTGAATTAAAAACTATAATGAGGAAGCGGTTTGTGCCGACTCATTATTATAGGGATATTTACCATAGGCTGCAGGGTATGACTCAGGGATCGAGGAGTGTAGAGGATTATCACAAGGATATGGAGGTAGCGATGATTAGGGCTAATGTGGTGGAGGATCGGGAAGCTACGATGGCTAGGTTTTTAAGTGGGCTAAATAGAGATATAGCCAATGTCATTGAGCTGCAACATTACGTGGAGTTAGAGGACATGGTGCACATGGCCATGAAGGTGGAAAGACAGCTAAGGCGAAAGGGGGCAGCGAGACACTCACCCTCTTATCCTACATCACAACCTAAGCAGGAATCCAACGATGAACATAACCCGAAAGGGAAGGAGGAGCCTACAACGAAAGGTAAAAATATTTCTGATTCTCAAACTACTCGGGATAGAAATGTTAAATGCTTTAAGTGCTTGGGTAGGGGTCATATAGCATCCCAGTGTCCAAATAAGAAACTAATGATCTTACGTGATAATGGTGAAATTAGTTCCGAGGATGAATTTAAGGGAATGCCTAAGTTAGTGGATGTTGGGGCTAGTAGTAGTGATGAGGAAGAATTGACCTATCCTGAAAAAGAAACACTTGTTAATCGACGTGTCCTTAGTGCTAGGGCTAGGGTGGATGAAATTGGCGAGCAAAGGGATAATCTTTTTCATACTAGGTGCTTGGTGGGCAAAAAGGCTTGTAGTATGGTGATTGACGGGGGAAGTTGTACTAATGTGGTTAGTACAATGTTAATTAATAAATTGGGCTTAAGCTTGATGAAACATCCAAACCCTTATAAATTGCAATGGCTGACCGAGTCGGGGGAAATTAAGGTAAATAAGCAGGCTAGGGTCAATTTTGTCATCGGGGGTTATAAGGATGAGGTTGTCTGTGACGTCGTACCTATGCATGTTGGTCATATATTGTTGGGGCGACCCTGGAAACATGATAGGAGGGTAGTGCATGATGGGTTTAAGAATCAATATTCATTTGTGAAGGGTGGGAAGAAATTTACACTTGCTCCGTTATCTCCAAAAGAAGCTCAAAGGGATCAATTAAAAATCAAAAGTGAGTTTGAAAAAAGAAATAAGAGTGTTGAGGCCACGACCTCAGAAAAAGGAGAGGGTGTGAAAGTTGAAAACAAGAGAGTTGAGGCCACGACCTCAGAAAAAGGAGAGAATGAGTGCAAAAAGAAAAGAGAGTCCACCCCCAAATTGAGTTTATTTGCACATAGGTTGGTGTACAAGGATCCACGCCTTGCACTTAACCGAGCTAACAATTCCCTCCCCAGTTCTTTAAAATCTGTTTTGCAGGGACATAAATCAAACCATGCATTTAAGACGGGGCAGAAATTTATTGGCCAGAATAATCAGCACAAAAGTCTAAAGGATTGCACAAAGCTTACACGTGATCAACGAGCCCGGAAAAGCAGGAGGAGTCTGAAAAGTCGACCAAAAATGGATTCGAGGTCGAATCCTTTTCAAGAGAGGGAGTATGATGTGATCCAGACCAGGCATCGAAGGGCGAAGTCGAGCCATCGGCAATATGATAGTGATCTACGTGCAAAACGGAGCAAGTTCCGTGTTGGGGTCGAGCCGAGAAGAGGAAAGGATCGAGCCGAGACAGGAAATCAAACAATAAAGCAGCACGTGATTCACGGCCGTAACCACCATTCTTACGGCCGTAACATTCCTCAGGCAAAAACAGGCAGAACGCTTGTTACGGCCGTAAGATATTCCTCACGGCCGTAAAAAATGAAATTGAAAGCATTTACGGCCGTAACATATTGATCACGGCCGTAACACATGATTGGAATTTGAGGCAGAATGTTCATTACGGCCGTAAGCTAGTTATTCACGGCCGTAACTCAAGATTTCCAGATTTTTCGGATTTTCAATTTATTTATTTCCTTTTATTATTTTAGGTTGTTTTCCTATTTTAGAATTTTAGCATAATTAGAATTCTATTTTGAGTAATTAGATGCTAGGTTTTCTTGCTTATTTATACGCTTTTCATCATTATAAACATTAGACAAGTTTGAGTTGATTAATAAAATTTGTGAGAGGATTCTCCAAAATTGAGAGTTTGATTTATTCCCTTTTTCTTGAGCTTATCAAAGAACCGATCTTTGTGGCGTTCTTCCAGCAAACTTATCAAATATTCGCAAGAATATTTGTGGCGTTTCCAAATTCGATACTTATCAAGGAAATTGACAAGTCCTTGTGGCGTTCACCAATTGACGAGCCTTCATCACTGATAATATCGAAATAGAAAGTTTCACCTTTACTTCAACAAAGCGAAAAGGGTTCATTTGGAGGTTTAAATACCACCTTAACGTAGCCAGTGATTGAAACCTTATACCGTAATAATCATTCCATTCCTAACATGACATCAAGTTTGTGGATATTCAGTGTTATGAAATCCATCATCTACTCCTTCCCATTCATCATGATTGAGAAATTTCTCAACACATAACTTTAGTTCAACAATTCTTCAAATGGCGTTGACAATATAAACTTGGTCTCCAGCTACTGAGATGGGTAAATCAATTTTCCTATAATTGTAGGACTATCAAATGAGTGGGTAGTCCCGATATCAAACACGATAAGTGCTTAATACTAAGTTCGATGACTTCTCAACTTCTCGTTTGGACATTGTACACTCTCGTGCCGATATACCATTAATATCCATTTCTTATTTCACAAAAAGATCTAATAAACGGCACCCAAATTTTTTAATAACCATTACTTTCCCACTTCCTCATTTACATAACGAATATATACTCATTATACTCACAAACTACATTCTTAACATTTCACTTTACGACATTACACATTAACATGCAAGAAATTGCGATAATTGGAACATCACATAACATTGCATAATTTAAACAAAAATTATCTTACCAGATGATCGAGGAAGTAGCACTTGAGGCGTGACTCAAGTCCCGAACCATTTCAAATAATTTTTAAAGTCTACAGAATCGCTTTTAAAACTCTTAGCTCTGATACCAAAAATGTAACACCCCAAGTTTAAAAGTCTAAAACCTAGGCGTGTTAACTTTCATTCACATAATATGCGGAATTTAAAACGTTTACACATTTAAAATTTTCATTTCTCTAATTAAATGCGGAAAAAAAATCATTTAAAACCTCAACATTTTCATTTTCTATTATGAAATTTTACAAAAATTTCGACAGAGTCTCCTCTATAAATTGGACTTAACCAACCTGTAGAGAGACAACATAACCAAAATAAAAATTTAAAGCATCAATCACATCTCAACCACATTCATCATCGCCAAACCAATTCATTCAATCCCCAAACTCCTTATGCATAAAATTTTCCAGAAATAACAATAGACATTGACAAAAATGAAATAAGAGGTAAGTTAACCTCTTACACGTCATCCATACTTATTCGAAATTATCTCCAACCAAACAAATTTATCAATGATAAATAAATTAAGGAATAATTGAAATGATATCTTAAATAAATTTAACTTTATTAAATAAGGCGACAACGGGTACTGTCTGAGTCAACCGCCAAGTGCTCTCCTCGGATCACCTAACTTTCATCACCTGAAATGTTGGGGAAGGATTGGGGTGAGCTAAAGCTCAGTAAGTAAATTGTATGCATGAATGCATGCTTATGACATGAATGCTTCAAACTTTGAAATATGTATCCCCATTCACTTTAACCTTTCAAAACTTTCAACATTTCGAACTTTCACTTAACATTTCAAAACTTTCACTTCATTTCCATCGTGAGCTCACTTGATGTAACTTCTAGTCAATCAGATAACAGTGGGCAATTCTTATTTGGAGGCCGAGGTTGTGGTTGGCGTCGCCAGGAGAGGGAGGGCGGTGAGAGCGACCGAGAGAAGAGCGGTAGAGAGAGAGAGTGAGACCGAGGGTTGCGCAGTGTTAACATTAGGTATAGGTTTAAATTTTTGACACTTTGCAATTTGGTCCCTCAACTCTGAAAATGGGTAATTAAGTGCAAAAATCCTTCACAAGTTTAACAGAGTGCCCTATTTATGAAATAATGCAATCTAGGCAAATTTACAATTGTTAAAAATAGAAATTTGGTAAGTAACAAATCGAATAAACAATTAAGCATAAAATTGTATGAAAAATTTAATAACTTCCTAAATGGTACATTGATCATGACGGCGTCCAATTCCTTCCACTGCAAAATAATTCCAATTATAAACATTAAAGATTATAAATTTATAATTTATAATAACATTCATAACTATATTACGTGAAATTTAAAGTTGTACGTAGAATGAAAAGCGGCCTTACAAGAACAATGACAGTCAAATCTGGAACACAAAACATGAGGTAACAGAACATTATCAACTCATGATATGCCCTAATGCCTATGAAGCTTAATCTAATAAGGAAAAATGTTACAATTCCGTATGCTTGTATATCATATTTAGTTCCCAAAATTTTAATCTATACTAGGCAAAAAAAAAAAAAAAAACCTACACCACATTTGTGAATCTCTAACAGTTTATGTGGTACAAATATCAAACTACATGGACTGATTTCCATGTATACTGAGAACAAAGGGATTTGGTAACCAGGAACACAAAAAAGAGTTAACAGAACATCATCAACTCATGATACGCCCTTATGCCTATGAAGCGTAATCTAACATTGAAAAAATTACAATGCCTTATAACTGTATATCAGATTTAGTTCCCAAAATTTTCAATTACACTTTCCAAAAACAGAAGTATAATACTAGGCTACATGTGTGAAACTCTAACAGTAACAGTTGATGTGGTACAGTGTTAATCGTGCATTTCTTTATAGTGGGGCATCTTTCGTGATCTTCTCCTTCGAGGCATACATACACCTTTAATAGTGTTCCTAAATATGTTGAAACAGATCGCTTTCCTAGTCATTTTTAAAATTGAGCAAGACTTTTTCCGCAACAAACTTTTCCATCTCAGATAATCTAACATTACAAAGAACAAGGTTATTAACAAGTCATAATTTTTTGATTTTCGAAGGATCAATACTTCTATTAGATTGATGGAAAGCCATACACTCGGATATGCAACAAAAGATTTAACTCAATGTAAATCTACGAACATTAAATATCCACACTGTGAATTACACGAACCATACCTTGAAGTATTCTCAGGACACCAGGTAGATTTTATATTCAGAATCAAGGTATTTGTATATTGTAGATACCCAAAATTGAGTTACAGTCAAGGGGTTTTTTGTTTTTTTAATTGAACTCAATTCTGAAGATTGAGCATCAAATGAGACTTTGATTCCAATTTGTATGCAGGTTCTTTGTCCTGTTGAATGCTAGTTTAGATATATTTCTGTAAGAGCAAAAATTTAGGACTCGTCAATTGCATTTGCGATGATATAAATCAAAACTCCTAGCATAGAATGGGTCGTGAATTCGAATTGACGATGAATAAGTTCTAGTTGATTGTACTAAGAATGAGATGAGAACCATTGAGCATTGAATTCTAGTTGGTAATTGGTTCCATCTCACCATAAATTCGGTGGAGAGAAATGAGGAATAGTTAACACAGATGCAAAATTCTCTAATTTTCCATTAGGGAAATTACAGGAGATGATCTTGAAAAAATGAATTGGGTGGTATATATTATATTTCATTTAGTTGTAGGGGCAACGTTAAAAAAAAGTTTCATAGGGGAGGTAGGGTTATAAACTGGTAATGTGTTTAATGGGATGGTGAATGGACTAATTTTCACTTTAATAAACTCAACATGCCAAAAATGTTAAAGCATTTGTTTTTTAGTCCAACAATCTCCACCTTGCTTGAAACTTTTTTTTATCAAGTCTGTTAATTTTATATTATTGGCATTCCCTATTTTTCATGAATGTGTAATTTAAGAAAACTTGATTTAATTACTAAATACGTGCATTTAGTAATTTATTAAGTTAATTAAATTATGCAAATATTTATTGAGGAAAAATATTTCTTATTTTCGAGAAAAACATTTTATTGTTGGAAAGATAATTATCAAGAAATATTGATATTGATTTGATCATAATCTCGAAAATATTGATATTGATTCCGAAATCTTGATCTTGTTATTTTGGTAAAATTCTTGATAATATATTGTGATTATTCTTGACACTCAAGCTTATCCAAGATATGGTAAGTGTCTTCTTGATATGGTCAAGAATATTTCAATCTTATCTTTGCATATAATAAGATCATCATCCTGATAAGGGTTGAGCTTATCTACACATGAAAAGATTTGTTGGACGAAAATCTATGTTGTGAAAATCCTTGATAAGACCGAAAATTTAATGATAAAATTTGATATCCTATTTTATGGTAAGATCTTTTAAGATTTATCATTATCCTTGTTTATGGTAAGATTTATTTAAGGATAATTATCTTACCTTTTCTAATTGTCTCTATTGTATTTTGCAGGTATTAGAGATCTTGTGCAATAAGAAAACTTGGGAGTCAAGTAAACCTAATTGCACTTTAAATAGGAGGAAAACGGGATGTTTTCATAAGACGTGAAAAGATATAAAGTTCGTGTGGAGCTTCTCAATATACATGTCCACTTTAGAAGTCTTGAAGCTTTATTTTCGTGTGGTGCAAAAATAATTAAAACTTCAATTGTGTTGTGACTTCAATACTCAGGGAGGAGGATTCAATCACTTAGGGAAGGAAAGAATTTTAGCGTGAAGATCAAATGGGAGGTTTGGATCAAGAATCGAACGGGAGTTTGTGTTGCTGAAAAGTTTTGCAGAGTCAAAGAAAACTACTGAAGAGTGGGGGGACGCCAGCTCACATTACATGCCACAGAAGGATCGGGAGTGATCTATTTCTTGGATGTTTGATAAAATCTATGCGTAGATTTATCCTGTAGTTTAGTTTGATCTGTATAAACTCTTTCCTTATATAGTGATTGGTTTTTGTTCGCAGGATGGGAACCCTGTGTTTTCCTGTTAGGGTTTTCCCACGTTAAGCTCAAATTATTGTGTTCTTGTCGATTTACAATTCCGCACAATTTATTCTTGTTGTTTACGTTTTACTATCTAGACGAATCTGCCTTAGCAAGATTCTTCTGGTACTGCGTTAAACAAAACTTAACGATTTACTGTTAACTGACTACTGTCCAGACTCATCTGTGGCAGACTGTTTATAAAATTTAGACAATCTCAAATTTTCAATTGGTATCAGAGCGGGTTCACTTCTAGAAAGTGAGATACGGTTGTCTAAATGGAAAATTCTGCATTTCTTAGGCCACCTCTGTTAACTGGTAGTAACTATGCATATTGGAAATCCGTAATGAAATTTTTATTCAATCTATTGATGAATGTTGTTGGACTTCTGTTCTTGAAGGTTACACAGCACCCACTGTTACTGCTAGAGGTGTTGTTACAGCTATAGCTAGAAGTGCTTATATGCAGATGAATTAACTAATGCAAATTGGAATTCTAAGGCACTTAACGCTATTGTTTCTTTGGTTGATCCAGGTCAATTCAGACTCATCTCCTCCTTAAGGACTGCCAAGGAAGCATGGGATGCTTTGAGGATAGGAAACGAAGGAATCAATGCTGTCAAAACCTGCAAGCTGCAGATGATCACTCTAGAGTTTGAACAACTATCTATGGATGAGAAAGAAGACTTCCAAAGCTTCTACGTCAGATTGATTGATCTCACCAACTCAGCTGAAACTCTTGGGAAAATCTATTCAAATGAGCAGATTGTACAAAAAATCCTTAGATCTTTACCAAACAGGTTCCATGCAAAAGTGACAGCAATTGAAGAAAGCAAGGATCTTTCAACCATGCGAGTTGAGGAACTTGTAGGGTCATTTATGACCTATGAGTTAAATCTGGCTCGAAGAAAGAAAGACAAGTCACCAGGGATTGCCTTCAAGACGAACAATGCCAATCCAGACGACTCTGGCGAGACTGATGAAGATGAAAATTTCGTACTTCTCACCAGACAATTTAAAAAGTTCCTCAAGGGAAAAAAAAGAAAGATCCACAAATCTTCAAGGCCAGAATAAAAAACCGCAAAAACAATGGAGGAAAAGCAATTTCTATCCTAAAAATAATGCTAACTCGTCTGAAGGAAAGCCTAAGAGTCGAATTCAATGCAGAGAATGTGAAGGATATGGACACATAGCAGCTGATTGTCCCAATACTCAAAAGAAGAACAAGGGAAGGAAGGCCATGAATGTTACGTGGAGTGATGGAGACTCAGATGAATCTGAATCAGAATCAGACTGCAACAATTCCGAAAAACAGGTAACTACCATTACTGCTTTACAGCTATCTGGTACTAAATCTGGTAACTCTTCTTATGTAGATGAATTCGGACCAAACACTGAAAACTTGAGAAAAGATCTTCAAGATGCAGAAGAGAAGATTCAACTGTTGCAGGCCTTCGCTGAGCACAGCAGGGAACGACAACTGGACATTTCTGCAGTCTTAGATGATGAACAAAATGAGGTAAGCAGGTTAAGTTCAGGACTTGCTAAAACATAAGACAAAATCAAGAAACTGGCACTTGAATCCATCCAGCTTGATGAAATCCTGAACAGTGGCAGACCTTTCCGAGTAAAAACAGGTCTTGGATATGAAGGTAAAGGTAAAAATCATGACCATAAAATAAACTTTGTAAGAGAATCTCGATACAGGTACATGGAACAGAATAGAAATCATACAGATGAATCTACCTCTCATCATCATCAATACAATGTGGCTGGGACTCAAAACTTACATCCAGTCAGGAACTATGCAAGAAGCCAATTTCAGTCGAATCTATACAAGCCAGATGAGTCTGTCCATCAGAACGGCAAGAAATTTCAACCTTGACAGAGTCGACTGGATACATCTGTTTTCTAGGTATTCTGTAATTTTTATGCTAAACCTGGTCATGATGTATTTAGGTGTCATGAGTACTTATAGTTAATCAATTCACACAAAAGAAGACTTGTTTCTAGACAAGAAAAGAAAATTCGAACGAATGCTTATGTAGTTCAATTATCTTTGAGTGCTTTGATTCCTAACACATGGTATTTTGATAGTGGATGTTCTAGACACATTACAGGTGATCTCTCTACTAATACATTTTGAAAAAGGCGAAACATGTGTTGTTACATTTGATTATGGCCAAAAGGGAAAAATAGATGGATATGGTATCATCAACATCAAGGGATTGCCTACATTAACAAATGTCTTATATGTTATAGGGCTTAAGGCAAATTTGATCAGTGTAGGACAATTGTGTGATGATAACTTGCTTGTCATGTTTTCAAAAGAATATTGCAAGGTTTTAAGTCGTGACAAGCAGTCTAACCCTTTAAAAAGTGTTTTGTTTAAGGGAGTTAGATCTAGAGACAAATGCTATACACTTGAAAGTCACATAACTTGCAATTCTATTAAGACCAAAAATGAGAAATTGTGGCATAACAGATTAGGGCATCTAAACTACCATGATCTCATGAAGCTGACCGGACTACAGGCTGTGAGAGGCTTACCCAGCATAAACAATGTTCCAGATGAAATCTGTGGTGATTGTCAAAAGGGTAAGCAAATCAAAAGTCAACAAAAATCAAGTACATTTATTAATACCTCTCATATACTTGAACTAATATACATGGATTTGATGGGTCATATCCAAAAGGAAAGTATTGGTGACAAGAGGTATATTTATGTGTATGTTGATGATTTCTCCAGATACACCTGGGTCATGTTTATTCGGGATAAATCTGATACCTTTGACAATTTTGCTAATCTTTTTCAGAAATTGAGCAATGAAAAGGCAGATGAACAGGTAAGAGTCAAAAGGATCAGAAGTGATCATAGAAGAGAGTTTGAACACTCCGAGTTTGCTGATTTTTGTATCCAATATAGGATCAAGCATGAGTACTCGTCCCCAAAGACTCCTCAACAGAATGGAGTGATGGAAAGGAAAAATAGAACTCTACAAGAAATGGCTCGTGTCATGCTAAACAGCAACAAATTGCCCACGAAATTTTGGGCAGAAGCCATAAACACTGCTTGTTATATTGTCAATAGAGTCATGCTTAGATCTGGAACAAACCAAACTGCATATGAAATTTGGAAGGGTAGAAAACCTAGGGTTGATTACTTTCATGCCTTTGGAAGTAAATGCTACATTTTAAAAGATAGAGAACACCTAGGAAAATTTGACTTAAAATCGGATGATGGAATATTTTTGGGTTATGCTGAAAATAGTAGGGCCTATAAAGTTTACAATCTTAGAACCCAAACCATTCTTGAGTCAATTAATGTCAAAGTGGATGATACTAATTGTGTAAATTCGGATTTGCAGGTAGCAGATGGTGATCAACTGGAAATTCCACCAAAAGAAAAAGTTGGAACCGAAAAATCAGAAGAAGAACAACACCAAGTTGGAAGTCTCAATGATACTGAAGAATCCGATCAGGATGCGTCTGGGCACCCAGCAACATCTGCAGATCGAGACGAATCTGATTACCCAGATACACCTAATATTGCAGAATCAGAAGCATCGAGACTACCACCTGCTAGGATTCAAAAGGCTCATCCACTTGATAACATTCTCACTGATATGTCTAAGAGAAATGTGACCAGAAGAAAATTTGTTGAGATGGGTAACATCTGTCATATGTCTCAAATTGAGCCAAAAAATGTCAAGGAAGCTTTGACAGATGAACACTGGGTGTAGGCTATGCAGGAGCAGCTTAACCAATTTGAAAGAAACAATGTCTGGGAGCTGGTTCCATGTCCTAAAGAAGGTAATCTAATTGGAACCAAATGGATCTTCAAGAATAAGTCAAATGAACAAAGAAATGTGGTAAGAAATAAAGTCGGACTTGTTGTTCAAGGCTATACCCAGATTGAAGGGATAGATTTTGACGAACCATTTGCTCCGGTAGCCAGACTGGAATCCATCAGACTGTTGCTAGCTGTGTCCTGCTACATCAACTTCAGACTATTTCAGATGGATGTCAAAAGTGCATTTCTGAATGGTGTGCTTAATGAAGAAGCTTATGTGGAGCAGCCCCAAGGATTCACAGATCCATCTCACCCGGATTATGTCTTTAGACTCAAAAAGGCGTTATATGGGTTGAAACAAGCCCCCAGAGCTTGGTATGAAAGGCTCACATCATTCTTGCTAAGCAACGAATACAAAAGGGGAGGAACTGATAAAACTCTTTTCATTAAACATCTAAATCCTGGACTAACTATAGCTCAGATATATGTTGATGACATAGTATTTGGGTCTATATCTAAGTCCAAAATTAATGAATTTATAAATACAATGAAAAGAGAATTTGAAATGAATATGGTTGGTGAGCTAACATTTTTTCTTGGTTTGCAGGTAAAGCAGGATGAATCTGACATATTCATATCTCAAGCAAAGTACGCTAAAAATATGGTGAAGAAATTTGGACTTGAAGATGCAAAGGCAATGAGAACTCCCATGGGAACTACTCTAAAACTTTTAAAGGATGACAGTAGTAAGGATGTTTATCCATCCCTTTACAGAAGCATGATTGGAAGTCTTCTGTACCTTACTGCTAGTAGGCCAGATATATCCTTCAGTGTTGGAGTTTGTGCAAGATATCAAGCCAAACCTAAGGAATCTCATGTTGCTGCTGTGAAAAGAATCATCAGATATGTAAGTGGTACGTTGAATTACGGAATTTGGTTTACAAGAGATACCACTGCCCATCTTGCAGGGTTTTCAGATGCAGACTGGGCTGGGAATGTGGATAATCGAAAGAGTACATCTGGAGGATATTTCTACATTAGGAACAATTTGGTGGCATGGCTAAGTAGAAAACAAAATTCAGTGTCACTTTCCACAGCCGAAGCTGAGTATATAGTAGCTGGAAATTGCTGTACACAACTCCTTTGGATGAAACAAATGTTGAAGGACTATGGAATCTCTACAGAACAAGCCACTATGTATTGTGACAACACCAGTGCCATCAATATCTCAAAGAATCCAGTCCAGCACTCCAGAACAAAACATATTGACATCAGACACCACTTCATTAGAGAATTGGTGCAACAAAAGATTATCAATCTAGAGCACATACAGACTGATCTAAAGCTGGCAGATTTGTTTACTAAGGCCCTCGATACTGTCAAATTTGAAAGCCTTAGGAAACAAATTGGAGTATCACCTCCTTCTGAATAGGAACATGCATATTTCATAAAAAAAAAAATTGCATTTGTTTTTCTTTTTGCATTTTTGTTAACTATCCTATTCTTATATTAAGTAGATCATGTTTTTGCTTGCAGATATATCTGAGTGCTTGTGGCTGATAACGAGACAGATACGTCTGGCTAATAGCAGTCAACATGTCTCCGGATGAATCTAACTAGCACTCAAATCTGGACAATCCTAAGGATAAGTCACTGCTGTCTATATCATATGGTTGTTACTGGATGAGATTTCATATTATGTGTGTAGACCTATGATCTAAATCTTGCTTATAGCATTGCACGCATTTTTCTTATTATCAAAGGGCAAGACTAGTGGAAAAGAAGACTGCCTATCCAAGCCAAGTTCATACCCTTTAGCTTCAAAATACGATGAATTGAGATAAATGTGGTAATATTGTAGAAGTAAGGGGAAAACCTAGTAAGCTAACTTCTGGGGATTGTGTGAATCTACCAATCCAAGCCAAGTTCATACCCTTCTTCTAACCTAAAGGGGAACATACTGTAAGATAACTTCTGGGGATTGTGTGAAGCTGTTTCCACCTCCAAAAGACATTTCCATACTATAGAAAAAGTCGGCAAGCCGGATTTGAGAAAATGCACTTATAGATTTTGATCGGTCTTATTGTGCATTACGGTGATAAATCGATAAGTCAGGACAGTCATATGATTTTTGAAAGTATGTGGATGACTAAGTGATATGATCTGGACCAGGCATCGAAGAGCAAAGTCAAGCCATCGGAAGTATGACAGTGATCTACGTGGAAAACGGAGCAAGTTCCATGTTGGAATCGAGACGAGAAGTCGAAAGGATCAAGCCGAGCCGAGTAAACGAAATTATTTATGCAGAAAAGGCATTACGGCCGAATGGAAATCCTTCACGGCTGTAACTCATATAATCACGGTCGTAAAAGCTATTGTCACGGACGTAATCAACTATCGAGGGAAAATGATAAATTTCAGGCAGAATAGGTCTTACGGCCGTATGTCCAGTCTCACGGCCGTAACTATTGGTGCAGATTTGGATCCGTGAGGCCTTTACGACCGTAACGTTATTCTTCACGGCCGTAACTGGGTAGCGACCAGATTTTGCGGGATTTTAATTATTTTAATCCTTTTTTAGTTTTTAGGTTATTTTCCTAATTTAGTGTTTTAGCTTAATTAGAATTATACTTTGAGTAAACTAGCGACTAGGTTATTTTGCTTATTTATATTCCTTTCCATGATTGTAAAAAAACAGTTTAGTTTGAGTTTGAGATTAATATTATTTGAGAGAGTTTTCTCCAATTTAAAGGTTGAGGAGTCCCTTTGGTGTTCTTCGAGAACAAATCCAACTTATCAAATATTATGAAATATTTGTGGCGTTGAACTTATCAAATATTCGCGAGAATATTTGTGGCGTTTCCAATTTAGAATCTTATCAAGGAAATTGACAAGTCCTTGTGGTGTTTGGAAAACCTTGGATCTCGATTCCGCATCGTCAATTTCTTGCGTCGTGAATCTTGGGTCAAGGTCCTATCGTCAATTTTATCTTTCCACTAGTTTAATTCTTGTTTAATTTCGTGTTTAAATCTGATCTAAATCTTTCCTAGGTTTTAATTTCGTTATTCCGCGTCATTCGACGAGATTCCCCGACTGGGATCTCATCACTAAGGATTGCTCGGATCACACACGCACATTAATCAACTTATTTATATACGTGATGGATTGTATACTGCCAGATGTTCTGACTCAACAGATGTCAACAAGTGCTCAAACGTGTCTCAGGTATCAAGATGCATTTAGATCTTTCTTATTCACGAATGTTTAGATTTTATTCTAAAAATATTTATTTTTAAGACAGTATATCGTGGGCTAATATGTACAAATCTTGCAGAACAAGTCAGTTGATTGTGGAGCCCAATTTTGGTAATTTATTTGCTTCCTAATTCTCAACATATTTCGTTTCTATTTTTTTTTTTAAGGAAAGAAGTTGGTAAGAATCAGGATTCTTCAGTTACCATAATGAACTCTAATTCTTTTTTTATGAGAATTCCTCTTAACCCCAAAAACTCTCACTCTCCTTCATAAAACCTCACGTCCCAAGTTCCAAAAACCCCAAAACTCTCTCATCAAAACCCTAATTTCCGTCTTCCTCTCTCTCAAAATTCTACACCCATTCCAGGACATGGCTCGAAGCAAGCAAACCGGAAGGAGGAGAGTCACCAGAGGCGGCGGTGGCATTGAAGAATCACCTCAACCAGACCCATCGGGGATGGGAACTCCAAGCGCCGGGGCCATTGTACCAGCACCGCCCTCCGGCACCAGCCCAACACCGACCTCTCTCTCTACCGCCAGTACTACTCCAACACCTGCTCTTCTCATGGCCTAAATTGGCCGGAGCACGCCTATCATTACACAAACCATGGGCGTAACAGGTAATCTTGGGTCCAGCCATATCTCTCCCTTAGATATTCGTAGTGAACTGCAGGGAGCACGAAAGCTTGCTGCCATGAGAAGTGCAAGAGATGTGAAAATTGGGGATGAAGAAGGTGGAGATGAATCTGGTGAAACTGAATCTGGTAATGAAAAGGAAAAGGAAAAACTAGAGGAGTAGGAAGAGTCTGGGGAGGATGAAAAATTTGAGGAAGACAAGGATGCAGACAAAACTGGGGATGAAGCACCACCAGAAGAGCCAGAGGAATCTGAGGATGAAGACGAGTCTGAGCAGTCGGAAGAAGAGACTGAAAAGGAGGTTGTAATCCCAGAAAGAAAGGGAAAACAAAAAGCAGAAGCCATTGCGAGTTCGAAGAAGAAAAAGGGTGACATAGCCGCGAGTCCAGTGAGATCCAAGTTTGATGTATCTTCATTCGTCTGCACCCCCATGCAGACAGGAAGAGGTATGTTTACCCCATTCAATTTCAAAATTTGGTCGTCTGAGGCATACACTGATTTCCAAAAACACATTTCGGGTAAACGGTTGCATTATGAATCTAGAGTGACTATAGGCGAATTTGATGACTTTGAGATTGATGATATTGTGCCACACTTTGGGTTGAAGAAATTGACTGATTATAAGGGGGATATCAATGAGACCCTGGTCAAAGAATTTTATGCCAATATCCCTATTGACTATAACTCCAAAAAATGTCTTTTTACCACTTCACTTTTTGTTAGGGGACAGTTAATTAAAATTTCTGCAAAAGAACTTAGAAATTGGTTAGGACTGAATGGCTATGTGGCTGATGAGGATGAGTCTATGGAAGCCACTAATGATGAAATTGCTATGGAGTTGTCAGGAGGAAAGATCACGTGGCCAGTGAAGGGGTTAAAACAATTGCCTAGGTCAGAAATGTCAAAGAAATATCAAATTCTTCACAAAATTGTAAAGGCAAATTTTAACCAACTCATCCATGACTCAAGCTTTAAGAGAGATTCTACCGGAACCTTGTTTCTCCTAGGGACTAAACGTAATATTGACCTTGCTGCACGAATCTGGAATTCTATCATTGGTAGGGTTTCGGGAAGTGGTCCTAGACAAGGGAATACTTATCTGTTGGTTTACCCTTGGATTATTTCACATTTTTGAGTGATCAGGGTATCCAGACACTGGAAGATGATCTGGTGATCACCTCCAAAGTGTTAAACAGGGCCAGATGCAGAAAAACTTTGGAGATGCAGACGGGTCACAAGAAGCAGGTTGTGGATGAGACTGCTAGGAATCAGGATTCAACTGATAAAGATGTCAGGCTTGGTCAGCTGGAAGCAGAGAATGTTAGGATGAAAGCTGACATATCTGAACTCAGTGTGCGTGTTAAACGTCTTGAAGACACGCTTGATCAGCTGCTTGGAGGGTCTTTTAAAGATGTGGCTCCAGTCGAAGCCAAGGAAAAGAGAAATGTTGCAGCCAAAAAGCTCCCTCTCTCGAAGAAGCAAAAGAAGACCAAAGACTGATCTCAACCCTGGCAGTTTCATCTATTTATTTTCAATGATTTAAAAACATTGTTATTATGTTTTGACTTTAGGTTGTGAATTTTGCATGCGGGTTTTGTGAACCTTATGGCTTCTCCTCTTATACCGAAAAGGGGGAGTAGCATGGCATGGCATGTCATATCATCTTTTTTATTTATGCTCTCTATGTGTTGATTTCCTTTACATGCATTATTTGATCATGATGCATATTTCGAGGGGGAGATTTGTGATAGGGGGAGCTAATTGATTTCTTGTGATCATAAAAAGATGATTGGTTTCGGAAAAATAGAAAAAGACAAAGGGGGAGATTGTTAATTTTATATTATTAGCATTCCCTATTTTTCACGAATGTGTAATTTAAGAAAACTTGATTTAATTACTAAATACGTGTATTTAGTAATTTATTAAGTTTAATTAAATTATGCTAATATTTATTGAAGAAAATATTTCTTATTTTCGAGAAAAACATTTTATTGTTGGAAAGATAATGATCAAGAAATATTGATATTGATTTGATCATAATCTCGAAAATATTGATATTGATTTTGAAATCTTGATCTTGTTATTTTGGTAAAATTCTTGATAATATGTTGTGATTATTCTTGACATTCAAGCTTATCCAAGATATGGTAAGTGTCTTCTTGATATGGTCAAAGAATATTTCAATCTTATCTTTGCATATAATAAGATCATCATCCTGATAAGGGTTGAGCTTATCTACACATGAAAAGATTTGTTGGACGAAAATCTATGTTGTGAAAATCCTTGATAAGGCCGAAAATTTAATGATAAAATTTGATATATTATTTTATGGTAAGATCTTTTAAGATTTATCATTATCCTTGTTTATGGTAAGATTTATTTAAGGATAATTATCTTACCTTTTCTAATTGTCTCTACTGTATTTTGCAGGTATTAGAGATCTTGTGCAATAAGAAAACTTGGGAGTCAAGTAAACCTAATTGCACTTTAAATAGGAGGAAAACAGGATGTTTTCATAAGACATGAAAAGATATAAAGTTCGTGTGGAGCTTCTCAATATACACATCCACTTTAGAAGTCTTGAAACTTTATTTTCGTGTAGTGCAAAAATAATTAAAGCTTCAATTGTATTGTGACTTCAATACTCCCGGAGGAGGATTCCATCACTTAGGGAAGGAAAGAATTTCAGCGTGAAGATCAAACGGGAGTTCGTGTTGATGAAAAGTTTTGCAAAGTCCAAGAAAACTACTGAAGAGTGGTGGGACACCAGCTCACATTACATGCCATAGAAGGATCATGGAGTGATCTATTTCTTGGATGTTTGATAAAGTCTATGCGTAGATTTATTCTGTAGTTTAGATTGATCTGTATAAACTCTTTCCTTATATAGTGATTGTTTTTTGTTCGCAGGATGCGAACCGTGGGTTTTCCCTGTTAGGGTTTTTCCCACGTCAAGCTCAAATTATTGTGTTCTTTTCCATTTACAATTCCGCACAATTTATTCTTTTTGTTTATGTTTTACTATTCAGACGAATCTGCTTGAGCAAGATTCTTCTGGTACTGTGCTAAACAAAACTTAACAATTTACTGTTAATTGGTTACTGTCCAGACTCATCTGTAACAGTCTATTTATAAAATTTAGACAATTTCAAATTTTCAACATCTAAGTGGATTTAGATGTTTACTTCTTTATGTTTTATTCGCTCTTGTACCTGCAAAATATTATCCCGTATTAATACTTATGATATTTAAACAATCTCTTAATTTATTTAGAGGTAGTATTTTGGTTCCCATATCTAGTGGATTATACAAAGTAGATACTTCGACTATCTTTGTGATTTCTTTTTCTAACATTTCTCTAATAAATGAAATCTAACATCAATATATTTTGTCCTATAATGAAGACATGATTTTTACTTAAGTGTAATGGAGATTGGATGTCAGAATGTAACACATCATTATTATTAGTAAAACAAATTTCACGTAGAACTTGAGAAATATATGACCGTTGATTTAAAAACAATTTTTTTTTTTTTTTTTTTCTTTCACTTATAATTTTCTCACCCCTAATATTCTTCTTGCAGGTCCTAACTCTTTCATTTTAAAACCAAAGTTTTAATTTCTATTTTGTAACATCAATTTCACACATCTCTTCCAGCAAGAAACTTGTCATTAACATACAACATAATATAACAAGAAATTGAGCCTCCTTTAGCTTTAAAGTAAAAACATGGATCATGCTCACTTTATTGAACTTAAGCCCGTTTATGAAGTGTCACACCTTTTATATTATTGTCCAGTTGCTTGTTTCAAATCATACAAAGATTATTTAAGAAACACACACAATTACATTTTCTTTTTTGTCCTAAACCTTTAGGTTGAAACATATAAATTTTTTGCATCCAAGTTTTTCATTTAAAAATTAATAGTTTTCACATCTAATCAATTTAAAATAAAATTGAGAAACAAGAGACAATAAAGTCCTTACAGAAGTATATTTGACTACGTGTAAAAATATTTTATTGTAGTTAATTCCTTCATTTTGAGTGAAGCCCTTAGCAACTAACTTGACCTTGTACCTAACAATGTTAACTTTAGATTCATTCTCTTTTATTTTGCAAATTCATTAAAGTATATAATTTTTTTCCCCTTAGATTTATTTATTGAACTCCAATTTTTAATTTGATTGACGAAAGCTATCATATTTCTTTGTTGCAAGCCAGAGGCTTGCATCTTTTCCACTTACAGTCTCTTCATAAGAATAAGGCTCATTCTCAAGGAAATTTCCTACAATAAAAGCATAGACAAAATCTGCTTCATCAAATATGGCAGGTGGCCTTATTTCTCTCCTCAGCCTATCGCTTGCTAATTTAAATTTTTTCTCGAAGTTCATTTTCATTAAAAGTCACATTTTTGCTTATTATGACGTTGTACCCTCCTCACCTCTATGCTAAAGTCTGTACCCTCTCGCCCATTCACTATTACCCAGAAAATTTCTTTAATGGCCCTTGATTCCATTTTTCACTCATTTGGATGGGCATAAGCGGAAAATCCAAATACCCTTAATTCGGAATGGTTAACAATATATTCACTCCAATTATGATCAGGTGTATGATATTGTAGTAGTTTAGTAGGATATTTATAATAAGGTAAGATGTAGTTTTCACAACTTAACTTTTTCCCGAGATAGCTTTGGGAGACTTGAGCTTATTAGCATGCCATCTATTTTTTTTTTTTTTTTTTTCTAAGAGGGTCATATTCATCGTTTCAGCTAAGCCATTCTCTTGAGGAATCCAGGTGACAATTATGTGTTAAAGATTACAAAATTTATCAAAGTACTCATTACAAATTAATGGCCATTAGGAGTTCTAAGAATTTTTAATTTCTTATTGGCTTGATTTTCACAAGAGTTATTCAATATATAAAATGTTGACAAGGATTATATTTCTAGTGGTACCAGGGATACCCTCACAATCCTCATATCATGAGGTCAAGTATTCAAATTCCTAAGGACGTGCCCAGTGCGGTGGGACAAAAATCAACTTCAAAAGTGAACAACTCGTGTGTTACGGGATACACAAATATACACAAATCACCTTGATATTAGTAACTCAAAAATTACACCAACAGTTTGGCGCCCAACGTGGGGGTACGAAAGGAAAAAGAAAAATGGTAACAACTCGACGAGCAGTAAAAGAAGGTCCATTAGATATTCGTGCCTCTAAACAACTGAACCAAGAAGTGGTAGATACACATCCTCTCGCAAGAGAAAATCCCCCCGTGTTACCTTCACATCAATGATATGATCCAGACGGTTGTAGCAGCAGCCCTAGATGCCAGAGATCTGCAAGATCAGTGCAAAGTTCGAACCTCCCTGGCTGCCCCTATGCAGCCACCAATTGAAACAAATCCAAGAGCGCCTGAAGGAAGCGACGAAACTGAACCAGGTGACCAATTGGAAGAAAGCCTTCGGCAGACAGAAGTGTGTACATCGGGTAACTCATACCCCCACGAATCCTGAGAGCAGAAGAAACGATCTAACCTGTTTACACGAGAAATCTTGGACAAACCACTCCCAAGAAACTTCAAGCTACCTAGCCTGCCAGAATATGATGGCGTGTTCAACCCAAAGGAACACCTAGAAAGGTTAGACAGCATGATGATACTTTATGGCTTTGCCGACGCAATACATGTCGAGTGTTCTTGACCACCCTCAAAGGGAGAGCCCAAACATGGTTCTCCCAACTTCCCACCAATTCCATCTTTAATTTCAAAAAATTCTTTGATTGCTTCCTAAAGAATTTCTCCAGTAGCAAAAGGTATAGAAAGACCAGTGGACAACTCATGACATTCAAGCAACAACAGGGTAAAACCCTTCAACATTACATTCAACGCTTCAACAAAGAAGCACTCGAAGTCCCCAACCTAGATGCCAAACTATCCGTTTCAATCTTGACTAATGGATTAAGGCAAGAACGTTTCTTGATATCACTAACGAAGAGACTTCCAACCGATATTAGTGAATTGCTTGTCAGGGCTGAGAAGTACATCAATGTTGAAGAAGCTTAGATAGCAAAAGAAGAACCAGAAGAACACACAAAGAGAAAGGTCGCAAAAGAACCCTCCAGGGAGGATCATAAGAAGCAAAAAGTTTGGGACTCAAACAGAGACTTTCATGGTAGGTACAATCAATACACACTCATTAAGGTCTCACTGCTAGAGGGCATCATGTAGGTCTCCCAAAAAGGTGTAATCACATAAGCGAAACTATTGAATATCGATCGATGCCGCCCCATGAATGATGCGTATTGTTGTTTTCATAAAGGACCGGGGCATAGAATAGAGGATTGCTACCAACTGAAAGACAAAATTGAATGCCTAATCAGATCAGGGTACCTGGGACTGTTCATAAGAAAAGACAATGATATGGATCATAGGGGACAACACACCCCTCCTAAGCAAGGGTCACATGAGCATAATCAACCACACAAAAAAAACCCCTAGGTGGCGTGATCATAGTCTTTACCAGAGAACCCTCGTGCAAAGATAGCAGGTCTGCGAGGAAGGCCTACCAACGGGACGTCCGAAAAAGAACATCTGTGTGGGACCGCATCGAGAATCCAGAGTATAATCAGTAACCTCATTCCTAACATATCTCAATACTATTTTCATAACAATAAATGTGAAGTCAATTATTTTCCTAGATAAATTTAGGGTAATTGGTGCAAAAGGTCCCTACCTTTGGACATTCTTGTACAATTCATCCCAATGTTTGGTTTTTTGGCCTTTTCACCCCCCACCTTCACATATCTTTGCCGAAAATGTCTCTACCGTTTGATTCCATCCAAAGAACCATTAGTTGACTTAAAAATTACTTATTGACCATTTTAATGAAGGACAAAAGTGTGATTTTGTATTGGGTAATTGGTCCCTACCTTTCACACTTCTTATGGAATTCGTCTCAACGTTTTTTTTTTTTTTTTTTTTTGGCAAATTCACCATTACCTTCACCTTTTCTTGCTAAAAAAACGTCCTTATTGTCTAATTTAATCCAAAAATCCGTTAGTTGATCCAAAAGTCACCTATTAACTTTTTTTTTTGATAATCTTATTGACTGTTTTAATGAAGGAAAAACAAGTCATTTCCTATTATTTAATTTAAAATGATGTAAAAGAAATGATAAAAAAAAAAAAAAAAAAAAAATTGTTAATGTGCATCTTCTTCCCAACTCCATTCTCACCCGTTCAGTTCAATTAAACCCTCTTTATTTTTTTCCAATTGCTATAATTGCGCTAGGGCATCTTTTTGGTGTTAAGGCAGGAAAGGATTCAGATTGGAACCCTAATCGTCTCCCTCAAGCCTGTCATTTTCTTTGCGTAAATTTCAGACCTAAACATGTGAAACCCTAAATTTTCACCATCTCCACCAATAAATTAAATGCACAGAAATTGTTGTTTTCAACCATACCAATTACAGCAATTGAACGAGTGGGAATAGGGTTGGGAAGAAGATGAACGGTAACAAATATTTTTTTGTTTTTATTTCATTCTTTCTTTTTCATCATTTTAAATTAAATAATAGGAAATGAATTGTTTGCCCTTCATTTTTGTCCTTCATTAAAGTGGTCAATATGTAATTTTTGAGTCAACTAACGGTTCTTTGGATGGAATCAAATATCAGGGAGGTTTTCGGCAAAGAAATGTGAAAGTGGGGGTGAAAATGCCAAAAAACCAAACATTGGGATGAATTGCACAAGAATGTCCAAAGGTAGGGACCTTTTGCGACAATTACCCTAAATTTAATTTCGAGTATTTCCTTGAAAAGTTTTTGAAGTTAGTTCTTCACTTGAATAACCTTGCAAAAGCTAACCACAATAGACAACTGGGTCGATGCAGCCCTCAATGCTCGAATAGTCAACCACGATAAATCAACCAGGTCTTGACTGCTATCAATGCACAATAGCCGACCACGGTAAACAACCTAGTCACTACGGCTATCAAACAGACAAATGGTTGACCACAATAGACAACTGGGTCAATGTTGCCCTTAATGCTCTAATAGTCGACCACGGTAAATACCTAGTCGTGACAGCTATCAACGCACAACTAGCCGACCATGGTAAACAACCAGGTTACTACGGCTATCAAACACACAAATGACCGACCACATTAGACTACTAGGTCAATGTGGCCATCAATGCTTGGATAGCCAACCATGGTAAACAACATGGCCGTGATGGCTATCAACGCACAATTAGCCAACCACGGTAAACAACCTGGTCACTACGGCTATCAAACACACAAACTGCCGACCACAATAGACAACTGGGTTAATGTGGCCCTCAATGCTTGAATAGCTTACTACGGTAAACAACCTGGTTGTGAAGGATATCAACGCACAGCTAGCCAACCATAGTAAACAACATGAACACTACGAGTATCAAAAACACAAATGGCCTACCACATTAGACAACTGGGTCAATGTGGCCCTTAATTGATGTGATCCGAGGTAGAAGATCAAAAGAGAAACCAAGATAAGGGCGATGTCACGAAAATCTACATGGGAAACAAGCATGTTTCGTGTTGGGCTCGAACCAAGAATCAGACTGGATCAAGTTGTTTCAAAAGAACGAAAAAGGTGCAGTCGGTGCTACCACACAATCGCATGGTCAAGAGAAGCGCGCGATGATACAAAAATTTCACCCAAGAGTTTCAAGCGACTCCACGCGATTGCGATAGATTTGCATGCGAGATCGCGCGGTTGTGACAGAAGCAGATTTTCTCGATTTTTAAGTTAATTTCTATTTCATTACTAATTAATTTATTTTTCAACCCTAATGCGATAAGGTTAGTGCTAGGTCATTTTTTTATTATATTATTCATATTCTCATTATTGTAACACAACTTTTATATTATTGAGAATTGAAATTGAGTTTTTACACTTTGAGAGAAAGGAGGATTCATTTTCTTGTTCTTCAAGAACAATCTTGAACTTATCAAATATTTGTGAGAATATTTGTGGCGTTCCATTCACCAATCTTGATTCTTATTCCACATCATTTCTTGCGTCTGAATATTAGGTCAAGGTTCTATCATCAACCTATCTTTTATTATTGTTCTTATGTTTCTCGGGTCTTGTTATTGTGTTTCTCACTGAATTTAGATCTTTCTTATCGTTGTGTTTTAATTTCCGCGTTCTTCTTCGCGTTTCTTGAGTGGAATTGAATCAGGTGGTATTAGAACTTTGATCTAAATTTAGTTCTTGGTATTTCTTGACCTTTTCTTCTTTTTCTTGAGTTTTCTTTTTTTTCTTGTTTTTCGTGCCAGTCAAGTTTTCCTTATTTTGATCCATTAAAATTCTCACAAAATTTTAAACTTGTTTATTTTAGTCAATTCTTATTCAAATTCAGTCATATTTGTTTTGATGTGTTCGTAGTCAAATTTCGGATTAAAAAAAATCTGAAATTTACCAAAAAAAAAAAAAAAAAAATTCAAATATTCCGAGAATTTCTCAATTCTTATTTTTTTTCATGTCTTCCATAAATTCCTTATTTATGATTCTTGATAGGTTTTTGAGTGATATTGAAAAGGGGATTTTGAGTGATACACGAGTGATAAATTTTGTGAGGAATTTTATCTCTTTTTCTTGTTATTAAACATGTCTCATAGGGGAAGATCTTCATTATCTTCAACAATGGGTGTCGAACAGTAAATTAAATGATTAAATTCATGGAGGCACAATGGGATAAATTCTTGGCTAGGATGGATGAAAGAGAAGCACGATGGCGAAAGGACCAATCTCAAGGGGATTCTAGAGCTAGGAGGGATAAGAGGCATGAATCCAATACTAGGGATGGAGATGGGTTGATGAAATGCCATTGAAGTGAAAGGAGACATCAAAGCGGGACAGTAGTGATCATGTTCCAAAGAGGAGGGAGGAAATAACAATCAAAAGTAACTATAATTCCGAGTCCAAACCTCCGAAGGATAGAAATACTAAATGCTTTAAATGTTTGGATTTGGGTCACATTGCACTTCAATGTCCACATAAAAGGATAGATGTGATGTGAAAGTTGTTTCGGGAGAATTGAAATTGAGTTTTTACTCTTTGAGAAAAAGGAGGATTCCTTTTCTTGTTCTTCAAGAACAATCTTGAACTTATCAAATATTTGTGAGAATATTTGTACCATTCTAACCAGAACTTATCAAGGAAATGACATCCCTTGTGGCGTTCACCAATCTTGGTTTTTATTCCGCATCGTTTCTTGCGTCTTGAATATTGGGTCAAGGTTCTATTGTCAATCTATCTTTTATTATTGTTCTTATGTTTCTTGGGTCTTGTTATTGTGTTTCTTGCTGAATTTAGATCTTTCTTATCGTTGTATTTTAATTTCCGTGTTATTCGTCGCGTTTCCCGAGCCACATATAAATAAGTGTATTTTATATGTCAAAGTTAGAATATATTATTGTTGTTTTTGAATAAATTATATTTAATGTGAGCTTACTTATTTACTTTTCAGAAAATATCCCAAATCATGAGAATTGAGCAATTGATGAAAAAATGTTCAATTGGATGCTAATTGGAGCTAAATTGGACAATCGTGAGGCTAATGACGTCGACAGGGAAAGATGCAATGTGCCAAAGTAAAGGAATAAGAAGTTGGAGGATCCAATTGAAGGAATTGAGAGTTGAAATGAACAAATTGAGAAGATTCCAAAGTATGAGAACTATATTATTGCAATTGAAAGTTGAAGAACTGAAGAGCAAATTAAACATGAGGAACCAACTTGCAAATATCCAATAATTGACTTGGATCACAAGACAATACTTTGAGAATTTTTAGGAGTCAATTGGATGCAAGTAGAGGTAAAAAGGAAATGAAATATGATAAGAATATTATCATAAATTAATTTCAATTGCACAAGATTCTGGACAGATCTCTAGTCGAACTTTGAGACCTGATTTTGGGGTAGTAAACATTCGAATTGGGAAAATCCTATTTCAGGAAGAATTATATTAATTTAATTTATCCTCCTAATACAATTTTAATAACCTCAATCGGACAAAGGAATAGAAAGATATGATCGAAACACTGAACACTATCCAGAGACCAAAAAAGACTCGCGTGCGGGTTTGACAATTTGATTTCCTTTTTCGATTAAGTCTCTTCTCCGACTTTAAATACAACCTATTGGCACAAAAATCAGAGACCTTTGCCTCTCCTAAGAACGATCCACAATTGAGAATTCAACATCAAATTCTTGGGGATTCAAGCATCGCAAAATGACGTGAATTGAAGATAATTGATCGATACTTGGTGCAAGCGTTCCTTTCTGTATATTATTTTCAATGAACGTTTATTATTGTAGTTTTTGCTATTTAATCATGATGTGTAACTAAAATCTATGTTGATATGAATGATGTAGCCTAATTTTATTATTTTAGTTTCAATATTTCATTGTTTTAATGATTCGTTGCATGTATTGATTTATTATTGTATTTAATGCGTGAATGAACTGACCACTTATTTATGATTTAATGAGTTATTTCCATAATCCGAGAGGTAAGTTAATAACTTAGATCAAGGTAATAAATCCCGTAATTGGAGAAGAGATATAGATATACTCTTGTTATCATTGCGGTCATGTGTGAATTCTTATGTGCTATACATCTAGATAAGGAATATTCGGACCCTCTATAGAGATACATTGTTGACTTATTTAGGTAGAATTGATTTAAACTCGAGAGAGGTATTTCAATATACATTAGTGAATTCAACCGAGTACATATTTAGGAAATAAAACATGAAATTGGAATTTGATTTAATTGGTTAGGTGAAATCGGGATTCTCAACTACTTTACGATCATCTTTAAAAACAAAACAAATTCGCAATTTTAATTCTTTAGTTTATTTTCTTAGTTTTAGCTTAAAACACTAAACTCTTTCATCCGTTCAAATAGGGACAGAACTAACATATTTCGGTACTTAATAGAGGTCTTCGTGGGACGATAATCCGGACTTCTAGGTTCACTTTATTACTTTTCAACACCCGTACACTTGTGGGTGTATCTCGCATCACGAGATATTTGTGAACAAGTTTTTGATTAAATAAAATAAGGACCACCCTGCTGCCTGTTTCCCACAAAGTTGACTTTTAATTACACCTTCAGTCCTCAACTTCCAATAGTTGCGATTGAGTCCCTAAACTTTTGAATATTCTCAATTTACTCGTTTCAGCTCTCAACTTCTGATTTGCTTTCTTTAGCACCAAACGTGCTTCTCGGTTGATGTCACAAACTTCTCAATCACTCAATTACGCTCCGATTAGCATCCAATTTTGTGTTTTTCCCATAAATTGCTTCATTCTCCATCTTTCGAGATATTTTCTGAAAAGTACACAAATAAACACAAATTAAATAGCCTATATTCTTAAACGAAAATAATTTATTCTAACTTTGATATATAAATAAGTGTATAAAATACACTTATCAAATACCCTCAAACTAGAACTATTGTTCGTCCTCGAACAATGTAAGCTAAAGTAACAAATTAAAATAACAGAAAGCAATTATTTTTGTTTTGTTAACATGTATACCATATGCCTCAATAGTCCAAATCAATTCATATTTTAGCAAGAGTCATGAACAACATAGTAAAATAATTTCTAGTTATCTCATACCAAATTTTCAAGTGTGTGTGTGTTGATAGCCAAAGTCAAATTCCTACTCATGCAAAGGATATACTTAACACTCTGTAGCTTGTTATGCACATTCAAACTCGAATCCCATGTGGTCACCCTAATGAATCTAATGATTTTCCTTACATCGCTCATGGATGATCACAACTTACTGCTTTTCTTTTGGTTTCTTGACTACTTCCTCCACTTTGAAGCAACTCTCATTTTGAACTTCAAGATCCTGTCTTGGCTTTATGCTGAAAGTGACTTGTTCCTTCTCGACCCTAAAAATGATTTCTCCCTTTTCAATGTCGATTAGTGCTCTTCTAGTAGCTAGAAACGGCCTTCCAAAGATGAGGGGGCATCTGCGTGTCTTCCTCCATGTCCAATTCACAAAGTCGGCTGGGAAGAAAAATTTGTCCACTTTCACTTTAACATTCTCAACTATCCCATATGGATATTGGATTGACATGTTCCCCAACTTCAAAGTAATATTCATTGGTTTAGGCTCCCTCAAACCAAGTTTTCTGTAAACAGATAGAGGCACTAGATTAACAATGATCCCAAGATCACACAAGACATTATCAAAACTAAAGTTACAAACAGTACAAGGGATAGAGAAACTCCCTGGATCTTTCTGCTTTCGTGGTAACCTTTTTTGTAAGATGGCATTGCATTCTTCAGTAAGAGCTACTGTTTCAAAATCTACAAGCTTTCTTTTGTTTGACAACATTTCCCTCATGAACTTCAAGTAAAGTTGCATTTGGGCTAAGGCTTCAGCAAAAGGGATATTTATGTGTTGTTTCTTAAGAATTTCCAGGAATTTACCAAACTGTCGTTCCAACTGATGCTTCCTCTATCTTTGTAGATATGTGATGGGGGGCACATAAGCCTTAACAGGATGTCGAACTCTAACTTCTTCTTCCACTTTTTCTTGAATTTCTGAAGTAGATCTCTGTTCTTTTTCACTTTGTTGTTCTTCCAAAACATTAATGTTCCAAACACTCAAGAACCCTCCTGATAGACTGTTTTTTACCGTTGGAAAAGATGATCATATCATCAGCAAATTACAGATGCAATACAATAATAGCAGCTCCGTGTTGAAAAGCCATACTAGGGAACCTCTCAAACTGCACTGTGAGTAGACGAGAGAAGAAATTATCAGTAATAATGAAAAGAGATGGCGGTATAGGATCTCCCTGCCTAAGTCCCCGCGAGAAAGATAAGAAGCCACATGGGCGCCCATTAAGGAGCACCGAGAACATACATCCAGAAACACATCTCCTGATCCTATCGATCCACAACTGATCAAAACCAAAGATCTCCAACACTGAGTAGAGAAAGCCCCAATCCATGCAATCATATGCTTTATCCATATCAAGCTTCAACATAGTATTCCCCCCTCTTACTCTACCATCCAAAGTGTTGAGGATCTCCTGAGTCAATAAAACATTATCTCCAATAAGCCTTCTAGGGATAAAACCATTCTGCTGAGGAGAGATAATATAAGAAAGCAACAAACTGAGTCTGGTGTTCAAAAGTTTAGTGATGAGCTTATTGAACACCGTGCATAAACTGATAGGCCTAAAGTTAGTCCACCTGCAGGATCCATCCCTCTTAGGGACCAAAATAATAGAAGTAGCAGCAAAACCCCTAGGAAGAGCTCCACCCTCAAAGAAATCCAAAACTGCACTGGAAACATCATCCTGAATAATATCCCAACACTACTGAAAGAATAAGGATTAGAAGCCATCCGGTCCAGCGACACTGTCAGAATCAATGCTGAAAGCCGCCTCCCGTATCTCATCAATCGAAGGGGGGCATTTTAGTGCCATATTGTCTTCATGCATCACTAGCTTGGGAATAATATCAGCTCTGATGGGCTCCAAAGGCTATGACTGAGAAGATAGGAGATCCTGGAAGAAAGCAATATCCAAAGACTGAATCTCAGCAGTAGTAGATAACATATCCCCTGAGTGGTGGTGATAGATCTGATGCGTGATTTAATTCATTGCCCTGAACCATCGTATGTAATTAACGGGTGTTGTGATCCCCCTCACACACCCATCGTGAACGGGCCTTTTCCTTCCAATAACCCACCTCAATAGCCAAGGTCCGATTCAAATCAGCCTGAGCCTGATGTAGGGAGTCACGGTGCTCCGGGGCAGGGTACAAATCATACTCAATCTCCAACTCATCGACCTTATACTCAGCATCTTGTACTCTCTGAAAAATGTCCCTGAATACATTTCGGTTCCACCAACGTAAACCATGTTTTAGCCTGAAGAACTTCTCCTAGAGAGCAGCCATCCCCGTAAGATGTTTAGGGAATGACCACTTTTGAGAGACGAAGGCTGAGAAGTCATGGTGCTTGGTCCAAATGTTGAGGAATCTAAAAGTTCTAGGCCCCAAATCATCCTCATCATCCTAGTGAAGCAGAAGAGGCGCATGATCAGATGAAGTCCGATTCAAGTGCCTAATAGTGAGCTGTCGACAGAAAGCAGTAGCTACATAATTAATCAAGATCATGTCTAGTCTCTTCCAAACCCGACCATTGGTCCAGGTGTATCTGCTACCAATGAACCCAACATCCTCCAAACCAAAATCAAGCATCATGTCAGAGAAAGCTGATGTACCTATATCCCTGGTGTTATGGTTCGTGCGCATACCATCATGAGCAATAACATTAAAATCTCCTCCAACTATCCACGAACTGTCCACATTGAGGGAGATGTGGTGAAGACTTGCCCACAAATCCCTCCTACCAGATGTCGTACAAACAGCATATACAGAAGTCAAGAAAATAGGCCGTGACAGTCTGGGATCCTCATCTCTAATGTGCAAATACTGAGAATGATCAACCAATGTAGTAACAGTAGTCGCGGAATTCTAGAAAGCCCAAATTTTCCCAGATGAGTTCTGCATCCCAGTATCGAAACTAAGCAATCCTCAAATGTAATCAAATCTCTCCTGAAGAACGAAGGACTCCAAAATAACCAAAAAATAAACATGATGCAGCTGAATCAACCTTTTCAATCACTTGTGAGTAGCTGCACTAGCTACACCCCTAACATTCCATATGATGACACTCATCAAGACTGGGAACGAGAGGTATCCAATGACTGACTCCTGGTCATCATCCGAGTAGGTGGAAATCTAGTGTCAGTGGTACACAAATTTTCCTTCCTGAGTGACCGGAATAAAACCATCATCCTCAGTACATTGAGCCATACCAACCAAATCATCTGTGGAAGATCTCCTGAAAGGGCCCTGCTGGTGAACCTCCAACTGGGTAATGCTCTCTGTATTAGACTGAATCCCAGAATCAAAGGAGACATAGGAATCCACATTCTGATGGAAAATGTGAGGCGTATCAGAAGGAACTACTGCTAAGGCACCATAAGAAGGATCCTCATCCTCAGCTGAGGTCTGCTACCTCAAAAGGATATCATCAAGTAACGGATCAGAAAAAGAAGCTGGAGCAATACTGAAAATCGGAACAGCCACGAGAGGTGGCGTGATGGTGAAAGATCGTTGCTGCTATAACTGCTGTACAACTAGAGGAATAATGGCTCCCTGAAGAGACTGCTGAGTAACTATCAGAACTGAAAACTGAGCATTGATTGGCTGAGCTGAACCTGTCAAAGTAGGATTATGAACATAAATTGGCGGAGTTGAAGCTGTCAAAGCAATAGACCAAACTGTAGCAGGAGGTTGTGGAATAGTGGCAGTGGTGGTAGCCTCATGAGGGATGATAAGTTGAGCAATCACCATGGGAAAAGTGTGCTGGATAGAAATACTAGAAGAACTAGGATCCTGCTGGCTACTGTCTGGGTTGAGCATTAGTCAACATCCCCTTACCCTTATCCTTCACCTTATCAACAGGCTTTGGAGGAGGGGCAGAGGAAACAACCACTGGAGCAGAAGAGGAAGATGGGGGTGCAGAAACAGCTGTAAACTGAGTATATGTAGAAACAATCTACCTACCAATCAAACACTTATCAACAGTATGTCCCAAATGTCTGCACCGACTGTAAAATACTGGCTTCTTGAAATATAAAACAGGCTATCAATAACCCGGATATTTCTCGCGTTGAATCCAAATGCGGTCGGGAAGAGAAAATGATATATCAACCTCTATGCATACTCTGGCCTCGCAGGGCCTCCTCAAATCAGTAGTGGCCTTATCAAGGCACATAGAGGTCCCAATGGCCCTAGCTAAAGAAAACAAGGCAGCCTTCACAGGAAATGTATAGGAAGAAGAGGAAAAGAGACCCAAACCGGGACAATAAGGCTCTCATGAGCAGGATTGAAACCAGGTGTCTAGTTGATGGCCCGCGTAAGGCACCCATCAATATACCAAGAAGGCTTGAGGAAAAGCCGTACATAATCATCCTCGTCTAGAAATTGCTCATCCACATCATAAAAAACAACAGCAGGTTCATTCGAGTGTAATGAGGGGGTTTTAGTAGCAAACCTGTGGAGAAAGCAATCAGGGGGTGCCTGCGTGATTGATGCAAAAGACTTATTCTGGCTCCTCTCCGTCCGAGTGATAATTGGCTTTCCAGAAAAAGCCACAGCATAAAATATCTTCCAAAGAGCTGTAGTAGGTGTGTCACTAGCACGAGGTGGATCAGCAGGACCACTTGGGGCTGCACGTGGGGGTGGCATTTCCCCACGCTCCAGTGCATGCCGAGTATTCCCGGGTGAAGGAACATTAGCCAAAGGTGCATTACTTTTCACCGAAATATCCAAAAGGGGCCTTATCAAGTGTTTTAGAAGGATCCGCAATGGTTGAAACAGGTTTGGAATTCTAGTTTGAGGTCGAATCAACTAAATTTACCGCCTCATTTTGTGTGCACAAAGACACACTTCCCAATGCAATAAAACCGTGAGGGTTAGAGACCAGAGAAGGGACCCCATCCATTTGCTGGTGTACTGGAGCTGTTGCAGCAGGTTTCACTATCAGATTCGCAACAGAAAGTACAGAAATCAATGCCTCAATTTTCGTGCTAGAAGGTACGTTTCCAATGCAAAGCTACTAACAATATTCGGAGGATAGGGGACCATACTTGGGTAATTTGGACCATCTGAGATCAGTGGTGCTGCTGGTTTCTTGAGATTCTGAACAGAATTCTCAGAATTCGCTACCTCAAAGTGCGTGCCATTTTGCACAATTCCCAAAGCATCACAAACCACAACGTTTTCCATAATTGATGACATATCCATGGTTTTAAAGTGTTCTTGAACTGCTTCTGATGGTTTCAGACCCAAATTCTCCCTAGAACTATCTGCCCCGAAATTTGTGCCCAAACGCACATTTACAAATGTAGAATTCACCCCACAATTAATGGAAAAAAGAGGATTTGATATCATTTCCATGGTTTTCAGGTTCTCTAGAGCCAATGGTGATGGTTTCATATTCAAATTCGAACTAGAAATTGTTGTCTTATGATTCATGCCAAAAGGCACATTTTCCAGTGTTACATTCTGCTCAAAATTGGAAGGAATCAATGCCACCCTAGGGTAATTTGGGTTCTATGGAACAAATTCAAGATGTCCCAGTACAAAATTCTAACTTCATCGTACCGAAACTGCAATTGGAATTGGAAGAAAAGGGCACAATTCCCATATTCACTCCACCGGTGGAATCAAACGAATTGGAGGCTACCCTGGGGGGTTTTGGGTGTTTTGAATCCATTGCAATCATCCCCAAAAGCTGGAAATAAGTGTAAATTCCAGATGTTTGAATCCTTATAATCGAACCTAGGGCTTCACCATAAACCCTAGGCGCTGCTTCAATAAAAATTGGGTGTTGGGGCTCATTTGGGAGAGGTTCAAGGGCATCATGTGAGGCGGGTAAGTGAGGGGACGATGATGGGGTTGATCCACCACCGGAAAAGCCTCCGACGAATGTGGAATAAGGGTGTAGAGAAGGTAAGTTTATGCGGTTTTGAAGTGCTGAAAATGATGAATTGGAGGGTGATTTGTGGATGGAATTGGGAGTGGATTGGATGGTTGTGTATAGGTTTTGAATCCCCCGACATGGGTGATGTTTTTCGGCAGATGAGGTGGAAGGTCTGGTGGTTTGTGAGGTGGCGACGACATCAGAGGCTAAGGTTTTTGAAGAGAATTTGACTAAAAATGTTCTTGCATCTTTCTTCTTCAACAATCACTTCAGGTAATTGAACCCCACTCCTTGTTGTTATAGCATTCACATGTTCACAAGGGTTTGTTTCAGTGTTACTCGATAACTGTCCTGGCTACCTGTATGCTCTGCTGCCAATTGTCCCATCTGATTTTTCAAAGTCTTTATTTTAGCTGTTTGACTTTTTAATTCATCATTCTAACATTTAATCAGCTGAATTAGCATTTCTATGTTCTCTGCCATGGTTTTCTGAGATTGTTGAAATCCTGGTGGGCGCTGAATATTCTGATTATTAGACCAAGAGAAATTGGGGTGGTTCTTCCATTCTGTGTTGTAAGTTTGTGAATAAGGATCACCTGCTGACTGTTTCCCACAAATTTGACTTATTCTGGATTTGATTGATTCTGCTGCATGGGACAGAAATTCATAGTCCTCAACTTCCAAAGAACGAGCCACAATTGAGAATAAAGCACAATTGAGATAAAGTTGAGAAAATGCATAAGTTAAAGAATGCTTATGACAGTGATAAATTGAAGAATGTTGTAGTGGATGAGTCACTTGTTAATAGACGTGCTCTTAGCGTTAGGCGTAAGGTGGATGTTTTGGATAATGTGGAGGAGCAAAGAGATAATATTTTTCGCACTAGATGCTTAGTGAATGATAAGGTTTGTAGTATGGTGATTGATGGGGGAAGTTGTACCAATGTAGTTAGTATGATGTTGTGGAAAATTGGGATTACCTTTAAGGAAACATCCTGAGCCATATAAATTGCAGTGGTTGACTAAGTCGGGGGAAATTAAGGTAAACAAACAGGTTTTGGTGACTTTTTCTTTTGGTGGATATTCTGATGAGGTAGTTTGTGACGTGGTGCCTATGCACGTTGGTCATATATTGTTGCGGAGGTCATGAAAATATGAAAGAGCAGTACTACATGATGGGTATATGAATAGATACAGTCTTGTGAATGGTGGGAAGAAGTTTACTCTAGTTCCATTGTCCCCAACGAAGGCCCTAGAAGACCAATTAAAATTGAAAAGTGATTTTGGGTGGAAAAATAAGAGAGTTGAGGCCACGACCTTAGAAAAAGGAGAGGGAGTGAAAATTAAAGAAATGAGAGTTGAGGCCACGACCTCAGAAAAATGAGAGAGAATGAAAATTCAAGAAAAGAGGGTTGAGGTCCAAACCTCAGAAAAAGGAAAGATTGATTGCATAAAGCAAAATAAAAGAGAGTCGCCCACAAAAATGAGTTTATTTGCACTTACTCACGCTAACAAACCCTTCCCCATTTTGGCTAATTCTGTTTTGTAGGTATACAAGTCAAATTCCAAAATTAAAATTGGAATTGAATTTAATGTAAAGAGGGAGCAGGTCAAGGAGTCCAAAAGATGCACAAAGTCCCAGCATAAATACCAACTTAGCAAAACCAAGTATAAGCATGGTCCAAAAGCCAACAAACCAAGGAGTTGCAAGAAGATTGGACGAGTTCTAGATTCAAGGTCAAATCATTTTCAAGAGAGGGGGAATGATGTGATCCAAGGTAGAAGATCAAAAGAGAAACAAAGATATGGGTGATGTCACGACAATTTGCATGAGAAACGAGCAAGTTTGTGTTGGGCCCGAGGCAAGAATCAAATCGGATCAAGTTGTTTCAAATGGATGAAAAAAGTGCAGTCGGGGCTACCACGCGATCGCGTGGTGAAGAGGAGCACTCGATCGCACGATGATATAAAAATTTCTCCCAAGAGTTTCAGGTGATTCCACGCGATCACGATAGGTTTGCCTGGGATATCACGTGGTTGTGACAGAAGCAGATTTTAGCGGTTTTTAAGTTAATTTCTGTTTTATTAATTATTAATTCTATTTTTGAACCCCTAATGTGGCCAGGGTTAGTACTACGTTATTTTTTTTATTAAATTATTCATATTCTCATTATTGTAACACAACTTTGATATTATTGAGAATTGAAATTGAATTTTTACTCTTTGAGAGAAAAGAGGATTCTTTTTCTTGTTCTTCAAGATCAATCTTGAACTTGTCAAATATTTGTGAGAAATTTGTGGCTTTCCAATCAGAACTTATCAAGGAAGTGACATTTCTTATCGTGTTCACCAATCTTGGTTCTTATTCCACATCGTTTCTTGCGTCGTAAATATTGGGTCAAGGTTCTATCGTTAATCTATCTTTTATTATTGTTCTTATGTTTCTTGGGTCTTATTATTGTGTTTGTCGCTGAATTTAGATCTTTCCTATCTTTGTGTTTTAATTTTCATGTTCTTTGTCGCATTTCCCTAGCGGAATCTTATCATTAATGCTCAAATATCCGACCACGATAAACAACCTGGTCGTGACGTTTATCAACGCACAACTAGCTGACCACGGTAAACAACCCGGTCACTACGGTTATCACACACACAAATTGCTGACCACGGTAGAAAACTAGGTCAATGCAGCCCACAATGCTCCAATAGCCGACCACGGTAAACAACATGATCGGGATGACTATCAACGCACAACTAGCCGACCACGATAAACAACCTGATCACTACGGCTATCAAACACACAAATGGCCGACCATTGTAGACAACTGGGTCAATGCAGCCCTCAATGCTCGAATGGCCGACCACGATAAACAACGTGGTCATGACGGCTATCAACGCACAACTAGGTTAACACGGTAAATAACCTGGTCACTACGACTATCAAACATACAAATAATCAACCACAATAGATATCTTAGAAATACGGCCTTCAATGCTCAAATAGCCGATCACGGTAAACGACCAGGTCATAGAGGCTATCAACGCACAACTAGTTGACCACGGTAAACAATTGGGTCATTACAGCACTCATAGCTGACCACAGTAAACAATTGGATCGCTTTAGCTATCATTACACGAAAAGCAGCCCAACCGGGTCGTTGCAACTATCAATCTCAAACCAATGGGTGAGCATAACCAGACCATCACTAAAATTATGTACCTCAACTCACCATCCGAGCAAAGAAAGAAAATAAAACTAGGAAGCCAATTCCAGATAAACCGAAAAGCTAAAAATCGAGGCCCTTCCCATTGGATTTTCGAAAGTCCAATGGTGCCAATCAAATTTTTCCATTGGTATATTCTAGAATGCCTTGTTCCTGACAACATATTTAAATTTCAACTCGATGCAACGATCGAATCAAAAGTTATGTCTACTTCAAAATCATTCCCCAAAATATAAACCCAGCTCACACACGAGCTGGAGGACCACTCCCCAGCTTGCATGCGAGCTGGGATTATCAGCCTAGCTTGCCATGCGAGCTGGGGGCACACTCCCCAGCTTGCATGGCGAGCTGGAAAAACACTCCCAGCTTGTCATGCAAGATGTGATTATTAGGCCCAGCTCGCATGGCGAGTTGGACATTAAAAAAAATTAAAATTTTATTACCTACTAGAACTGCCTAGTGCTAAGCATACAAGAAGGTCTCCAAGTTTTTTGTGCATACATGATTTATATTTACCGTGCAAAATTCGTTTTGTACATTAAAAATCAAGTATAAACGAAAAAGGGGGCTGATGTGATCCGAAGTAGGAGACCAAAGGAGAAGTCGACCTATCGGTAATGCGACATTGATCTACGCAGGAAACGACACAAATTTCATGTTGGAATCGAGCCGAGAAGACAAAGGGATCGAGCCAAATCAAAGGGTCAAGGTTTGAAGACTAAGAGCACATTCACGGCCGTAAAACCAGTTGTTCACGGTCATAACAGCCCCTCGGGTCAAAAACAAGAATTCCGATATTTTTATACTTACGGCCGTAAGACAATAACTCACGGCCGTAACTCCTTCTCTGGTGGAATTGAAGAAATTCAGCAATGTGATACTTACGGCCGTGAGAGTTCTTGTTATGACCGTAACTCATTAACAGAGAGTCACTTACGGCCGTAAGTGACATTGTTACGGCCGTAACATCTATTTTTCCAGATTTCGCGTTTTTTTTTTAATTTAATTTTGTTTTTAATTATTTGCTTCTATGTTTTGGGCCCTATTAGCGGCTAAACCTAGTTAAGTCAGTTTTACATTATATTGCTTTGTTTTTCATTATGAAATAACAACTTTGGATATTATTGAATTGAAGTGAGAATTTTCTCTCTAGAAAAGGAGGATTTGTTTTTCTTGTTCTTGAAGAACAGTCCACTGAACTTATCAAATATTTTTCTTGAATATTTGTGGCGTTCTAATCAGAAACTTATCAAGGAGTTTGACATCCCTTGTGGCGTTTCAAAAACCTCGGTTCTTCAATCCGCATCGTCATTCATTACGTCGTGATTGTTGGGTCCAGGTCCTATCGTCAATTTTATCTTTTTTCAGTATTTTAATTATTGTGTTCTTGTGTATGTTGGCTGAATCTGGATCTTTCCTATCTTTGTTTCGTTTAATTCCGCGTTTTGTCAAATTCCCCGATTGGGATTTCATCAGGGGCAACTGTAAACGAAATAAAGATAGATTAGAAAATACCATCGAGTCTCATTAGGCCAAATACTAATGAAGACCATGTGCAGTAAACCAAATGGAATCCCCAATAATCAAGTGGCTAAAGAAGGAATAAAACTGATTAAGGCCTAAATCTGATCCATCAAGAGGAAAGTGAAGACAATCACCAAGGAATCTAGCTAACCAAGAAGGATGGAAGCAGCAAAGTAGGATGATGTAAGGGAAGGTAAAAATTGGTAAGCTGTAGGAAGAGCGGATATAAGAAGAAGACGAAAAGACAAAAGTGGCGGGGGGCAGAAATATACACAAATCACCTTGATATTTTAGTAACTCAAAAATTACATCAACAATATTTATTTTTAGAAAATCACTAGTTTTTTCTAAAGAAGTCATCAATTATAAGGAGAAAATATTTGAAACCTTAATATGTACACATAGAAGCTGATCCCCAAAGATCGAGGTGCAATTAATCCAGTATACACATGATTTTTTCGCTTACCAAGTATGCATTGTTCCAAAACGTCATTTTCTCAATCTCTTCATTAAAATAAATAAATCCTTATTCTTTTTAAACAATGCATATTTTAATCATTTTTTACCGACTACAAATCTACAGGGCATGGGCTGTAGGGCCTCTTAAGATTGAAGTTCAACCTTTAATATGTGTGTACTGCAGCAACCAGTGGATAACCATTAAGAATGACCCTCATCATCAAGAATTCCTAAGGAAACTAAATTTCTCTTAAAATCTAGAATATATTACCTAATTTCTCAAGTATCAGTATATTTTCATTTTTCAGATTCAAAACCATTTTTCTAATTTTTCTAATTCCTTTTACTTTGTAAGAAAATTTATTTTCCATCATTACTTGCCCACCATTTATTTCAAATGAATAAAAAAAAATATTTTTTACATGGTGACATATGAAAAGTAAACCCAAATCAAGAATCCATTCTTTTTTGGATGTGCAATATCTAGTCGTGTAGACTTGTCCATTTGAAGCTGCAACTTCTTCTTCATAGTCTATTGCAGCTTAGCTTTCAACTTTTTTAGTATTTTAAACTCATCAACCCCTTTTTACTAGTCTTTTACAAATGTCCAATCGTCTTAGAAATAACATTTTTTTCCTTTATGAGTGTGATTTCTTTAGATCTTATATAAATCGAGCCCAAATGACATGTATAGTAGCCTTATATTTATTCTTTTATTTATTCCTTTCCTTAACTCTTTTCCTTTTCCATATTCTTTGTTTTAAAAATTGATATTATTATTTACTTTTTCAAAAAAAAAAAAAAATTGCCTTCGGTCATCAGATAATTCCAAAAGAGAAATCCTTTGACTAATTTTTAAATTCAAAATATTTATTTCTCTAATAAGAAGAAACAACAATATCCATAGTAACAGAATCTCTTCGATATTCATGAGCATTTTTCAAATCTATATATTTTTCAGATAAAGAACTTAATAAGGCCACGTATTGATGATCAGTTAATCACCAATACTGTAATACCCCAACCAAGAAAGTTTAAAAGATATGATAAGTACTACTCATACCAACAAGGTGCACCTTCTTTTCGGGAAGTCCATCGTTAGAAACTCCACAGTTAAGCGTGTTTGGCTTGGAGAAATTCTAGGATGGGTGACCTCCTCAGAAGTTTTCTCGGGGAGCGTGCGAGTGAAGACAAAGTATGCTGAAAAGACTCGTGTTGGTACAATGGGGACAGTATGCTATCATCTAACGGCTGGGACAGCCCGTTAAGTGAGACCCGGGTCATTACAACTATTGATGAGACCCAAGAAAAATTTATAAAAGCTATCCAAGTTTGTCTCAATATCAACATTATAAAATTTGAAATTGAAAAAATTAGGGTTACTTTACAAACGATCACTTTAGTTGAGCGAAAATTAAAAAATGGCCACTAAAGTTTCATTCTAACAAGGCCGATCACCAGAGTTACAAATAGTTTCGACAATGATCACTTGGACTAATTTTCACCCAAAATTAAAGATAAGGACCTAAAGTATAATTTTTGCGCTATTTTGTAAAATTGCAAACAAATCCCCATCCCTCAGCCACCACCATCCTATCTTCGGAAACCATCATCCCCATCTCCGGTGACCACTATTGGTACGATTTTACACTAAAAAAGGGAAGGTTTCTTCCCCCGCCATATTGGCCTAAAATAGCACTTGGGGAGGTTTTTGGTGTGATTCCACATCTAGAAAGGGGGAGAAACCTCTCCACCATACTTTGTACGAAATCACACCAGTTTCTGGTGCAATTTTACACTGGTAAGTGTTGGGATTTGTGTACAAAAGCGTTAGGAATTTACTGAAATGTAATAAACGATCATTTATATTTGATATAATATTTGACGTATATTTAAATTTGTAATTCATTATTATATGTAAGCTGTAATGAAGGACCTTCGATTGTTTTAAAGACAATATAATATTAGTACTTTCAAAAAATAGATAATTAATATTATATTTCAATCGAGATTAATTTAGTCATGAACCTTGAATAAAGATGGACACTTTATTCTATTGAGATTCATTTTATTATTACTCTAATTAATAAGAATATGCGATTTATCTTAATCGTCGTGACTAGTTGAGTCGTGAGTAATAATATTGATATACTTCGGGATAATTATATTGGAGTGGACAATCATGAAATTAATTCCCTAGCATAATCGTGCTTAAGAATTGAGATTTCACATGACTACCATATAGATTGTCTTAATCTGTCTTGGATGGTATTTATTATGTAACAATTCTTAGGGTCTTTGATATACTATAAGTGAGATCAATCATTAATATGATCAATAACTTTGTATGTTGGGAAAGGAAAGTGAATTAATAAATGACGTATTGCAAGAGGAATCCATTGCTCTAATTGTGGAGTTAAGGGGATCACTTAAATATTCTAAATGCAAGTATGATTTCATGAATCTAAGCTTAGTATTTAACATTCGATGTTAAATAGAAATCATAGCAATAAGAATATTGATTTAAACAAAGTGAATAATTAATTAGTTGAAACGGTTAATTATATGCCTAATTAATTATCGATTTCAAACGGGGACAAACTATTAGATTGACAAGTCAAGAGGGTAAATAATTATGGGAAATAAATATATATTGCTTCTATGATTATTTTATATATTTAGGAATTGCAATTATTTTCCTATAGTGGTATGAGCGAATTATTAGATAATTAAATTGAACGGTTGTTGCATAACCAGATTTAATTATTAGGAGCCTATAATATAAACTCAATTGGGTCCCTCCAATAGCCTAAATAAGAATTGAAGGACTAACTTGTAAAGAGTTGGATAGTTCTTGGATTGCACAAATAAAAAGGGATAAGGACATAGTTACTTGTAGGACAAGTATGAAACTCTAATCCCACAAGGAAAAGGAAAAGGAAAAGGAAAAGAGTTACTTGTAGATCAAGTATGAAACTCTAATCCCACAAGGAATAGGAGAAGAGTTAAAACTCTTCCCCTATATATACATATGAGGGGATAACCAAGAATTATTTCACATACTTGTTTTTTTGGTTATTCCCTAATTAAATATTAGATTGAGAATTTTATTTCACTTGGTTAATATTGTATTATTGTGTTCTTCATCCTTTGGTGTCCACCCATCAATGCAATCTTGTTCTTGAAGGAATATTGGGGAAGATTCAAGGGTTGGAAGCTAGAAAAAATATTCTAAAGATTGAATTTCATATTATCTGTTGGAAGGTAACTCCTCTACATACCTTCAATGTAGTTTTAATTTATTTAGTAATTAATTAAATTACAGGGCGTTCTTGTTGTCAAAGAAACCTAAAAACTTCTGATTTGAACACTTTCTTGGAACAGATTTCCAACAATTGGTATCAGAGACTGACTAGATATTTAATTAAATTCTAATTTGATTTCAATCTTTAAAGATATGATTTGTAGTTTTGAGCGATGTTTAGGGTTCATAGATGTTTGTATGAATGTTTAAATGTTATAATGAATTTATTTAGATGAATGGCATTACAGTTTATCAATTGTTTGTGGCCAATGGTTTATCCTTGTATTTTCTTTTCAAGTCTGTAATAGATCAATTGTAAATCTCGCATTATGGGATATAGGACCAATTGTAATATTATGTATAGATTAATTTCTTTTATTTAATTCTTTATTAAAAAAAAAGCCTAAACTGGAATTAGATCGAAGCGAGCAATGGCACTGTTACATCGTTGGGCGCTGCTGAAGATAGTGCTTTCCTAGCAACAATGCCCAGATGTGCTGCAACAAGCAGCTCTGGGCACTGCATGGTCCCCTTATGCGCTGTATCAGGTTTTTTTCGTTCAGGCCCAATTTTTGTGTCCAAATCCATGTGTGATTTGGGTCAAATCCGTTTGGTCTATTTCCATATAACATGGGGGCCCAAATGTCTAGATATATTGGGTTACATAAACATATGGGCTTGGCCCAGTAAATGTGTTGGAAGCTTGATGGGCTTATTTGCAGATCATGAATCAGATGTAGTGGGAGCCCAACATGACCAAGTGATGAAGACGAAGAAAATTAAATTATTCGGGCTTGAACCCAGAGTTGTAATTTAATTTTTTATCTTTGAGTCTAGCTACAAACGAACTGATTTTATGCTTTAATTTATTTATTTATAGATGCTATATTTGAATGAATGTTATACAATATTCATATAGATTTGAATTATTAACATCTTCCTATGATTCTATATGATTCATGCATTGATGAGGTACGTCATTTTTTAATATGTTCAAATAATGGTTGATAATTATTTTAAAAGACAAAACCCATTTTTTCGAATAAAAATATTAAGTGGGAGCGGGTTTTTGACCCTCGGTCTCCTCGTGTCGATATATCTAAAATAAAATACATTGCCTCGAGTTGTCTTCATTGTTCGACCTCCCTAAAGGAAGGTGTAGGCAATTTGATTTTAGGAATGTATCCCCAATTGGAGGTTTTGCACGAATATTGATTAAAATGTTCGATCATCCTAAAGATGGTAATGTTTTCGAATCAAGATATATTTGGGGATATGGATAGAGGTTATACACTTAAGATCACTTTACTAGTAAACCTCCTAAAGAGGCTCTTCCTTTTAAGTTTGATGACCAAAAGAAACGTTGCGAATTTTTATGTTAAGGTACTTGGTGCCCGGGTAACAACAAAAATAAGTGAAATTAATTTTTCAGCTTAATTGAGAAATTGTTGTGACCTTATATAAAGCGAGGGCAATGGTTAATCAGAATTAAGTCATCATAGTGTTTTTGTAGTTTAAATGGGTAATACTTATGTATTCATGCATCATACACTAAATCATAGTTACGGCTTATATATAACGATTTCTTATTTATTTTCTAATACAAAAATGTCTCTCAATCCGTTATCGACAATACTGAAAGAAAATACATCATGATTGGAAATGCAACTTAACGATCGTGCTTAATGCTGATAACATTGAATTTGTGCTCGATGACGAATCTTCTGAACAACTTGCTACTAATGCCCCTAAATCCCAAAAGGACAATTATGATAAGTGGATAAAAGCTGATAAGATGGCATGCTGCTACATTAAGGCATCTATGAATATGTATTGCAGCAGAAACATGACTACTTTGGCTCCGCTTATGACATAATGGAAAGCCTTCAAAAGATATTTGGGAAGAGAAGGAAACAAGATCGATTTGAGGCAATATGTGCCCTTTAGAACATATGCATGAAACTAGGGATGTGGGTTAAGCAGCACATGATGACCATGATTGCATTATTTAACCAGGCATAAATCATTGGGGCTAAAATTGACAAGGAAGCTCAACAAGAAATGATACTTAATTTTGTGACTGATCTGTTCTCACAGTTCAAGATAGATTATTATATGCACAAACTTGACTTATCGTTGAGCGAGTTAATGAATTAGCTTCATCGCGTAGAATTGGGTCTGAAAGATAAGGGTGGTCAAGTAATGATTGCTACAGGTGGTGTCTCTAAGCCTAAAGTGAAAGCTAAGGGCAAGAAGAGAAAGTGCTCCACTAATGTGGGTAGTAACACTAGAACAGATAAGCAGCCTAAGGGCAAGTACTTCAATTGTGGCGATAAGGGACATTGGAAAAAAGATTGTACTAAGCCCAAATAGGTGTGTACAGGTGAGTCTTTCATCACTGAGTCATGTTTAGTGGTTGATTCTACATTATCCTGGGTTGTAGATTATGTAGCCACTTATCATTTATGCATTGATGTGCAGGTTTTACAGGAAACCAGAAACCTCAGCAAAAGTGATTTTCAAATCACCGTTGGCACAGGAGAGGTAGTTGTAGCATTAGCAGTAGGAACAATTTATTTTAATTTTGGTAGTGGTAGGACTTTGATTTTGCAAGATTATTATTATATTCCGCAAATGAAGCGAAATTTGATTTCTGTTTCAAGCCTTTATGAGCATGGCCATTGCATTGATTCTACATCTTCTGGAATTAATATTTGTCGTAACAACGCTCGTATTTGTGCTAGATATTTATCTAATCATCTTTACATACTAAAAGTTACTACACATGAAAATTATATAATTGTCGCTTAAAAATAAACGTCACCTCAAGCTAATAAGACATATCTTTGGCATCTAAGACTTGGACACATTAACCTGAACATGATTAAAAGGTTGGTTAAGGATGGACCACTAACTGGCTTAGAGTTCAATTACTTACCAACTTGTGAATCATGTTTGGAAGGTAAAATGACCAAGAGATCCTTTTCTTCAAAAAGACTTAGAGCCAAAGAAGTCTTGGAATTAGTTCATACCGATGTATGTGGTCCTATGAGTACGCCTACTAGAAATGGCCATGAGTATTTTGTGACTTTCACAGATGAGTGCTCAAGATATGACTATATTTACCTAATGTCTCGAAAGTCTGAAGCATTTGATAAGTTCAAAGAATATCAGATTGAGATCGAGAAGCACTTAGTTAATGTATTAAAACACTTCAATCAGATCGAGGTGGTGAATACCTACCAAGCGAGTTCATTAAATAAGTATCGGATAATGGAATTGTATCTCAAATGAGCACGCTGGGGACGCCCTAGCAGAATGGCATTTCAGAAAGGAGAAATATGACTTTGTTAAATATGATACGATCAATGATGAGTGTCTCTAGCTACCTACTTCCTCTAGGGATATGCACTTCAAACAGCTGCATATCTTTTGAACTTAGTTCCATCTAAATCAGTTTCCAAAACTCCTCTAGAGTTGTGTGGAATGGTCGTAAGCCTAGCATACACCACATTGGCATTTGGGGTTGTCCAGCATACGTGCTAAATGGAAAGACTGAGAAATTGGAACCTAGAACAGAAAAATGCTTATTCATAGGTTATCCCAGGGGAACGAGAGGATATCACTTCTATAGTCCTCAGAGCAAGAAGGTATTTGTTTCAACAAATGCAACTTTCTTGGAGGACAAGTACATAGGAAAAAAGGAGTCTAAATGTAAAATTATTTTGGAAGAGATAAAGGAGTCTACTCTTAGCTTATCTAGCCCTGAGACACTTTCTAAGGTTCTAGATAAATATTCTGAAGGTAACAATCATAGGGTGCAACATTTGAGTGGGAGCAATGGAGATGTACCTCTGCCCATAAATACTGCACAAGATATGAATAAAGAGAATAACGATCCAGTAAGTTATACTGGACTTAATTATCAAAATGCGCAAACCAATTAGGAAATCCAAGGACATCCATCACAGAAAAGAAGTCAAAGGATCATTAGGAAATCTGCAAGGTACTTGCTATTAGCAGAATCCTATCAAGCGATCTTCTTAGAGCATGAAGATGATCCGACATCTTATCAAGAGGCGATAAAGGATGTGGATGCAAATTTGTAGAAGAGTGCCATGAAATCCGAGATGGAATTAATGTACTCTAATTAGTTTTGGAATCTTGTAGAAGTGCTTGAAGGGATCAAACCCATTAGGTGCAAGTGGTTTACAAAAGGAAAAGAGAAATGGATGGAAATGTTGAAACCTTTAAAGCTAGACTAGTAGTCAAAGGGTTTACCCAGAGAGAAGGCATCGATTACGATGAGACCTTCTCTCTGATTGCTATGCTTAAATCCATTCGGATAATCTTATCTATCGTTGCTCATATGGATTATGAGATATGGTGGATGGACGTCTTGACGAAAGCATCTACATGATGCAAACAGAAGGATTTGTCACTCGAGAGATTGAAGGCAAACTGTGCAAGTTGTAGAGATCCATTTATGAATTAAAGCAAGCATCCAGGTCTTGGAATAAAAGATTCGATGAAGTAATTAAAACATATGGTTTTGATCAAAACTTCTATGAACCCTGCATCTACAAAAAGAAGCACGAAAATAAGATAGTGTTTATATTACTTTATGTGGATGACATATTACTCATTGGGAATGATGTAGAAATGTTGTCTGCAGTGAAAGCGTGATTGGCCCAACAATTTAGTATGAAGGACTTAGGAGAAGCAAGTTTTATTCTAGGAATCCTGATCATTTGTGATCGGAAGAATAAGTGCATCGCTTAGTCTCAAGCTTCATACATTAATATAATTCTGGTTAGATTTGCTATGTAGAATTCCAAGGACTTGTTACCTTTTAGGCATAGAATTCACCTATCGAAGGAGCAGTGCCTAAAACTCCTGACAAGGTAGAGTGCATGATTAAGATACCTTATGCACCTGCTATGGGTAGTCTCATGTATGTCATGCTATGCACTAGACCAAATATTTGTTATGTTGTTGGGATTGTGAGTTGTTTTCAATCTAGACAAGAACATTGGGTAGCAGTGAAGCATATATTTAAGTATCTTCAAAGAATGATGGATTGTGTGCTTTTTTACTCAGTGCAGGACTTGTTATACAGACTCAGTTTTTCAGTTTGATATGGACTCAAGGAAGTCTACGTCAGGGGCCGTTTTTACTCTTGGTGGGGGTTGCTATCATATGGAGGACTGTGAAGCAGTCATGCATCGCTGACTCTACCATAGAAGTTAAATATTTTGCAGCTTGTGAGGCAGCCAAAGATGCCGTGTGTCTAAGAAAATTCCTTGGGGGTTTGGGAGTGATACTTGCAACAGCTGACCCAGTTACACTATTCTGTGATAATAGTGGGGCAGTAGCTGATGCGAAGGAATCACGAAACCATCAAAGGAAAAACATATAGAACAAAAATACCATCTTGATGAGAATCAAGAAATTCGAGCCTTGCTACACTTTCTCGTGGGCCCCATTTCAATATCGAAGGCCAAGAAATCTAGCAATATTTCTAAAAACAAGATTTGAGGTCGAATCCTTTTCAAGAGGGAGTGGATGATGAGAACTGAGAAAGTCAAACATCGATGCACATGCCAGTGGAACCTAGCCAAACCTCAATGCACATGCTGACAAGACCCATGAAGAGATCCGAGGCCAAGGAGGTCTGAGAGTTTTTGGTGGGACTCATTTACGAAGTATGGAATCAAGCTCAAATGGAAGACATCAATTCCGAACGAGAATGGATCATGCTTGAGATTCAACTAAAGTTTTGATAGAGATAAAATTCGAATTTGAGGTTCACTATTTCTTGAAGAATGGTATCTCTTTTCGTCTAGTTTCTAACGCATTTTGAATCACCTCAATCCGATTTCGAGATCTAAGTTTATGACCAAAATATTGAAAATGGTGCGTGCAGAATTTTGGTCGCCAACGCGATCGCTTGCATTTCGGAGGCAATGAGTTTTTACGATCTCCACGCAATCACATGAATTTCCCAAACGCAATCAGTGGCTATTAAGTGGAGAAAATTTTTGCTAGTTTTTCTTTTAAAACCGAACCTTAAATTCCTCCTCTATCAAACCTCTATGAGGTAATGTTCTCGACTTCACTTGGAGTATTTTATTTCTTGTGATTGTTGGAAGAAATCTTAAAATACTTGTTCCTTTCCATTGGGTTAAGAATCAATATTCTTGGAATTTTGGGGAGAATGAGTTTGGGTTAAGATTTATTATCTATCCTTGGAATTTGTTTATTTCTATCTATTGAACTAGGTTTATTCCTTAGAATTTTGGTTAGGTTAAACTTGGGTCAAGGTTTATTTTACCATTTTTGCTTTCTTGGGTTGATTCTAGATTATTGTGGAGATTTTTTGTTCAAACACCAAAGGGGTTCTTATCACATCTTCTAAGGGAGATTGTCCAACGTGGGAATGTAACAATCTTCAAGATTGCTTCAGAAGATAACCTGGTCAATCCATTCACAAAGAGCCTACCAACTAAAAGCTTCAGGGTCATCTAGACGCCATGGGGATCTAGGATGTATATCATACACTTTAGGGATAGTGGGAGATTGCTGGGATTTGAGCCCAAAAGCGTTACGAATTTACAAAAATGTAATAAACGATTATTTATATTTTATATAATATTTCACATTTATTTAAATTTGCAATTCATTATTATATGTAAGCTATAACGAAGGGCTTTCAATTGTTTTAAAGAAAATAGAATATTAGTACTTTCGAAATATAGAAGATTAATATTATATTTCAATCTAGAATAATTTAGTCTTGGATCTTGAATAAAGATGGGCACTTTATTCTATTGAGGTTCATTTGATTATTACTCTAATTAATAAGAATATGCGATTTATCTTAATCATCGCAACTAGTTGAGTCATGATTAATAACATTGATATACTTCAGGATAAGTATTTGAACTGGACCATCGTTAAATTAATTCTCTAGTATGACCGTGCTTAGGAATTGAGATTTCACATGACTATCAAATGGATTGTCTTAATCTATCTTGGATGGTATTTATTATACCTTAGGAACTTTGATATACTTTAAGTGAGATCGATCATTGATATGATCAATAACTTTGTATGTTGGGAACCAAAGGAAAGTGAATTAATAAATGACGTATCGCAAAAGGAATCCGTTGCTTTAATTGTGGAGTTAAGGAGATCGCTTAAATATTCTAAATCCGAGTATGATTTCAAGAATATAAGCTTAGTATTTAACATTCGATGTTAAATAGAAATCGTAGCAATAAGAATATTGATTTAAGCAAAGTGAATAATTAATTAGGTGAAATGGTTAATTATATGCCTAATTAATTATCGATCTCAAACGGAGACAAACTATTGGATTGATAAGTCAAGAGGGTAAACAATTATGTGAAATAAATATATATTGCTGCTATGATTATTTTATATATTTAGGAGTTGCAATAATTTTTCTGTAGTGGCATGAGCAAATTATTGGATAATTAAATTGAATGGTTATTAATTGGCATAATCGGATTTAATTTTTGGGAGCCTGTAATATATAAATTCAATTCCCCCCCCCCCCCCCCCCCCCAAAATAGCCTAAATAATAATTGAAGGACTAACTTGTAAAGAGTTGGATAGTTCTTGAATTAAGCTAATAAAAATGGATAATGACAGAGTTACTAGTAGGAAAAATATAAAACTCTAATCCCATAAGGAAAAAGAAAAGAGTTACTTGTAGGACAAGTATGAAACTATAATCCCACAAGAAATAGGAGAATAGTTAAAACTCTTCCCCTATATATACCTATGAGTGGATAACCAAGAATTATTCTACATTCTTTTTTTTTTTTTTTTTTGGTTATTCCCTAATTAAATATTAGGGTGAGAATTTTATTTCACTTGGATAATATTGTATTCTTGTGTTCTTGAGCCTTTGGTAACCACACATCAACGCAATCTTGTTCTTGAAGGACAATTGGGGAAGATTCAAACATTCAAACATTGGAAGCTGGAATCATTATTCTAAAGATTGGAGTTCATATTATCTACTGGAAGGTACTGCTGCACACATTCAAGGTAGTTTTAATTTATTTAGTAATTAATTAAATTTCAATGCGTTCTTGTTTTCAAAGAAGACTAATTTTTTTTTTATTTGAACACTTTCTTGGAATTGATTTCCAACAATAAGTAGGAGAGATCTCCCCCTCTAGACTTCGCGATTTCGCACCCAAAAAGAGATGATTTTCTCGTCTCTTGTTTTGGTGCAAATATTCACCAATGTTGATAGGTGGAGGATGGGTGGTTGCTGGAGATGGGGTGGTGGAGGCGGCTACGGGTTACTATTTGATTGCAATTTTACAAAACAGGGCCAAAATTATACTCATATCCTCATCTTTAATTTTGGATGAAAGTTAATTTTGAGTGATCATTGCTAGAATTATTTGTAACTTCGGCGACCAGTGCTATAAGAATGAAAATTCAGTGACTGTTTTGAAATTTTTAGCTTAACTTTAGTGATCGTTTGTGAAATTAACATGAAATGTTATTTCCACAAAGAACACTTAACTAGAAGTATTTTAGTTTGATATAAAATTTCTATTTTTTCCACCTTTATACTGCATTTTTAGTTTTAGCAACCTCTTTTATAATAATATCAAATGAATAAAAAATAAAGAACTCCATCTATTTTTGATTTGATCAATTTTCTTGATATAGTGTCAAAATCAACAACCCGAGATTTATCATGGGGTTTAGCACATTGATAAGTGTATAAAATACACTTATTTAGACATTTAAATATTGATATATAGGAGTTCTTTTGATTAATTATGTCATAATCTCATGTATTTATTGTTTGTTAGGTAAAACTTGGTGATTGGATGGTAAATTAGAAAAAAATTGGTACTGAAGGACTTCGGCTACATTTTTCTTCAATAAAGCATTAGGGTCATATGGCAAGCCTATTGGCTAGTTTACATAAAGCATTGTAAGTTGTCTAATAGGTGGAAACCCTCCATTGTTTGGACTAGGATTGACAATAGATGTTCACCCATTCATTTGATTGGCCATTGAATTACCTCCATTAACTTGACAGTTGTTATTTTTCTGATTCGCATTTTGGCTTTTACCTCCCAAGTTTAACATGACTTAATATTAAATGTACCAACCCGTGGCACTTTATTATTGTGGGTATTTCTTGAGGTATATCCTAGAGGAGGTTTATTTCCCTTTGGATTAATATTTTGAGTCTAAGTGTTGTAGATGCCTCCAAAAGGCAAACCAAATTTAGTTAAGTGATTGAAATGGATATCAATTTGGTCATTAACTCATTCTATCTACCTAGTTGTTTAGCCATATTATCATAATAAGGATTCTCAGTTTAAATAAGCTTTTCAGTAATATGTATGTTTTGAAGTCTTACCAGTTCAACCAAGTCCTAGGCGATATCCCCAAGTAATAATCTCATCATATTGGGATTGAATTCTGTCAAGAGATCATAGCGGTTACTTTCCAAACTTTGGCCAAGTTCCTGGCTCTCTGGTCATTCTATCGCAGAAGACATGTAGCCCAGGTTGGCTACGTCTTTGTTCGTATCTTTTGGAGACATTGTAACACTTCTTTTACACCAAGGTCTCATCAGGAATGCCAAATTATTCACGCATGGTTTCAAAGCCTCTTGACGTTATGTACAAAAACAAGCCTCTTGAGACAAAGCCCAAAAATGGGTGCAATTAAGAGTAGATTTCTTGCCTCTAAAGAGCGCAAGCCCACAATTATAGAAAAAGGAAAATTCGATATGTAAAGTTAAATAAAGGAAATTTCATTCTCTGTTTTGAGAGTTGATTTGTAGGTCCTACAAAATGTCTTCATTTCTTTCTTTTATACTTCTAGCAACTGCTCCTCTCAAACTGTCATTCGGTTCCAAAGTTGTCATGTCCTTGTTTGAGTATTCCCAGTTCTTGCACATTCGATAATTGCTAACCATGACTTATGAAGTAACTTCTTTCGAAAATAACTATCATATCATTGGGAAGTTCTGGGAAATTACGGAGGATAACTACTTCATTACTTCGCCAGTTGTGCTCCGTGCTCTCCCCTACTTCTAGGTCACGCTCTGTTGAAATCTCGTTCAAGATATCATCTCCCTTCTGCTTCCCTCGCCCTAATTGGACAAGTTTTTTCTCGCTTCGTTCTTCCTAATTGGGCACACTCGTCATTCAAGTAAGGCGGCATTTCGTTCAATGTTAACTATTTTAATGTCCATGTGTTAACATAACATTCGCCTTTATTTTTGAACAATTTTGTGGATCAACAATTTCATTTTCGAGCAAAACAGTAATTTGGGAATAACATTAGATTGATCACATTTTAATCAATGTTCAATAGATTAATTTTAAAAAACACCTTCGACAGCCCTTGCCCACATTACCATAGGCTAATTAGGCCCAATCATATGTTTAGATTTAAAAATTTTTAAATTAGGTAATTAAATACTATTATACTGAATCAGTAACTTTCACCTTTCAGTGGACCTAAAATCCCATTCACTATACTAGTGGCAATCAAAACTTCAATCGCCTCCACTCCCACCACCATTCCCGCCTGGGCCAACCCTCCAAAGCTCACCACCACAGCGATCACCTTCTCTACCACATGTATCCCCTGCTCCACCGCCTAGAAGAGTACGGGTATATTGCTCAAGGAGTCTTTTAAATACGGATTGCATCTGGAAAAGATCAAAACAGTGCTAGGACAAAAAAGAAGACAATGGGAACATAGGTCACAGCCTTAACTTGATTGATTTCTTATATATATATATATATATATATATATATATGTATGTATACATAGCATAGAAGGAAAGGAGGAAAAAAAATTGTAGGAAAAGATATCCCCTTGAAGGTTTCTTCATATGCAATTATTATGCCCATTAACAATTTGTTAAGAAATTGATACCCAGAAATAACCACAAAGCATATACGAACTATATTTCAAACAAAAACTTCAAACACTTTTATAAACTTCAAACCACAAAGAGTTGAAAACATCAAATACACAGATCGCGTCTCTTATACAAAAGAAATCAAAAAACCTAACAACAAACTCGCAAAACCACAAAGAATTCTATACAGAATAACAATCTGTATACAAACCACACAGTTACACTGATTTTACACTAAGAATCAGTAAAAGAACCACACAGATATGCAAGAAATCAGAAACAATATTAGGGTTTTCTGTGAGAATGAGAGAGACGAAGTTGAGAGATCAGATGGATGCTTCTAGAGAAGTAAGTGAATGAAAAGTCATCAGCACGCCTTATATCCATGTGGACGGCTAGGATGAATTCAGATGATCCAACGGTGTGCATGAAAGCCGTGATGAAAAGGGCTCAAAATCCGGGTCATGAGCTTGGGCCTTTCATTTGGTTCCGATCCGAGACAATAATTCAGATACTGGGCTTGATCTGGTTCTGGTCCAATACACAGCATATGAGGGAGTATGAGCTGCATTAATTTGGGCTAAGAATTGGGCTGTCAAAATTGGATCTACACAATTGAAGGTTGTTCTACCTTTTCAGAGCAAGACTGCAGCAGTGCACGTCTGTTTGTTGTTAATTAATGACATCATCACTTGAAAGGTAGCAGCCAACAGTGGAAGAACATGTACGGTGGTGATTGTAATTAATTACAAATTAAATTAATGTAATTAATTACGAATACACTAATGTATTACGAATTCATTAGTTAAAATTGTAGTTAATTACAAAACTGAAATAAAATTTGAATTATAATTAATTTTAATATGTAATTGATTACATGATATAATTTAACTTGCAATTGCAATTGTAACTAATTAAGGTGAATATAACTAATTCAATTAATTTTAGCAAAATAAGATCTATCACATTTTACAAATTCATTAGTTACAATTGTAATTAATTGCAAATTTGATATAAAGTTGCAATTGTAATTAATCATAAATTATAATTCATTATAATTTGTAACTGATTTAATTAATTTTAAAAGAATAATAAAATTTCGAGTGATTTGTAATATAAAGTTAAGTTACAATAGTAATTACTTAGTTACAAGTATAATTAATTGCAAAATTAAAATTAAGTTGCAATTGTAACTAAGTCACAATTGTAATTAATTACAATTACAATTTAATTGTAACTTAATTAGCTAGTTACATTTGTAATTGATTACAAGTTGAGATTAAGTTACAATTGTAATTAATTACAAATTATCAATATGATTTTCATTGTCTAATTACCTGATTTTGATAATATTTTTTAAAATCTTAAATTATCTTTTGAAACACCTGATATTAAAAAATAGGCCTCTTAAAGTTTTGTATTTGTGTACTTAACCCATTACCATCCCACCATTTTGTCCTTGGCCCACAAAATTTAATATTTATGTCAAAATGTAAGTTGGTGCTATTTTTTTATTTTTATTTTTATTTTTTTTGTACTTATTTATATAGTATATGGTATTAATTTGTCTTCATGTTTTACTAATTATGTTAATTTTTAATTCGTTAAGTATAGTAACTTTTTATGATGTTAGATCTCTTTAAATTTAGTTGATCTCAAAGTAAAAGGGATAGAAAAAAGAAAAGAAAAATAAGGAGAAAAATGAAAGAAAAAAGGAGACGAATAAACAAGAAATAATAAATTTGTGTATATTTGTTTATAAATGATCACGTGGAAACATTTTATTCGACAATTTTTTTGAAAAGTTAACAATTTCAACTGTTCAAAGATTCTCGCTCACATTTTGAATTTTTTAAAAATGGAGAATGAAATGTTGTCACGTCCTATTTATAAACCATCATTTATAAATGGCTTACCAAACATTGGCTAAATTCATAAAAGTGGGCATGTTTGGATTGTTTAGTTAACTTAATTATTATTAATATTGTAAAATGTTTATAAGTAATTAAATATGTTTGTTTTCTTTACAAACTTATCTCGTCCATTAGTTTTAAAAATAAAATTAGACATAGGCCAAGCAATAATTTTGTTTTGAATTTTTGTTGGTTGAAAATCTGGGTACATTTTTTAGAGTCGATCGATGTTGAATTAGTAAGGTGAAAAATGATATTAAAAAAATTCATAGTTGTTGTAAAACTATCAAAATCTAACAAATAAAAGAGAGATAGAAAAGGAGACAATGAGAGAGAACTTCTCATTAGATGTGTTCACAATGAAATGAAATGACTCCTATTTATATGAGTAAACAATGAAAACATCGTAATATGAAAAGTTTACAGGGATATAATAGTAATTGGTCATTCACATATTTTATATTATTTATAACACTCCCCCTTGAATGACCTATTCCGCAATTGTCTGCCTCGTTAAAACCTTGCTAAGAAAACCCAGTGGGATAAAACTTGAGTAAAGGAAAAAGAGTACAGAAGCTCTCCCTGATGTTGACCATGGTGAATCATTGAGTCTAATGTTTGAGTAGAACAAATCATGTACTGAATCTTGAAATTTTGAAGTGCTGCCTCATTAAAACCTTGTCAGTAAAACCCAATGGAATAAAATCTGAATCAAGGAAAAAGAGTACAGTCGCTGCCTCGTTAAAACCTTGTCAGGAAAACCTAGTAGGACAGGACGAAGGAAAAAGAGTACAACATGATTCTCCCCCTGAATTGTGCAATCGAGGATTCATGAACTTCTCGAACATTGATATCATCTTTCGTCTGGAATATATAAAAATCTCCTTGTATAGCTAATATCATAACATTCTTCATAAGATGTCTATAATTTTCTCCATTTGTTGATATCATTCCAGTATAACAATGTGTTGTTGAATTATAGCTTGTCGATAGCTATGATAATGCCTCAAAAACCTTGCTAGGAAAACCTTGTGGGACAAAACCTCAACGAAGGGAAAAGAGTACATTATTCTCATTAATTTTCATCAACACGCCTCAACTACTACCTCATTAAAAACCTTGTATGAAAACTCTGTGAGATAAAACCTCAGCTAAGGGAAAAAGAGTGCAACGCGTATTTATTCCTTTCATGGAATATCACAAGTATATTGGTGCAATCATGAATCTTTTCATCAAACATATCATTTATGATGAGCTTTATATAAATCGTTCATACCTCATTTATGATGTCGTAACATGCTATATTAAGCAATTTTGTACTAATTTATCGATTGCATTTTTCACTTCTGGTGAATAATGAAATTTAGAATTCACTTCTGGTGAATAATCAAATCTAGAATTCACTTCTGGTGAATAATTAAACATATTCATTTTCATATTCACTTCTAGTGAATAATCAATTTCCCAGATGTCATAAATAGTACACTCCAAATTCACTTTTAAAATATTATATCATGGAGTCATTTGTATCATCCTATAGTGATACTAATCTGGGTATATTGAATCTTTCATTGATTATACATGTATGTTCTTGCATCTCATAAACCACAATTTCTGATTTGTACAATCAATCATTGAAATATATATCAATTTCGACATATAATCTACAATCATTTTACTTGAAATCCCAACGTACCGCAATCAACTGGTACATCAAATAATACTCTCAAAGTACCGAGATGAGAATCATACATTTTGATCTCACTCATTGGTATATCAAAGAGCTCAAGCTAGTGATTTAGACTATAGTCTATCCACCATATGTCATGCCAGCTCTATGAAAAATTTCGAGCGAAACGAGTCGTCCTTTACAACTGTGTAATATTTTTCATTTGTACAAATAATTACTGGCTTTACACATTTAAGCATTTGGACTTCAGGTCCTTGAACAATAATCCCTACATTGGGGTTTTATATTTGGCCAAAGTATTATAATTTCATCAACCTCATTTTCACAAGAGAGCTGTGCATGTATTCGATTTATTTATCGATTCCATTTTATCTCGATATGACATATAGAGATTTCTTCAATCATCAAGTACATAAATCTCTTATCATTTAACTATGTCTCTTTTTACTCACCATGAGTATTTAGCTTCAAAGGGATCATCTCAATCATTCAAGAGATATTTATTTTTTGAATCAATTGTCATTATGCTTCAGGCATAATTACACTTCGGCTTGTTTTCCCCCATAATGTTCACAAATCTTATATTATATCAATCATCTAAAATGCCGCACATGTCGTCCCTTTAGGGATGTAATCTCAATCATATATCTTAGTGCGCTTTGGTGGAGTGTATGCATATCGCACTTTTACAAATCATAAAGCTTCTTGAGCTAATCCCTATTTAACATAGAATATTGTTGTATGATAAACAATTTCTGAATAAGTTATTCTCATAGAAAATAATTTGAAACTTTTGATAATCTAACCGTTTATTATAGAACTTCTGGTTCAATACGGTTTTATTTCATTTCTATGTATGAATATATGATTCAATACAATATCGCTGAACTTCTGGTTCAATACAATGTATATTTCATTTATGAACTTCTGGTTCATAATATATACATATTTCACTTGTACATATGAACTTCTGGTTCAATACAATATTTACTTGTTCGAATATATAAATCAGTATACCTTGATTTAGTATATCTAGAAAGGTGATTAGAATAACATCACAAGAAAATGATCATTGTCCCCACCTTTTCATTAAAAATCTTTTCCTTTTTCTTGATGGAATTACTGACACGCGGAGCCACCACTCTTTTACACGTTAAATAATGCATTTAAATAGATCACTTTGGGAGAAGATCAGATCCATCAAAATGGATGTTATATTATCAAATATTCGCAAATACTACTCAAATCTTCCGATAAATGTTTTCAAAAAGATTTACCGAGTTCGACTCGAAAGATTGAGGCTGCTGATGGATCAAGGTATCCCAGAAGATGTTCGTTGGTTGATCGAAGCAAAAGTTCGATTAGCTGGTGAATTACCAGATTCATTTTCTAAGCACATGTCTGGCTTAGGTAAGAGTACTTTTGCAAAGAAGCGAAGAACAAAAAGATTAAATGGTTGGTACAAATGTGCTCGATGGACATGTGATACCCGTTGTAAATCAATAGGATATTCATCTAGAAATCGAGATGATAAAATAGATTTCATTAAGGGTGGGCTGAGTAAGGAGTCATTGGATGATATCTGATTGACTATTGAGACGCACCATTGTGGGTATGTGCAGCGTGAGCTACTATCTTTATGGGCTAAATTCACCAGCGATAAAGACCGTTATAGTCTCAAAAATATAATACCAAAAGATCCTGTTTTCCAGACTATAAACAACTATATTTTGGCTACTCAACATTGATACAAGGTAAATCAGTATAGTGTATATATTTTAACAAAGTATTTTGTATTTTTCACGTATTAACAAATTGTTATTGAGAGATTACCGAAAGAGTATCCATTATGGAGCAAAATATATGCTGTCAGAGACAAGATCAAAAGTGGTGTCATTTAGTCAAAAGTAAATATCAACTTTTTTCAAAAGAAGAGTAGTAAATAGTGAATATTTTCAAGTTTAAAACGTCAAATAATTTTGCAGTTTAAAGGATCCCAAAATAACAATTTCTTGTAAATTTTTCTTCCTTTTATTCTTAAAAGATGGAGGGATCAAAATTTCGACAGATCAAAACTATCGGTGTATTTTGTGGATCAAAAATCGGGAGAGGCTTTGAGTATCTAGAAGCTTCAGTACTTCTAAGGAAGAAGTTGGGAGAGAGAGGTATCAATCTAGTATATGAAGGAGGCAGTAATGGATTGATGGGTTGTGTTTCACAATCCGCTCAAGCAGAAAAAGCAAGAGTGATAGGTGTTATATCCGTTCCTTTAGCTGATGTCGCAGGCAAAACACAAGGGCATGATGTACAGACGTTATCTATCCATGAATGCATAACTTGCATGTTATATGGTTCTGATGCCTTCATTTCCATGCCCGGAGGTTTTGGTACTTTAGAGGAAATCTTTAATATTACTTCATGGGCTCGGCTGGGTCTCCATACTAAGCCTATTGGGCTTTTGAATGTTAACAACTTCTTTGATGGTTTACTAACATTTCTTGATTATGCTGTGGAACAGGGATTCATCTCTCCATTTTCTAGGAGGATCCTTATTTCTGCTCCCACTATCGATGAACTGCTAGAAAAGTTACAATCATATGTTCCAATACAAGATCCATCAGGAGTTAAGATAGATTGGTCACAAGGAAGGGGTATCAAGCGAAAATGGAGTCCGGTTAATGTAAATTTATCCTTGTGAATCTCAAAATATTGTGGGTGGTAGAGTATGGGATATTGACGCGATCCCGGGAGGGGAATCTCGTCGAACAACGCGGAATAACGAAATCTAAAACCCTAGGAAAGATCTAAATCAGATCTGACTCAAAAATAACAAGAACATGAATAAATAGACGGAAATTAAAATAAGATTGACGATAGGACCTGGACCCAACAATCACGACGCAATAAATTGACGATGTGGATTGAAGAACCGAGGTTTTCGAAACGCCACAAGGGATGCCAAACTCCTTGATAAGTTTCTGATTGGAACGCCACAAACATTCAGGAAAGAATATTTGATAAGTTCTATAAATCGTTCTTCAAGAACAAGAAAAAAGGAATCCTCCTTTTCGAGAGAGAAAATCTCACATTCATTCAATAATATCCAAGTTGTTGTTTCATAATGAAAAAAACAAAGCAATATAATGTCAAAACTGACCTAACTAGGTTTTTGCCGCTAATTGGGCCCAAAACATAAAAAATAAATAAAAGAAACGGAATTACATTAAAAACGCGAAATCTGGGAAAATTAAGGTGTTACGACCGTAACAATGTCACATACGGCCGTAAGTGACTCTCTGTCCAGCGTTTACGGCCGTAACAATAACTCTCACGGCCTTGAATATCAAATTGCTGAAGTTCTTCAATTCCACCCGAGACGGCGTTACGTCCGTGAATTATATTCTTACGGCCGTAAGTATTAAAATTCTTGAATTCTTGCTTTTGACCCGAGGGGATGTTACGGCCGTGAATACTGGTTTTACGGACGTGAATGAGCTCTTGGTCACCAAACCTTAACCCTTTTGATTCGGCTCGATCCCTTTGTATCCTCGGCTCGCTTCCAACATGAAACTTGTGCCGTTTCCCGCGTAGATCACTGTCGCATTGCCGATGGGTCGACTTCTCCTTTGGTCTCCTATTCCGGATCACATCATCCCCCCTTTCTTGGAAAGGATTCGACCTCGAATCCGTATATGGCCTCTCCTTTATGTGTTTGTTGCTTTTGTTGGCTCGAGAGACCTGTTCCTGTTTTGTTCTATCCATCATACTTCGGGGTTGTTCTGTCCGACAATTAATTTTCCCTTTGGCCTTAGTTTTGTAATTTGGTTGTAGTACCTGCAAAACAGAATTAGCCAAACTAGGGAGGGATGTGTTAGCAAATGCAAATAAGCTCATTTTTGTGGTGGACTCTCTTTTCTTTTTCTTTTTACTCTCAAGCTCACCTTTTTATGAGGTTGTGGCATCAATTCTCTTATTTTCAATTTTCACACCCTCTCCTTTTTCTGAGGTCGTGGCCTCAACGCTCTTATTTTTTTTCTCAAACTCGCTCTTTATTTTCAATTGGTCCTCTTGGACCTCTTTAGGTGTTAGCGGAGCAAGAGTGATCCTTTTTCCACCCTTCACGAAAGAATATCTATTTTTGAACCCATCATACACCACTCTCCTATCATGCTGCCATGGTCTTCCCAATAAAATATGCCCAACATTCATAGGGACCACATCGCACACAACCTCATCTCTATAACCCCCAATGGTGAATTTAATATTAACCTGCTTGTTCACCTTAAGTTCTCCCGACTCGGTTAACCACTGTAATTTATAGGGGTTGGGGTGTTTCACCTTAGGCAATCCTAACTTCTCCACCAATAATGTACTAACCACATTAGTACAACTTCCGCCATCAATTACCATCCCACAAACCTTTTTCCCCACCAAACACCTCGTGTGGAAAAGATTATCCCGCTGTTCATCAATCTCAACCATCTTAGTTCGGGAATTTAGGACACGTCTATTCACAAGGGACCCTTTCACCGTATAAGTTAACCCCTCTTCATCGCTACTACTAGCCCCAATATCCACTAACTTAGGCATTCCCTTAAATTCATCCTCAGAACTAATTTCACCATTATCACGCAAGAGCATTACTTTTTTATTTGGACACTGTGATGCTATGTGGCCCGTCCCCAAACACTTAAAGCACTTAATATTTCTATCCCTAGTAGGTTGAGAATCAGAAATATTTTTACATTTAGTTGTAAGTTCCTCCTTTCCCTTCGGGACGTGCTCATCATTGTGATCCTTCCTCGGTTGTGATGTAGGATAAGTTCATGGTGATTGTTTAGATGTCCCCTTTCGCCTTAATTGCCTTTCTACCTTCATCGCCATGTGCACCATGTCTTCCAATTCCACATAATGTTGTAACTCAACGATGTTTGCAATATCTCTGTTCAGCCCACTCAAAAATCTAGCCATTGTAGCTTCCCGATCCTCCACCACGTTGGCCCTAATCATGGCTACCTCCATGTCTCTATGATACTCCTCTACACTCCTAGAACCTTGCGTGAGCCCCTGCAATCTTTGATAAATATCCCTATGATAGTGGCTTGGGACAAACCTCTTCCTCATGATGGTTTTCATCTCACGCCATGTATCCACCGGCCTTTCACCATTCCTCCTTCGATCATTTACCAACTGATCCCACCAATTAATGGCATAATCGGTGAACTCAACAACCGCTAGTTTCACCTTCTTTCCTTCAGAATAATTGTGGCAATCAAACATCAATTCTACCTTCTTCTCCCAATCTAGGTAAGCCTCCGGATCACTCCTCCCATGAAAAGGTGGAATAGACATTTTTATTTTACCTAGATTATCATCTATCTCATCCCGATCACCACGATCTCTTCTATTATTCGCCCTTTCATCCCTATCTCCTCTACCCCTTCCCTCCTTACGCTAGCTACAGATGACTGGACACTACTTCCTTCACTCGCAAACTCTTCATCATCAAACCAATATCCAACCCTTTGATTATGTCTTCCCCTATGATCTCTCCGGTCTTCCCTCCTAACTCTAGGACCCGTATGAGTTTGTTCCCTACGCAACTTGTTAATATTTTCCTCTTTCCTATCCATCCTAGTCATCAACTTCTCAAATTGCTCCTGTAAAGTCTCCATCACACCTACAACATTGTTATTCACCCTATTCATACCTTCTGATCGTTTATTGTGGCTCGTTGATGAAGCTGTTGGCTCCCTTTTGTAAATTCCCTGGTTGTCCCCAACAGATGAAGATGATGAATCCCGTCTACTAGACATTATTAGTCTTCACAGAATTAAGTAGTATATACCTCACAAAAATATTTCGCTCGTGTATCACTCAAGATCCCCCTTCCAAGCACTTCAAAACAGTCCAAGAACTCAAGTAAGGGTAGGACACGATGAGACACGAGTAAGAACTGGAGAATTTGGAAATTGAAACAAATTCGGAATATTTCGGGAAAATAATGAAATTTTCGTTTTTTTTTTTAAACTGCTAGACAATCCAACTACGAATATGGCGAAAAAAACGGAACTGGATTTGGACGAAAAATGAACGAGAAAAACACTTTTGAAATTTTAGGACTGACTCTTATGGATCAAACTGGAAAAAATTATGACTGACACGAAGAACGAGAAGAACACGAAAAAATCAAGAAACGCAAGAATCTGAAATAGATCCAAGCTCTGATACCAGATGACGCGATCCCGGGAGGGGAATCTCGTCGAACAACGCGGAATAACGAAATCTAAAACCCTAGGAAAGATCTAAATCAGATCTGACTCGAAAATAACAAGAACACGAATAAATAGACGGAAATTAAAATAAGATTGACGATAGGACCTGGACCCAACAATCACGACGCAATAAATTGACGATGCGGATTGAAGAACCGAGGTTTTCGAAATGCCACAAGGGATGCCAAACTCCTTGATAAGTTTCTGATTGGAACGCCACAAACATTCAGGAAAGAATATTCGATAAGTTCTATAAATCGTTCTTCAAGAACAAGAAAAAAGGAATCCTCCTTTTCGAGAGAGAAAATCTCACATTCATTCAATAATATCCAAGTTGTTGTTTCATAATGAAAAAAACAAAGCAATATAATGTCAAAACTGACCTAACTAGGTTTTTGCCGCTAATTGGGCCCAAAACATAAAAAATAAATAAAAGAAACGGAATTACATTAAAAACGCAAAATCTGGGAAAATTAAGGTGTTACGGCCGTAACAATGTCACTTACGGCCGTAAGTGACTCTCTGTCCAGCTTTTACGGCCGTAACAATAACTCTCACGGCCGTGAATATCAAATTGCTGAAGTTCTTCAATTCCACCCGAGACGGCGTTACGGCCGTGAACTATATTCTTACGGCCGTAAGTATTAAAATCCTTGAATTCTTGCTTTTGACCCGAGGGGATGTTACGGCCGTGAATACTGGTTTTACGGCCGTGAATGAGCTCTTGGTCACCAAACCTTAACCCTTTTGATTCGGCTCGATCCCTTTGTCTCCTCGGCTCGCTTCCAACATGAAACTTGTGCCGTTTCCCGCGTAGATCACTGTCGCATTGCCGATGGATCGACTTCTCCTTTGGTCTCCTACTCCGGATCACATCAGATATTCTTACTCTTAAGACACACCTCTAATGTTGATGAGTATTTGAACTTAATCTTGTGAACCTCAAAAGGATTTGGAGTGGTGGAGTATGGAATATTCTTACTCTTGAGACACACACAAAAAATTAGGGGTGGTAGAGTACGGGGTATTATTACTGTTGATACACACCTCTACTTTTGAGGATCATAAATGTTTCTCCCTTTTGTATTTTGCATGTATGACTCGTTTATGTTTCTTCAGGAGCAATAATAATAATATCATTTCAGTATGATAATCTTTACTTCTTCTGAAGTAAATATGTACTTCTTCTGGAGTACATAAGTGTTTGTGCAAGAACTTTGATCAAAACTGCTTATCACAATCATATAACATTTATCTCATAATACTGATGAGATTATTTTCACATTAGTCATATCCGTGCTATCATGTGATATTATCTTATCATACATCAACATTTTTCTTGTTGAATAATTTATTTTCATCCACCATTTCAAATACAGATATTGGTAACTTCTGGTACCATTTGTTGAAATATCGAATAACAATCATATATATTAAATTTATATGAGTAGCAATATTTAAAATCAGTAGAACCAACCATATAGGCGGTAACGTGATATGGTTGAAAATTGTAGAATCAAACATATAGGCGGTAACGTGATATGCTTGAAACTTGTAGAACCAACCATATAGGTGGTAACAAGAAATGTATATTTAAAGCTGATAAAACCAACCATATAGGTGGTAACAATATAAAGAAATAATTACATTTCATAAATGAGCAAGTCATATCTGCAAATCCAGTCAAGGTATTTATAATAGTCCAGTTCGTTACAATAATGAGTTATACTCAATACATCACGGTATGGCAACTATTATGTTACTTTTAAATCTTTCAATTTGTCATATTGATCACATAGTAGTGTTAAATAATTGAGAATATATATTCTATTAGCATTTATCATCAGATCAGTAATCATGATTAATCAAATTCGTTAAATCATGATTAATATACTTTAACGTATCATCAAGATCAAAATCGTCCGTATTTTAATATATTGGTCATATGAGTAAATCGAAACCGTCAATATGTTTGAAATTTAATTCAGAACAAACTTACTTTTGGTCCAAAGTTCAAAATCTCGCCGAAATTGCTTCAAAAATGGTTTTTACGAAGCCGCCACATTCGACCACCGGAAAATGTCCAAAACTGCACCAAACAGAAAAGTAAAACCATAGAAAAATCAAGAACGTCGATATGAACAAACTGCCTTTTGACGTCTTCGCAGGAACATATTCCATGCGCCCTCATGCGCCGAGTGGACGTCTGTGCGTGGGCCTCACGCGCCGCTGCACAGTGTCGGTGTCGGTGCCGTCGACACGCGCCGGTGCCAGAGATTCGTCTCGTCGCCGTGGTTTCAGATCTGGTCTCCGATCATTGATTGGATGTATAGTTTTTCGTGGATCGGCTTTGGAAGTTTCGAATTTTTCAATTTTTCCAACTTTCCTTTTTGCACAACATTGCGGCCACATTTCTTTCCTCATATGGAACTTTTTGAATCATGCAAAGTTTCCATGTTTCATGATATTTTCAGATCTTCAATATGTGGGTTATTTTCTAAGACCACAAGTGTTTAATTTGGGAAAGGAAAACATTGATTGATAATAATCAGGTTTCTGATACAGAGGTTCATCATTTAGATGCAACTGTAGAGCATACTCCCGTCGTATTACTCAATTGGCTAGAGACTCGTGCTGATTACGTGTTGTAAAACTATCAAAATCTAAAAAATAAAAGAGAGATAGAAAATGAGAGAATGAGAGAGAACTTCTCATTAGGTGTGTTCATAATGAAATGAAATGGCTCCTATTTATAGGAGTGAACAATGGCACAATCGTAATATGTAAAGTTTACAGGGGTATAATGGTAATTGGTTATTCACATATTTTATATTATTTATAACACTCCTCCTTGAATGACCTATTCCGCAATTGTCTGCCTCGTTAAAACCTTGTTAAGAAAATCCAATGGGATAAAACTTGAGCGAAGGAAAAAGAGTACAGAAGCTCCCCCTGATGTTGGTCATAGTGAATCATTGAGTCTAATGTTTGAGTAGAACAAATCATGTACTGAATCATGAAATTTTGAAGTGCTACCTCATTAAAACCTTGTCAGTAAAATCCAGTGGGATAAAACCTGAACCAAGGAAAAAGAGTACAACCGCTGCCCCGTTAAAACCTTGTCAGGAAAACTTAGTAGGACAAAACCTAGACGAAAGAAAAAGAGTACAACATGATTTGGATATTGGGTGTGAATGACCCATTATACCCTTATAAAGTTTATATTATTATAATTGTATCATTATCTACCACTATAAATAGGGTACTTCACTCATTCATTTAACACAATTGGAATACAAAGAATTCTCTCTCTAATATTATGGTAGTCGTTCTCTCTAATACTTTGGTAATTTTACAATAAAACTATCAAAATCTAACAAATAAAATAGGGATAGAGAATGAGAGAGAACTTCTCATTAGGTGTGTTCATAATGAAATAAAATGACTCCTATTTATAGGAGTGAACAATGACATAATCGTAATATGTAAAGTTTATAGGGGTATAATGGTAATTAGTCATTCACATATTTTATATTATTTATAACAATAGTGAGTTTTTTATCAAACCCACGCCCTCACCTGCCACGTGGGTTTCATATCTGATGACCATAGTGCTGTTAGTAAGGTTATTCGCTTGATTAGACGAAACTTATCAATCTATGTGGGCCAAAACAAGTTACATGCTTATCTCATTGATGTATTCTTCTACATTTTCTCAAACCATAATTACATGTCTTTTTTCATTTTCTGCACCCAATAATTAAAGGTTAAATTATCAAATTTGTTTAATCTTTGTTGTAAGAATTTGATTTTTGGGTCATTTTCACACCTAATTTATCCAATTTATTTCAATGCAATTTTTTATAGTCTAGTTAAGATATGATTTGATCCATTACCCTTTTCTCTAATAGTCCTAGGTTCTTACCAAAAGAGTAAATGTTAAGCCACATTCTCTTTTTGACAAATTTTTAACCTTTTCTCCCATTTATGCTTACATTTTGTTCAAATATGCAGCAATAAAGATGTGAAATGTTTGGCACTTTAATTCAAATAATATTGTAAATCCACACCCAATGTTTTACCACTAACGAAAGTGAGAAACATCGGCCCCCACTCTCTTTTCATTTGGGTGGGTTATGGGTGGAGATATCGAAAATATTATTTAAGTCAATTACACTTTTTTTATAATTTAAACTTTTAACTCTAATATAGTCATCATTTATTTATAAAAAAAATTGTATAAAGCATCCCGATAATATGGAAAATTGAAAATGATCCTAATACTTGGGTTGTTTCTCTTCCTTTAATTGTTTAATTAAAAACAGGAGTTTGAAATCTCATTTCTTAAATTTATATACTTTTAAAATATAGTATTAGTAAGTATGTGCGTTGCACGTCTTATATATAGAATGAATGTGATACGCAATGTTTTTAAAATACTAATATTATTTTTGAAAGTAGTTGATGTATTAAATATTATTAAAACAAAAAATTAAAATTGTTAAAAAAGTTATATATGATTAGATTTTTATATGAAATTATGTATATAATGTAAAAAATGATGAATAAACCGAAATGTAATGGTGATTATAATATACTTCTTTGTATATAATATTTTTTTTCAACTTCTCACAATTTTTCTTATTTTTATTTTCTGTTTTTACAAAGATTTTGACAGTTTACATTGAAATTTCGCGAGAAAGTGTTATATGTAGTTGTCCATTAGAGAACAATAATTCTAGATGGACATTTATTTTAAGCATTTTAAAGTGACATTGTGAGATGTCAATTTCTCATTGGGTGATGAAGATGTGCATTAAATAATGAACTCATCACTAAATGAATCATCACCAATGAAAAAGTGACACACCAAAATGTCCCTCTAGAATCACTCATAAGAGAATGCATGTTTAGAAAAATATATTCCAATAGTAAGCATTATTTATTCTTAAATCTTGTTAATATTTATTGCAATGTATGGACATATTGAAAATTGTTCATCATGGATTTGAATTAATATCCTTCACCTTCGTTTGGTAATGGAATTTTTTTGTTTATAAACAACACAATTTTTCAAATCATTTTTTAACCACACACATTTTCTCTCTCCAATTTTCAGCAATTACTTTTTACTTCAAAATCATAAATAAATAAGTTTATAAACCAAACAGTGTTACCAAAAGGAGGCAACTCATCATTTTCTAAAATTAAAATGATACGTGAAATAAAAACTTGTTTTTAAGCATGTTGTCGTCCAATGATTATTTTTCCATGAATTATACATCTTTTGAAATCACGATAAATCATTACTGTCTCATTACAAAGAACGTTGGATAAATTTAGATTCCTTAAGAGCATCACTGAATAATTTATTTTCAAGATTATGAGCTCTTCAAATGAAGAAGCTTCGACTGGAAAAATTATGTATTTTCGCAATACAAATAAATGAGAAAAAACAAATTTTAAGAAAACATGCATAAAAGTAACTATGCAAATAAGCATAAGACATACATTCATATTAAATTTATTTTAAGCATGTAACATTAGAAGTTATAACAAACAACACTACTTTTTTGTTATCGACAAATTAGCAAATATTGTATCTGAAAATTTTCGTATTAATTTTAAATAATGTATCTTGAATTCAAGACTGAAAATTTTGAGATCAATTTTGTAACACGTTACTTATATAAAAAAGAAAATTAGAAGATTTTGGTCAAATCAAAATTTATAAAACTAAATTGTTATAATTTACATGTAAAAATGCAATAGGCTTGAATTGTGGTGATGCAAAAGGTTTCATAATCGTATTTATGATTGAGTAAATACAAACAAAAATAAATTAATGTCAAATGAAACTTTTTGCATCACCACAATTATTGTTAAAAAGTAATTTCTATTATTATTTATTCTTGTCAATATAATATTCCCCTTTTCATGACTATTATAAAATTAGATAATTATGTTCATGTTTGGTATAAATTAAAATATAAATTTTAAAATTAAGTTAAAGTTAATAATCAATTTCAACCACATATTTCATTGAACCTATAATATCTCAACTATACATTTTATGGGTTCAAGACTATCCTCGAATAATATAAGATAATAATAAATTATAAAATTAAATAACAACAACAACAGTAGTAGTAGTATTTAATGAGAATAAATTGAATGTCAATGATGTCATTGATTATAAACATAAGAAATCAAGAGCAAAATGGGAAAATAAAAGTTTTTTCTCCCGTCTACACTTTTAATATACTAATAGCAAGCACTTGTTTTGCACATCTTATGTGTATGATGAATGTTAAAGTAACATTTTTTAAGTACTGATACTATTTTTTAAAATAATTAACGTAATTGATATTGCACGATTTAATAAAATGATTTACAGTCGATTTTAAAAAATTTATTAAAGAATGTCACTGTCACGCATGATTAGTCCCACGAGGTGAGTTGATATCCATGTTGTGAGCTTTTCAATTATTTTTTAGAGAAAAGTTTAAAAAATAATTTAAATACGAAATAAAAGCCCTCCTCCTTTTTCATGCCGGACTTATTTCATTTCACATATTCAGAGTTTATAATTGTATACATGATATTGCGTGTTCAATTTTATGAAAAAAAAATATAAAAGTTAAAAATTAACCCAAAAATGCTAACCGTTGTAAACATATTTTTTTAAAGGGAAAATTACATTGATCCTTATTTTTAAAGTTCACATTTCAATAATAAGATAATAAATTTTAAATTTCAAAATTCAGGTGTTAATTACCTATTTAACATATATTTCTAAGTATTTAAAATTATATAATTAGACTTTCAAAAAAAAAAAAAATTATATAATTAGAGCATCGCACCTCTCCCCTAATTCCTTCACAAATCACAAATATTATATGTCGTGTCCACTAATGTAAATTCAACCGTCTAACAATATAAATATAACATAGACAGGAGCAGATGACTCCTAACCTCTCCATTGTAGGTTTATATGCGATGTCGTCAGGTCCTCCTATGTGCGGTGCCTTCTGTAGGTGGAAGGATTCGTTTATATGTTGTGTAAATATTTAACAAAATGTAATGTAATAAACATAGAACATTTCAATCGTTCAAAGATATATGGTCCCTCGCAGAGGTGTCTGCTGGTGGTGCATGTGCGGTACAGTTGTGGTGTACGGTGGTGGTGGTGGTGTTTGTGGTGTTTTATGTGGTGGCGGTGTAAGTGTAGGTGGCGATGGTAATGATTCAGGCAGTGATGGTGTGCGTATGTGTTGGTGATGACTCTGGCTACGATGGATCTGTGGTGGTAGATCTATCACTGATGTTGGAGGTGGTGGTAAGATTGTGCCCATGTCAATACTATTCGTAGTGGTGGCGGTTGGCGGTGGTGGATCTCTGGTGATTGATCCATCGTGATGTCAAAGGTGGTGGTTAGATGGCGCCTATGCCTATGTTGTTTGTGGTGGTCGCGATTGGGGGTTCGGAGTGGTGGTGGTTGGTGGTGGTGGTAGGGGTGAGTGGGGTATGGTATTAGGTGGGATTTAGACTGATTATGATACATTTTTTGTAACTAGTAAATAATATTTGACAAAAAAACTTTTGAAATTGTGACTAAGACTCTATTGTTTAACGCAATTAATATATATAATTTATAAAAAGCACAATATCCAAAAACAACTTTTTAACTACACATATTTTTATTTTTCACTTTTTAACTGCACATTTTACCTCAAAAAATGAATAAATCAATTTAGAATTACAATCGTAATAAGTTGTGGCCTATAATTTCTTGAATTGTACTAAAAAAAAAAAACCATGACACATAAATCGAGTTTTGTGATTGAGCAAGACTTAAGAAATTTATAAACTGTGATCCATAAGTAAGTCATGATCGTTTATTTTCTTAATTTGTGATTAACAAAGAAATTGTGACTTATAAAATTTGTAATTGTGATCAAAAAATAAGTTGCGGCATTTAATATTTTTGATTTTTGACCATAAAATAAGTTGGAACCTATAAATATATAATTTGTGACCAAAATTAGTCACGACCAAATAGTTTTATAATTTGTGACCAAGAAATAAATCGATATAATAAATTGTTACGGTGAAATAAGTTGTGATCTATAAAAAAATTTATCTGTGACTAAGAAATAAGTCATTAATTAAATCGAATTTGTGATTGAGAAATGAATCTTAATCAACTAATTTAATAATTTGTGACTTCAAAATAAATTGTGACCTATATATATAAATTGTGATTTCTGATCAATAAATTAGTCGTGACCTATAAATATTATAATTGTGATAGAGAAATAACTTGTGACACTTAATATTTGTAATTAAATAATAAATTGTGACTGATTAATCTGATAATTTGTGACCTAAAATAAGTTATGACCTATAAATTTTAATTTGCTACCGAAAATTAAGTCGTGGTCAAATAATTTTATATTTATGGTTGAGAAATAAGTAGTGATCAATTAGTTTCATAATTTATTATTTGTGATTGTGATTATTTATTTATTTATTTTTTTGAGGGATTTGTGATTGTGATTATAAATTGTATAATAATTGTGACCTTAACTTATTTAATTATCCGTTTAATTAATAAAATATATTTAATTGTATTTTTTTAATTAAAAACCTGATTTTTTAACTAAACATCAAGCTTCATTAAGGAAAATCCCAAGAGTTTTTACAAAAAAGAGATAATTAAGCCAAAATTGGAGACAGAGAATGGAAAAACCGACAGCAAAGGAATACACAAAACAACCATGAATTGAGCACGAGAAGGGGGGGGGGGGGGGGGGGGGGGGATGGCGCTTCTCTAATGTTGTATCCAATAAGTTTGATTTAATTCAAGAGTATTATACAGGTTAGGTTAAAACTAATTGGGTTAAGTACACAATTCCACATATTAAGCTTGAAAATTTTGTAATCAGGCATTTTGTAACCAATTACACAAGTATCAAAATAATTTTCAAAATCAGTTATTTTTTTAAAAATCAGAATTATGTTCGGTAATTAATTACAATTGTAACGTTATTTTAATTTGTAATTAGTTACAATTGTAAATTTAACTACAATTGCAATTAATTAACAACACCACCAATCATCACCTAATTTGTAATTAGTCATCGCCACAACTACCGTCGAAAATACAGTTGTAACTTATTTCAATTTTGTATTTAATTACAATTATAACTTATAAATTAGTAAAGAATTAGTGTAATTTGTAATTAATTACATTAGTGTAATTTTTAATCAGTCACCGCCACAACCGCCGTCGTCGGACCACCGTCGAAAATACAATTGCAACTTTATTTCAATTTGTAATTAGTTACAATTATAATTTTTGTAACTAATTACCACCACCGCCGATCACCACATAAAACCACCACCACCAATAACCACCTAAAATCATCAACACCACAAACCACCACCTCGTCATTGCCTACACCACCAACTCCAAAAACCGCCACTACCACAATCACCAAAAAAATACCACACATCCAAAAAATCAAAAATCAACACCATCTAACCATATCTCACAAACCTCACCTCCGCCAATTGCCACCGTGGAATGGAAGTTAAAGTAAAGCTCTGCCTACCTGGTTCCACTTCCTATCCAGCACCCATCCACCATCCTCTCCCATCATGACCGTAAGATCCATTTCCAGGAAAACGTCTTTCTCGACGACATGAGTACTCTGCCTTGGTCCCTTGTCGAAGGTCTATGAAGGGGAAGCATCTCATACGGTAACTATTCCAACGAAGATGGTGACTGTAGAACTCAAACCCACTTTCTTCAATTTCAAAATCATCCTTTATTATACTTCAGCCACTACTTTTAATATTGGACTTCTTTTTGTTTCGATTGGTGGATAGTGAGCCACCTCCACCGCCATGGCGTTGCATTGATGCAGCAGAGCAACATAATAACCCAAATTCAATTCTTTTGTTTTTATTGATTCATATATAATTGTAGTTACGATTAGGACACACAAGAAAATAATTGAATTGTTGGATAGATGGGATTGTATTTGAGATATTTTCGCACAAATTTGAAGGAGAGCACCATGCCGGATCAGGAGTTTTAGAGGGGAGAGAGAGGGAAGAATGGTTAGAGTTTAGTTTATATTCACCTGATTTTGTAAAATAATTTAGAATTAACTGATTTTAAAAATTTAAAGATTAAAATATATGAATGGACCTAATTACCCAAACTAATTTAACATAAGGATTAGTGGCCCACTTAGAATGACCAATGGGTAGCGGGTCAAGCTCATTAAACCTTCAATTAATCATTTAATATGTTTAATCATAGTAACCCCTATGGCTAGTTTGGGACCAAAAATCCTAACAAAACTCCACATTGGTATAAAAAAAGTCAATAAAGACCAAAACAAACATGCTTAGTAATAGTAATTTCCAAGCTGAAGTTCCAAAAGAATTTGAACTTTACATACCTGCACGGATTATTAGAAATGTAAGAAAACTTCTAAACTTTACCAAGGTAAGCACTTTCGTGCTCATATCTGCAGAGTTATAGTCAAAATGCACTTTCTCAAGTTTAATCTCATCTTGAAAAACAATGTATACATAACTCTTACATAAATGAATAGAAGATTGGCGATAAGAACATATAGTCACGTTATCATTTAAAGCACCTATTTCACTATGTAAAAATTTAATCCACAAAGATTCTTCAAAGGTTTTAGTGGTTGTTATGTATTCAACTTCACTGGTGGAAAGAACAATGATCTGTTGCAGTTGAGATTCCCAACTGACACATTAATCACATAAAGTAAACACATAAGAAGTAGTACATTTTCTATTATCTATATCTTCACTGTAATATGTATCTATAAAACCCTTAAGTTTCACATCACTGAAAACACCCTTATAAGCTAAACTTACATCACAAGTACCCTTTAAATACCTAAGAAACCATTTTGAAGTTTTTCAATGGGTAGGACCAATATTAGACATGTATCTACTCAAGGTACTAACAGCAAATGTCAAATCATGCCTACTGCATACCATCAAGTACATTACAGAACCAATCATATTAGAATATGAAATACCACACATGTAATCAACTTCTTTTCTTCTCGTTCCATCATCTTGCTTATGTTCTTCATGTAGCATTGAGACTGAATGACTATGAAATTACGTCGATAAAACAGTACTAGAAGGTTCACGATCGGCTAAATATTTATTCCAAAAGGGCTTATTCACTAGTCAATGATTGTTATTTAGATAAATAAAGTGATTATCAAAATGCACAGAAGTAGGCTTATAATTAATCACACCAAACTTCTTCAATACTTTGTGCACATAAGGAGTTTGATGCACAAACAAGCAAGAATCAAACATATTTCTATCTATTTCCACGCCTAGAATTCTTCTAGCATGCCCAATGTCACGACCCCAAAATTTTCATGATTTTTTTTTTTTTACATAGACACTATTTATACATTGAAATTTACACATAAACTCTTTACTTATTCAGTTGCCTTTCAAAAGAGAAAACAGATTTCAGAACGTTTCTAATAGCCTTGCACTAGATTAGAAACCAAGCTGCAGGAGGCTTCTAATAGTCTAACACTGTATAGAAAATATAGCTGGAGGAGGCTCCTAATAGTCTAACACTGTACTGAAAACATAGCTGCAAGAGGCTACTAATAGCGTACTTTCAGAAACGGGACATAATTAATATATTTGCTAAAAACTCTTTCTAAACTTGTTTAGAACCATTTAAAAATTTTCTAAACAATGAGTTTACCCCGTTAAATATTTAGGATCATCATTCCTACTTTAATTTTATCATTTTCACAACAACAATATTAAAACAATTTCAATACTTCATAAAAATAATATTTAAACATCAAGTGAAATTTTAAAATACAATGCCCATTTCTTTTTATAAGAATCTATTTATACATCTCAAATTCGAGCCACAAATAATATTTAATTCTTAAATACTAAAAGAATAAAATTTCATTCTAAAATAGTTTTAAATACAAAAGGCTTAATATTTCCTCTCTTTTGGTTACCAATAAGTACTCTTCATTCTCGGTCGGCATCCTCCATAGGGAATCCAATATACAAAAACTAATGCTCCATTGCCTGTAAAAAGGGATATGAAACAACTATGAACCACATGGTCCAGTGAATAAAATTTGATATACATAATAAGAGGTTAATTTTAACATAAAGTGTATAAAGTCATATAAGTTTACATCATTCTCAATATTTTCTTGTCAAACTTTCACTTACTTCAGAATGAATATATATCATACATTTTACCTCTTAACTTTGAGGAGAATAAGTAATTCACATAAATTTGTCCAGAATCATCTTAAGTATCTTTTATCATATAAAACATCTTGTCTCATGAAATCTCAAAATAAGAATACTTGAATTCGCATATTACATATCATTCTCAAATTACACTCTACCTCTTAACTCTGAGGAGAATAAGTAATTCACATAAATCTGATAGAAAATCATCTCAAGTATCTTTTACCATATAAAACATCTTGTCTCATGAAATCTCAATATAAGAATATTTGAATTCGCATATTACATATCATTCTCAAATTACACTATACCTCTTAACTTTGAGGAGAATAAGTAATTCACATAAATCTGTTCGGAATCATCTCAAGTACCTTTTACCATATAAAACATCTTGTCTCACGAAATCTCAACATAAGAATACTTAAATTCACATGTTACCTAACATTCTTTTACACAATGTAATTAAAAGGATATGCATGTCATGATGTAATGCATGGACTCTATAACTTCATTTATTAATTTCTTTGGGCATCTACCCTAAGAGTAAGTATTCACAAAGCGCTCAATATAAGATTTGATACCCTTCCGGCACAAATCTAGTACCCTTCCGGTACAATTCTGATAAATATAAGATCTGATACCCTTCAGCACAAATCTAGTACCCTTCTGGTACAATTCTGATAAATATAAGATCCTATACCCTTCTGGCACAAATATAGTACCCTTCCGGTACAATTCTGGTACCCTTCCGACACAATACGGGAATTATCCCATTGGACATCTAAAATCCCAAACTGGTGAATACTTAACATCTTGGAGTTCTATTCTTGTTCATGCACATTCTTAGGTATACTTTTGAACCTAACTGCATGCTTAGAGAGTGAAGCATGAATACATTTTGCATGAGAGTTATATATCAACATCTTATGCTTATGAAGTTAAAACTTTCATTTACATTGCTTGTTTAACATGAAAGCACGTTAATCTTGCTCAAGTCTTTGCATGCAAGATAGAATTCTTTGATCTTAAATTAATAGGAGCTTTAACTACTAAGTATATCAGTTAAACTCACACGTGCTACACATAATTAAAGAGCAACTACATTCAATGGGGGAAAGCTTGCTAAATTCAAAGTGAATAAAAGCAAACTTAAGTTTAGACATGTTACAAAGATCAATGAACTTACAAGTTGCTGGAATTAATATAAAAAATCTGAAGTTAAACTTTGACACATCTACTTAAAGATGTAATTGTAACAAAATGCTTATGAATTCATCCAAAGTCTAAAAATAACTTTAAAATACTCAATTATCTTCATTTAAGAATCTAAATTTAAATTTAAATTAACCAAATATCATCATTCAAAAATCTAAAAAATTTCTTTAAAGTGTCAAATCAACATTATTTAAGAATCTGAAAAATTACTTTAAAATACTCTATATAAATTATTTCGAGAATCTGAAAATAACTTTAAAATATGCGAGTAACAATATTCAAGAGTTCAAGAATCTGAAAAAAACTTTAAAATATGCAAGTAACATTATTCAAGAATCTGAAAAATGCTAGATTAAGGCAATTTAAGTAACTTTTGAAGTTTAGAGCTTGTTTTACTTCATTTTATACACATGCAATGTTGTATTGATGAAGATAACCATTATAGAAATAAAAAATTCAACATGCAATTAGATAAAATACAAAAACATTGCAATAGTTCTTTAGATTCCAAAAGTAACATAAGCTGTTGAACTAAAAAATTTCTTTAGATAAGGATCAAGTGAAAAGGAACAACATGAAAATCAACATTTGATATTAAATTATCACAAACATATAACTCTAATAAGTCAAGAGTGTTACCTTACTGGAGGAATTAACCTTGACATAAAGAAAATTGCAAATAAACACATTAATGCTTTACTCACACATTTTATCAAACACTTAGAAGATATTTATATTCTTAACATTAAATCTTGAAACATAGTTTAGAAAATCAACATAATCAATAAAGAACATATTAAATTCTGTAATTTAAGAATAATACTCCAACACTATATGAAAAACTTAACACAATATTACACAAATCAAGTTTCACTCACATCTAACTTAGATAAAATGATTTTGAGTCAATACACCTACAATCATTTAACCAAGTGTTAGAGTAACTTTAATATACTAAAATCTTACTTCTTAGTCCAAGTTTTACCTAGAAAATCCATCCAAAAATGAGGATTTTGCAGTTTAGAACAATCTATCCATAACTGTGAAAGGTTACTAGAAGCTTCTCATTAAGCCTCTGTCCAGGCTTCTGGTAGTCTCGTCCAGCATAAAATTTTCCCTTCTTCCATCTTCTTCCCCATTTTTTGTCCAGTAGCTTCTCTCTCAGGTTCTCTCTTGTCTCCATCGAGAAAAAAGAAGAATTGGGGCTAAAGTTAATCTAATTAGGTGTATATATATAGTGGATATATCAAATAAACCCCCATACTTCTTATCATATGTAATTTGGACCTTATAAATTGAAACTAAGTCCTCAAAGGTTTCTTTTCTATCATACAAACACTAAAACTTTTGGTAAATAATTACTTCTGACCAAAATAAATTGATGTGCCAAACATGCCCTTAAAGTAATAATATGAGAATGCCAAGTGTCCATTTTCCCATTATTTTATTAATAAAATTTCTAGGTTTTTCCATCTTAAATTGCCACCTTCAAGTCAATTTTTGAAGGTCAAGACGAGCTCTGTTTTGCCCAATCATTATATCGTTGTAAAGTTCACACTTCAAGCTTCATACGATTACACATGCAAAGAAAACGAATCATTATACCGCCCGTTTTACACGTCCAAAAATGGCTGCTTGACCACCAATTTTACTTTGAAAAATTTTGAGGATTTTCAGCATCCTAACTACTTTTCACATACTACTTTACCTTGACTTTTTAGGCACTTCCCGAACTCAAATGTGATCAAACTTGATATCAATACTTAGATCTCATTATGAGCTATAAAATGGTATAACTTACAATGGCTAAAGATAACTACATAATCCACAAAAGATCCCAAAGTCGTGTTCATCATAATGACAAAAGTGTAATTAATAGGAATTTCTAAAATTTCTAGCCTAGTCCTCAACCATGACATTCAATTCGATTAAGCTCAAACCTCATATATAAGTTTTTTTTATTCCAACTTAGTCTCCAATAATTACAATAAAGGTCAATTTATCCCATTTTCTTATAATTTCTATACTTTCTTATCATATGAAACGTGAAATTGGCTCTTTTCTAAGAAAATACTTGATTCTGACTCCCTCAATAAATGAACTAAGGTACAAAATTTTCGGGTTGTTATACCCAAGGTCTTTCATGTCAAATTCTTACTTAAGCACTTAACTTTGTTTTACATTTTATGTTAGAAACAATCAGTAGCATGCCATCCACATACAGTAATAAATACAGACAATATTCATTTGTACTGGTGATGATGGTACAAACAATGATAAAACTCACTCATTAGAAACCAGTTGAGAGAACATAAGAATCAGATTTCTTATACCCCTAGGAGACTGCTTTAAACCATATAATTTTTTTTAAAGAAAATACACATGATCATATTTTCTTTCTATTCAAAACTTCTAGGTTCATACCTAAAGATTTTCCAGTCAAGATCATCATGCAAAATAAATAAATAAAATAAAATAAAATCACATCAAGTTATGCAAGTTCCCAGTCAAAGTGAGCAATAAAAGCAAGGATAATCTAATAGTGGTATACTTAAAAACAAGGCCGAAAATCTTATTATAATCCACTCCTTCCTTCTGAGTGTAACCCTTGACTACCAACCTAGCTTAGTATCTCACATGTTCTCTCTCCGTAGTTCTCTTTTTCACCTTGTAAACCCACTTATATCCCACAATTGATTTATCCTTAGATTTAGGCACTAATTCCCAAGTTTGATTCTTATTGAGAAAATTCATCTCGTTTCTCATGACACTCATCCATTCCTTACAATTTTTACTTTTCATAGACACCTCATAAGTATTGGATTCCTTTTTAACTAGTTCCTGGTTACTAGCATAGATTATGGTATAGTTAGACATCTTTTGTGGTCTTCTATCTCTAGCTAGTTGGATAAATGTTCACTTATTTTTGCAGATGTAAAATACACCGCAAGTGTACGGACCGTGACAAGTAATATAATGGACAAGAGAGTCCAGATTATCTTTCCCACAAGGATTGTAGTTAAGTACCGAAATATATTAAATCTAACTTTATTTGAAAAAACGAATGTTGATTGGTATTCTAAACTAATGCGAACTAAATCTAAATTAATGTAAGAAAGAAGAAAAGAGGAAAGTTGATTTGTTCTAAAGTGATTGAAAAGCGTTGTGATTCATGATTTCACCATAGCCAATAATGTTAATTCTATTCCTCAAGTTTTATTCCTATATATGTTTTCGATCGAATTCATGAATGTATATTGAAATTCATGTATCGAATTTAAATCAATTATATTTAACTAAGTTAACCATATATCTCTATAGAAGGTAAGAATTATCCCTTAGCTAGATGCATAAAATCTCATAGGAATTCACAATTTATGGCATACAACTACAAATTCATATGTCCATTATTTTGTTGAAATTGCCATATTTATTACCAAGGTGTAATTTGCTAACTCACCCCTCGAATTATGAAAGCAAACCACAACTTCCATGAATTAGTGATCAATTAATTCAAGTATTAAATACAATAATAAATCAACACATATAACATATACGCAAAACTTGAAATTTGGAATTAATAAAATCAAACTAGACTATATCGTTCATCCCAACTTATAAATTTAGTTACACATCACGAAGATATAATAAATGCAGTAAAAATGAGAAAAGATGATTGAGTTTATAGAATTAACAAGAAGAAAAGAAATCTTGCACCAAGAGTTGATTCCACGTTGTCAATATTCTAATCTCACACCTTTTGCCTTGAATGATCTCCCAAGAATTGAATTTAAAAGTGCTAATAATCTCACTTAGGAGGCTGAGCAAAGGTCCTCAATTTGTACCTCATATGTTGTATATATATGTTAAGAAGAAACATGGTAGAATAGGACAAGAAATTTGTCAAAACCCCGCATAAAAAGCTCACAGTCGACCCAAACGGATACATGCCACACAGTTCACCTTTTTCCATTATAGCACGACTGCAAAGTGAAAAGTTGTGCGGCCGCATGGCTCAATCCATTCCATGCAATTTTCTACTTTCTGGCCAATTTAAGTTGGTCCCCACTCTTTATTTGCTATTCAAGCCCTTCATCTTTTGATTTGAGCACTCAGGTCCTCATAATTTAGAATCTTCTCATTTAACTCATTTCTTCCATTGATTTCTTCAATTCAAACCTCAAACTCGGCATTCTTCCACTTTAGCTTCACTTTACTTTCCGGTTGACTTCATCAACTCCCAATTTATGGAATTTAGTTTTCTATGTCGTCCAATTTCCCTTTATTTTTCTTTATTGCTTCATACTCTTGCTTTTGGAATAAAATCTGAAATAATAATGAATAAACACAACTTAAGTAGAAGTTAATTCTAAAAATAATAAAATATCCTAATATTGACATATAAATAAGTTTATAAAATACATTTATCAATAAATTTTACAAATTCTTTTGCTTGATATTTTTTGGAATCCTTTTTTGGCGTCAGACTTTTTACTTTTGTTATAACCAAATATTATATGCTATATATATATATACACAGTTGATTGTAGCCCAAGCATGAAGCAAAATTAGTGTGTTGCTGCCATAAGATTTGATCTCTACGACTCTACAGATCATAATCACGTAAGTTAAATTTAAGAAAAATACTTTAAAATAATTAAAATAGAGAATTTGTTGTGCATAAAGTATCATCAATGTTCTATTTGTTGTGCATAAAGTATCATCAATGTTCTATCTCAACTTCAACGGTCCTTTTCAATTTTCTAATCTAAAGTGATCAATTTAAATAAATGAATAAAAAAATATTCGTCGGTACCCAATCAAATTTCATCTATATTCTATTCTATATATTAACAATTCAACTCCATTCTCTCTACTTGCATTTGCTCTTTGTCCCCTTCAGACATTTATACGTACAGATATACAGACAGCGAGAGGATCAAACAAAGCCACACCTCACAATCACAAGTCTGAGAAAAACCCAGGTGAAAAACTGGACGAAAAACCAAGCAAAGATTGCATTTCAACACTGATGAAAATGATGGAAAGAAGACGTTTGACTTCAATGATTTTTACTCTCTGCATAATTGAATCTCTGCTGATTTCCCAAGCTTCGGCTGGTGGCGAAGTCGCGGCGGCGGATGTGGGGTGGTTGATGCCGATGATGAGATCCGGCTGCAAAGGGACCATAGCCGAGTGCATTGCAAACACCGACGACGACGAGTTCCAGCTCGATTCGGAGTCGAATAGGCGTATCTTAGCCACTCGCCGCTACATCAGCTATGGTGCGCTCCAGAAGAACAGAGTCCCCTGCTCTCGACGCGGCGCCTCCTACTACAACTGCCGTCCCGGTGCTCAGGCCAATCCCTACACCCGTGGTTGCAGCGCCATCACTCGTTGCAGGGGCTGAGATTTATACAGTATTACTACTATTCCTCTATCACTTTGAAAATTTTATCACTCCCCCACCCCCCCCCCGCCCCCACCCCTTCACTTGAGATTGTGTATTTGGTGAATTAATATGGTTATTTATATTTGTATTGTTTTTTATGTACAACTTATATAATTTTGTGAATACAAAAATCATTATCTGATAGTTGGGCATTTTGATTTCCGGATCTGGTCGATGTAAAGGTGGCTATAGGTCGAGCTGAGCCAGCTTGACCCTTGGCTGGGTGTGCTCGGCTCGTCAAAATGACGAGTCGGCTCATTTGACCAGGCCGAGCTCGATTTGGCCCACGAGCTCCCGACTCGTTAAATTTTTTTTCTTCCCCATCTCCATTTCACAAGTCATCTCTTTTCATAATAATTGACCATTTGATTAGCATATTTTTCGAACAATTCATTAACAAATTTTCGACAACTAGGTTCCATTCTTTTGTATGTGGAAGATTTGAAATAGAAAATGAAATGTGTGTAATTGTAGCGTAATAGGTGATATGAATATTGAAAATTGTGTGTGTAATTGTATACATAATAAATGGATAGAATTGAGAGATGTGATGAAAAATTGAGAGATTGAAATGAAAATTGGGGAGATTGAAGTATGTAATTATGTAAGGGGTATTTATAGGATGAATCATGAAAAATGAGGAAAAAAAATTAAAAAATAAAATAAATTGGACAGTTGGCTGCCAAAGCCAACGGTCCGATTGTTTGGGCTTAGCAATCGTTGGCCTTTTTTTATTTTATTTTTTACGGGCTCACCGACTCGTTAGGCTCACAGGAAAGAGCTGCCTACAAGCCGCTCGTCTAACCATAATGACGAGCCGAGCCACCCTAGGCTCGTGTTTTCGAGAGCCAAATCGACGAGCCGACGAGCGGCTAGACTCGTTTGTCACCACTAGATCGATGTGTATACAATTCATTAAAATTTGAATGATGCCTAACAGTGGTAGACGCAGACATTTTGTAGTAGGGGACACAATTTGCAGTAGACCATACGGACTGCCCCAGGAAAAAAAAAATTAGGAAAAGATCGAAAATAAGTTAAATAACGATAAAATTCAAATTCACAAAAGACAATGTACTAAATAATATGCAATCTCATAAATATACTAATTAGTTATTTTCAGTAAGATCTACGTTATAATTCAAAAGAAATTGACAGATTATATCGCAGTAAATAATCAATTAACGTATTCAAATACTAATCAATTATGTTCCTTTTAGTGTAAATCAAAATTAGATTTTTAGTAGATTTTGATAAAAGCTGATGATGTGTGGTTGAAAAGTTGTGGGTGTCATAAAATCTATGGTTGAGATTGGGGGGTCACGTGACCCAGGGACGGAACTAGGATTTTGAGTGAGAGGGGCCAAAAATTTCGAAAACCATGCAAGTGAAGAAGGCAACAAACTCGGCCCAATTGCTCCAAAAGATTTTTCCTCTTCTGTTTTCGGCCATATGATCACTGAAGGAACGAGACTGGGGAAACTATTGCTCCTAGCCAAGACTCACATTTCACTGCAAACGGTCTTATTACATCATGACCGCAAAATTTGGGGAGAGGATGCAATGGAGTTCAAACCAAAGAAATTTAGTGAAGGAGTGTCAAAAGGATAGAAGAAACAAGGATTATATTTCCCATTTGGGTGGAGACCTCGGATATGTATTGGACAAACTTTCACAATGATAGAGGCAAAAATGGCAATAGCCATGGTCAGCATTTCTTTCCCCAGTGAGCTTGAACCTGTGAGCCTTGAATACGGAAGAAGAATAAAGTTTGAACTCAAATTTTTAATTTTTTTTTTCTTCGGTGGGGGTCAAGGCCCCCTGTGACGACCCGAAATCTTGACCATTCGAGTGCCACTAAAAGTGACTCATATCATATTATCGAGACTTAAATAGTAATGTAAAATTATTCAAAAGAATAATTAGAATCCCATAATTTTATTTGTGAATATAAATAGAACATAATTTTCTTACATAAAGTTCAACATAATTATCTCATCAATCTTAACCACTTTTGCCACTTCCATGTTGACCGCCTCGAACCTTCAATTATCTGAAAATGGTAAATATCGTAGAGTGAGATTTATAAAATCCCAATAAGTATACCAAGCATAAATTTTCTTTTGAAAGCATATGGATCATTTTCATCATAACATAGGATAGGATCGAAATACTCATAAATATAGGGAGACACAAGAATTTTACCGAACTTAAATGGCAAGAATTCTTATGTGTAGCGCTACTAAACTCCGGTCCCCTTAGCATAATCATAAACATATCATATGGAACCCATAACAATCTTGTGAGATTGATTTCATAGCAATGATCCAAACATTTTCATAAAAACATAAGGTATATCTAATTTTCATAAAAACATACTTACTTTTCATAAAAACATAAGATATTTACCTTTCATAAAAACATACTTACTTTTCATAAAAACATAAGATATACTTACTTGTCATAAAAACATACTTACTTTTCATAAAAACATAAGGTGTATTTACCTTTCATAAAAACATACTTACTTTTCATAAAAACATAAGGTGTATTTACCTTTCTTAAAAACATACTTACTTTTCATAAAAATATAAGATATACTTACTTGTCATAAAAACATACTTACTTTTCATAAAAACATAAGGTGTATTTACCTTTCATAAAAACATACTTACTTTTCATAAAAACATAAGATATACTTACTTGTCATAAAAACATACTTACTTTTCATAAAAACATAAGGTGTATTTACCTTTCATAAAAACATACTTACTTTTCATAAAAACATAAGATATACTTACTTGTCATAAAAACATACTTACTTTTCATAAAAACATAAGGTGTATTTACCTTTCATAAAAACATACTTACTTTTCATAAAAACATAAGATATACTTACTTGTCATAAAAACATACTTACTTTTCATAAAAACATAAGGTGTATTTACCTTTCATAAAAACATACTTACTTTTCATAAAAACATAAAATATACTTACTTGTCATAAAAACATACTTACTTTTCATAAAAACATAAGGTGTATTTACCTTTCATAAAAACATACTTACCTTTCATAAAAACATAAAATATACTTACTTTTTAAAAGATTAAAATGAAGTGTAGTAGTAAATGGACCAAAACTTTCTTGACCACCTTGAATTTCTCTTACTTGTGGATTTTGTCAAGAGATTGGAAATAAGTGTATATGTGTAGAGTTGTGTGTAAAAGAGATGGGTTTAAATAGATGTATAAAGTTGGCATATTGTAAACATAATCATTCAATTCTATTAATTTTAACACATCATTTTCTTAAAGTAAAGCACCATTCATATACTTTTCCATATTTATACAAATAATATGCTCTTCATGATTATATATAATGGAGTATATAATTCATTCATATACTTTTCCATATTTATACAAATATTATGCTCTTCATGATTACATATAATGGAGTCTTATCAATCATTCATATACTTTTCCATATTTATACAAATATTATGCTCTTCATGATTATATATAATGGAGTATATAATTCATTCATATACTTTTCCATATTTATACAAATATTATGCTCTTCATGATTATATATAATGGAGTATATAATTCATTCATATACTTTTCCATATTTATTAAATTAAGATTCTCATAATTATTATATATAATGGAACCTATCATGCTTGCATATATTTTCTTAATTTCAATAATAAAAATAATTTTTGTATAAATAAATATTGGGATAACATTGAATTAAGTACTTGGACTTAATATACTTTAAATCAAGAGAATGGAGATATTTTTAGAAATTCGGAATTTAATTTAAAATCGAACGATCTCGATTATTTCTTGACTTGGCTATACGAATACGTCACGGCGTTACTTAATAAAAATGGGTGAAATAGTAGCGACACGATTTTCTATTAAAATAATTATTAATCGCGTAAAAATTCTTGGTCGCTACAAACTTACCCCCTTAAAATAATTTCGTCCTCGAAATTAAACTTACTTGATTTTATGATTTCTGAACACTTAATCAGAATCTCTTCTTTTCTTTCTCTTAGTAATCTCATCATTATAATATCTAACCCACTGGACTTTTACTAAATGCATCTCTTTGTTTTCTTAAGAACATGTATTTTTCTTATCAATAATAGACATATGTGTCTACTCATAAATTCTAACTCAAAATGAAAATTTCCAATCGTATGTGATATTTCATCATATCTTGTAGTACTCATGTAACCTGTCACTTATCATAGTATCATGTAACCTCAAATATTCGTATTAATATCTCTAAAATTTCAATAAATCTTTACTAACATATCATACCATAATAATTTGTCATTTCTTCTTATCACCAAATATCCCAAAATAATTAAAACGATTACCTGAATATTCTCTATGTAATATATCCAAACATGTTATTCACATATCAACATAATCATCAGTTTATCTTTCCAATATTTGTAACCCAAAATTTCTGCAAAATTCAATAAACAAATATCTCCCAAATAATTAAAATTCTTAACTCAAATATCATAACATTTCCCGTAAGGTATTCCTTTCACTTGTACAAACTTATTAATCCTGATTCAATACAGTCCTTATTTCACTTTCACGTATCCCCGTATTATTTCTATACCTTGATTATTATATCAAAATATCAGTACCCAAAAATCAAAGAAAATATTCCATATCTCAAATCCCGTCATCATCAAATCTTCCTTTTATCAAGAAAGTAAACGGCGCATAAACTCTTGTTCCCTCTTTTCCATTATTCTATTCCGCGCTTTCTTGCTGGAATCAATATCACGCGGATTCCCTCCGATCCTTAATGCTTTTAAATAGTTCATGCTGGGAAGAGGTTAGATCCATCAAAAACATGGATATCATTCTTACAAACATTCGCAAGTATTATTCCAGTCTTCCAATGAATGATCTGAGGAAAATTTATCGAATAAGACTCGAAAGATTGAGGTTGCTGATGGCTCATGGTGTTTCAGAAGATGTTCGCTGGTTGATCGAAGCAAAGGTTCGACTATCTGGTGAATTACCTATGACATTTCCAAAGCACATGCCTGGTTTAGGCAAAAGCACCTTCGCAAAGAAACGAAGAGCAAAAAGGCTGAATGGTTGCTACAAATGTGCTCGTTGGAACTGTGATACTCGTTGCAAAACAGTAGGATATTCTTCTACTAATCGGGATGGTAAAATCAAATTCATAAAGGGTGGACTGAGTAAGGAGTCTTTGGATGATATTCGACTGACTCTTGAGACGCACCCAAGTGGTTATGTGCAACGTGAACTTCTCTCCTTATACGCTCAGTTTAACGAGGACAAAAATCGTTATAGTCTCCAAAATATAATAGCAAAAGATCCTGTTTGCCAGTCTGTTTTACAAAATAAGGCTTCTGGCAGTTCAACAATGATATAAGGTAAATCTCTTGATACACATTTAAGATATTTTGCTGTTTTCTTTCACGCGTTTTGGAAATAAAATATATTTTCCTTTCTCGAGTTTTGATAAAGCTGGAAATAAATCACCGAAAGGTGATATCTTTGGTAAAACAGTCAAAAGTTGGCCGATTTTGTCAAAAGTAAATCTTTACTTTTTCATAATCAATCAAAAACAATAAATTTTTCCGGCTTTAAATAGTCAAACATATTTCATAGTTCAGGCATCCCAAAATCACATCTTCTTCGTAAGTTTTCTCTTCTATACTATCAAAGATGGAAGCACCAAAACTTCGACAGATCAAAACTATTTGTGTATTTTGTGGATCAAAAGTGGGGAAAGGCTTCAGTTATCTAGAAGCGGCCGTAGATCTTGGAAAGAAACTGGGGGAAAAAGGTATCACTCTTGTGTATGGGGGTGGTAGCAGTGGTCTAATGGGTTGTGTTTCCCAATCTGCTCTTGCAGAGAAATCAAAAGTAATCGGTGTCATACCTGTCCCTTTGGTAGATGTTGCAGGCAAAACACGAGGGCATGAAGTTCAAACATTATCCATCCATGAACGCATAACTTGTATGCTATATGGTTCTGATGCCTTTATAGCCCTGCCCGGAGGTTTTTGTACCTTAGAAGAAATCTTTAACATTACCTCGTGGGCTCAACTAGATCTCCATACTAAGCCTATTGGGCTTCTGAATGTTAACAATTTCTTTGATGGTTTGTTAACCTTTCTTGATTATGCTGTGGAACAGGGATTCATCTCTCCATTTTCCAGAAGGCTCCTTATTTCTGCTCCTACTATTGATGAACTACTGGATAAGCTGCAGTCATATATCTCAATACAAGATCCAGCAGGGGTTAAGATAGATTGGTCGCAAGGAAGGGGAATCAAGCGAAAATGGAGTCCGGTTAATGTAAACTTAACTTTATGAATCTTAGAATAGGTGGGGGTAGAGTACGGAGTATTCTTACTCTCGAGACACCCCTCTAATTTCCTAGGATTTCCTTAATGTTTAAATCTTGTGTGTACCTCAAAGGTTCCAGGTGGTAGATTACGGAGTATTCTTACTCTCGAAACACACCTCTTTGAAGGTTTCTTTATTTCCTCAAAAGGTCAGAGGTGGTAGGATACGGCTACTTCGGAAACACATCTCTCAATTTGAGGAATTTCCCATGTTGCTTTCTTTTGCTTTTGCGTGTTTCATGTATTTCTTTTCCAGTGTGACTCTTTGTATGTTCTCCTTATGAGAAAATAATAAAATCTCTGCTATCATCTACTAAATCTCGTTTGTGATGTAAATGAACTTGCATGTCTAACCTTAATTCCTTTAGTGGATGCTTATCATATCATGCTCTTAATTCCAAATGATAAAATTCTGGACAAAGTCTCCCTTGTAATTTGGACTTATCCCAAACCATAAGCATACTTCATAACTCACAATAATAAATAACTCCACATTTGATCACAACGATCTAAAAATATTGAAAACGATTCCAACACTTCAATATCATCAAAAAATATCCCATAATTCAATTCATAATTCCTCAACATAACAATTTCAAATCATATTTTTCAATATCACAATATCACTTCCTTCCATACCTTAATTGGCTCAAAAGATTACTCATACTTATATTTATAAGTCATAAATCATATTCCCAAAATTTAATCACAAGGCCAAAGTTCATAATAAATTTCTCTTCAATATAGAGGCATAATTCACTTACTCAACATAATATCCATTACTTAATTCCCAATAACCAAATCTTTAAATCTCTAACTTCATAATGCTTCTCATAAAAGTCTCATTAAAACCACTTATAATCTTAACATCTCATAAAACTTCATAAAATTGGCTCGCTATTTCTCATTAAATCTAAATGATAGATAATCTGAACATATTTCTAATCATTTCTGTTGACTTCTCATACTTAGTGCCATGTCTAAAATCAATTATGCAAAGTCCATTTAAGGTTCATCATTTCTAAACTCAAGGACAACAATTATTTTGAAAATCATTCTTAAGTCATATTATTCCCATTAGGCTCAACACCCGTTCTCTTTCTTTCTTTTCTTTCCGAATTTTTTTTTTTCAGAATTGAAACTTGAAGAGTGGTACCAATAATCATCCACAGTTTTTCCTTGCTTTTAAGCAAAGGTAGTGATAAAGGGATAAATTATTGAACCGAAAATTGAAACTTGAAGAGGAAGTACTAATAACCATCCACAGTTTTTCCCTTGTTTTTACACAAAGGTAGTGATAAAGGGATAAATTATTGTACGAATTCATTATTAATTTTGTTTGTTTAATATATTATTCCATATATTTTGGGCAAAAGTTACAACCCAACTTAATTTCTAATTGAGTCAATCTTACTAAGCTTAATATGCACCAAAATTCATATAAATATCCTCTCTGTCTCATGATTCTACATTGAAAAGAATAAAAAAAATTGAGTCTTCTATCAATTTATATCACTACTCAACATGTATATTTCACTTAAAGATTCATAACATATGAATATTTCATACTTAACATGTCTTAATAAAATCGTAAATGACTTGCAAAGCATATAACATACCTGGTTCGAGGAGTCAATACGTGGAGAGTGACATAGTAGAGTGATGAGTTAAAATATTTCAAAAAAAAAATAATTATTAATCATTTCGCATCTTTACATAAGATTGGGCCTAATTAACCCAAATAAAAATTTATCGTCAAATCTTATTTTCCTTTAGTCCCCGAACTTCTAGAAATTTATCAAAGACATCAATATAAACATCATATCACTAACTAATTATATTCCATAAAATTTTCAGGACATTACAAACTCCCTTGCTTAAAATGAATTTTGTCCTTGAAATTCGCACATCAAATTTCATCATGCTTTTCAAAATCATAATCATACTTGACATGTGAAAATTCAACTTTTTTTTTTTTTTAATGAATAGTGATTTCGTTCACTGTTCATCATGAATAGCACGTCGTTTTACTGTTCACGTGAATAGTGATTTTTTTTTTTTTTTTTAAAGAAATAAAATTTCAAAAATCTACAGAATCGTTTTTAAAACTCTTATCTCTGATACCAACTGTGACGACCCGAAATCTTGACCATTCGAGTGCCACTAAAAGTGACTCATATCATATTATCGAGACTTAAATAGTAATGTAAAATTATTCAAAAGAATAATTAGAATCCCATAATTTTATTTGTGAATATAAATAGAACATAATTTTCTTACATAAAGTTCAACATAATTATCTCATCAATCTTAACCACTTTTGCCACTTCCATGTTGACCGCCTCGAACCTTCAATTATCTGAAAATGGTAAATATCGTAGAGTGAGATTTATAAAATCCCAATAAGTATACCAAGCATAAATTTTCTTTTGAAAGCATATGGATCATTTTCATCATAACATAGGATAGGATCGAAATACTCATAAATATAGGGAGACACAAGAATTTTACCGAACTTAAATGGCAAGAATTCTTATGTGTAGCGCTACTAAACTCCGGTCCCCTTAGCATAATCATAAACATATCATATGGAACCCATAACAATCTTGTGAGATTGATTTCATAGAAATGATCCAAACATTTTCATAAAAACATAAGGTATATCTAATTTTCATAAAAACATACTTACTTTTCATAAAAACATAAGATATTTACCTTTCATAAAAACATACTTACTTTTCATAAAAACATAAGATATACTTACTTGTCATAAAAACATACTTACTTTTCATAAAAACATAAGGTGTATTTACCTTTCATAAAAACATACTTACTTTTCATAAAAACATAAGGTGTATTTACCTTTCTTAAAAACATACTTACTTTTCATAAAAACATAAGATATACTTACTTGTCATAAAAACATACTTACTTTTCATAAAAACATAAGGTGTATTTACCTTTCATAAAAACATACTTACTTTTCATAAAAACATAAGATATACTTACTTGTCATAAAAACATACTTACTTTTCATAAAAACATAAGGTGTATTTACCTTTCATAAAAACATACTTACTTTTCATAAAAACATAAGATATACTTACTTGTCATAAAAACATACTTACTTTTCATAAAAACATAAGGTGTATTTACCTTTCATAAAAACATACTTACTTTTCATAAAAACATAAGATATACTTACTTGTCATAAAAACATACTTACTTTTCATAAAAACATAAGGTGTATTTACCTTTCATAAAAACATACTTACTTTTCATAAAAACATAAAATATACTTACTTGTCATAAAAACATACTTACTTTTCATAAAAACATAAGGTGTATTTACCTTTCATAAAAACATACTTACCTTTCATAAAAACATAAAATATACTTACTTTTTAAAAGATTAAAATGAAGTGTAGTAGTAAATGGACCAAAACTTTCTTGACCACCTTGAATTTCTCTTACTTGTGGATTTTGTCAAGAGATTGGAAATAAGTGTATATGTGTAGAGTTGTGTGTAAAAGAGATGGGTTTAAATAGATGTATAAAGTTGGCATATTGTAAACATAATCATTCAATTCTATTAATTTTAACACATCATTTTCTTAAAGTAAAGCACCATTCATATACTTTTCCATATTTATACAAATAATATGCTCTTCATGATTATATATAATGGAGTATATAATTCATTCATATACTTTTCCATATTTATACAAATATTATGCTCTTCATGATTACATATAATGGAGTCTTATCAATCATTCATATACTTTTCCATATTTATACAAATATTATGCTCTTCATGATTATATATAATGGAGTATATAATTCATTCATATACTTTTCCATATTTATACAAATATTATGCTCTTCATGATTATATATAATGGAGTATATAATTCATTCATATACTTTTCCATATTTATTAAATTAAGATTCTCATAATTATTATATATAATGGAACCTCTCATGCTTGCATATATTTTCTTAATTTCAATAATAAAAATAATTTTTGTATAAATAAATATTGGGATAACATTGAATTAAGTACTTGGACTTAATATACTTTAAATCAAGAGAATGGAGATATTTTTAGAAATTCGGAATTTAATTTAAAATCGAACGATCTCGATTATTTCTTGACTTGGCTATACGAATACGTCACGGCGTTACTTAATAAAAATGGGTGAAATAGTAGCGACACGATTTTCTATTAAAATAATTATTAATCGCGTAAAAATTCTTGGTCGCTACACCCCCACTGGTCCTTCGTGAGATCCGTACCTGGCGTGACCCCCTAGGACCCACCCCCTGTGTCTGCCCCTGATGCCTAAGGGATTCTTGCAACACTAAACCAGGTTTGGTCTTAGGTGATAAACTGTTTGGTTGCACCTATTCTACTTGCTAGCTTTTGGAGGAATTGTTTGTCGTGTCATCTTGAATCATTTTGGTTATTTAAATGTATTGTTTTCATATAAAAGTCGTATTCTATGCAATGTTGTTTATTTTGATTTGTGGTTCCTGACTTCTGTTTATCAGTGGTTTAAAACGCGTGCATTTTGCGCTCACAACACGCTTCCCACGTGTCTCTTTGGCCAAAAGCATGAAAAAGTCCTTTTTTGGCAAATCTTAAGCGTGTCTGGAGCGCGCTTATGCGCCTGATTTTTTTTTTTTTTTTTACCTCTTAAATTATGTGTAAAATTTAAATCTAGTTCGTAGGGATTGAAAAACGCTTTTTAATTGAAAAACTTAATTCTTGGGCTTCACGCTTCACACTTTTTAGAACTGCTGTTGATTGGGTTAAAATTTGAGGCTGTGTAAAGTTGTGTTTGTGTTGCGAGATATGAGTTTTTTGTTATTTTTTTATATTATATAAAATTCTCTTGATGACCATCTTGCACAAGGCCTAATTGGATTGTGAATAATTGGGTTTACAATTGAGCAATGCCTAGGAAGTGTGTGCCCTAGCTGCACAACCCAACTCTCCTAAATGAATTTTTACTCGACTTCCTATACCTAATCGTGATATGTATGTTGGAAAAAGAATCTAAGTGTTATAAAATATTATTAAAAATTAGGTAAGAAATTATGTATGAATGACAATTACTATTATGCCCCTGTAAAATGTACATATTACGATTGTGCCATTATTCACTCCTATAAATAGGAGTAATTTCATTTATAAAATTACACCTAATGAGAAGTTCTCTCTCATTCTCTCCATCTCTTTCTCTCTATTTCTTGTTAGATTTTGATAGTTTTACAACACATTATCAGCACGAGTCTCTAACTTATTGAGTAATATGACGGGAGTATGCTCTACAGTTGCATCTAAATGATGAACATCTGTATCAGAAACCAGATTATTATTAATCAACATTTCATTTTCCAAATCTAGTGTTTTTGGTGTTAGAAAATCATAGATTAGAAAATCAATTCCAAGTCTATAAAAAAAAAATTGGAGAAATTGTGTAACCCGAAACTTTCAAAGCAAATTCACGTCAAACTGTATATCCAAACGATGATCGGACACCAGATCCATGACCATGGCGACGGGACGGTCCTCCGACAACGGCGCGTGTCGATGGCAGAGTCACCGGCATGGTGGCGCGTGACATCCACGCGCAGACGTCCACGCGGCGCGTGAGGGAGCGTGGAAGATTTTCCCGCGATGATGTCAACAGGAAGTTTGTTTGTCTTGATGTTTTGGATTTTTATATGATCTTACTTTTCTGTTTTGTGCAGTTTTGAAATTTTCTGGCGGTCGAACGTGGTGATTTTCTTAAAAACTATTTTTGAAGCAATTCCGACGAGATTTTGAACTTCGGACCAAAAGTAAGTTTGTTCTAAATTAAATTTCAAACCTATTATGAGCAATACATTAAAATATGGACAATTTTTCCCTTGTTAATACATAAAAGTATATTAATCGTAAATTAACGATTAATATGTGATCAACAAGATAAATTAAAATTTTTAAACAAGGTATAAGTAATTTAATCATTGTCATACCGTGATGGATTGAGTTATTATGGACTGGATTTATACCTTAACTGGATTTATTATTATTGCTCCTGAAGAAGCATAAACGAGTCATACATGCAAAATACAAAAGGGAGAAACATTTATGACCCTCAAAAGTAGAGGTGTGTATCGGGTGTAATAATACTCCATACTCTACCACCCCTAATCTTTTTTGTGTATCTCAAGAGTAAGAATACTCTGTACTCCACCACTTCAAATCCTTTTGAAGTTCATAAGATTAAGTTCAAATACTCATCAATATTAAAGGTGTGTCGCAAGAGTAAGAATACTCCATACTCTACCACCCACAATATTTTGAGATTCACAAGGATAAATTTACATTAACCGGACTCCATTTTCGTTTGATTCCCCTTCCTTGCGACCAATCTATCTTTAATCCTGCTGAATCTTGTATTGGAATATATGATTACAACTTATCCAGCAGTTCCTCGATAGTAGGAGCAAAAATAAGGATTCTCCTAGAAACTGGAGAGATGAATCCCTGTTCCACAGCATAATCAAGAAATGTTAGCAAACCATCAAAGAAATTGTTAACATTTAAAAGCCCAATAGGCTTGGTATGGAGATCTAATTGAGCCCATGAGGTAATATTAAAAATTTCCTCTAAAGTACCAAAACCTCCAAGCAGGGCTATGAAGGCATCAGAACCATATAACAAGCAAGTTATGCGTTCATGGATAGATAACGTCTGTACTTCATGCCATCGTGTTTTGCCTGCGATATCAACTAAAGGAACGGGTATAACACCTATCACTCTTGCTTTCTCTACTTGAGGGGATTGTGAAACACAACCCATCAATCCACTGCTGCCCCCTCCATATACTAGATTGATACATTTCTCTCCCAACTTCTTTCCTAAATCCACTGCTGCTTCTAGATACCCAAAATCTTTCCCTACTTTTGATCCACAAAATACACAGATAGTTTTGATCTGTCGAAGTTTTGGTCCTTCCATCTTTGAGAGTATAAGGAAGGAGAAAATTATGAGAAAATGATATTTTGGGATGCATGAAACTGTGAAAATCATTGGCTTTTTAAACTTGAAAAACTTCACTATTTACTGCTCGTTCTTTTGAAAAAGTGAAAACCTACTTCTGACTAAATTATACTACTTTTGATAAAGCTTACCTTTCGGTGATTTTTCAATACACTTTATCAATGCTCGAGAAATGAAACATGAAAATATTTTATAAATATATGTGCAAATATATACACACAATATACTGATTTACCTTGCATCAATGTTGAGTACCCAAAACATCATTATTTATAACAGCCTAGCAAATATGATCTTTTGCTATTATATTTTTGAGACTATAACGGTCTTTATCGCTGATGAATTTAGCCCATAAAGATAGTAGCTCACGCTGCACATACCCACTAGGGTGCGTCTCAAGAGTCAATCGGTTATCATCCAATGACTCCTTACTCAGTCCACCCTTAATGAAGTCTATCTTATCATCTCGATTTATGAATGAATATCCTACTGACTTACAACGGGTATTACATGTACATCAAGCACATTTGGAGCAACTATTTAATCTTTTTGCTCTTCGCTTCTTTGCAAAAGTACTCTTACTTAAGCCAGACTTGTGCTTAGAAAATGAATCTGGTAATTCACCAGCTAATCGAACTTTTGCTTCGATCAACCAACGAACATCTTCTGGGATACCTTGATCCATCAGCAGCCTCAATCTTTCGAGTCGAACTTGGTAAATCTTTTTCAAAACATTTATCGAAAGATTTGAGTAGTATTTGTAGATATTTGATAATATAACATCCATTTTTTTTGGATCTAATCTCTTCCCAAACGATCTATTTAAATGCATTATTTAACGCGTAAAAGAGCGGTGGCTCAATGTGTCAGTGATTCCATCAAGAAATAATGGAATAAATTATTGAAAATGTGGGAACAATGAGATAATGCGTCATTATCTTTTTCGATATAAGGGAAGATTTGGTGACAATATTGAGAACATGAGATATTTTCTTAGATATTGTACCTGATTTTTTCGGTACACTAATAAAGGTATACTGATTTGTACTATACAGAAATACGTACTGATGAAATGAATACTGTATTGAACCAGAAGTTCATACATATGTACAAGTGAAATATCTTGATGAACCTGAAATTCTATAATGATTGGTTAGATTCGAATTCAATAATGAGATTTATTGAGAATGCAAAATGTCATTCATTAAAGAACCAGAAGATTGTTCAGGTTAAGAAGTTATCATTGCTGCTTGTTCTCAAAGGAAAATTAATTATCTCACTAAGAAAATGAATGACTGATTATTTGCTCAAGTAATGATATTACGAGCAAAGTGATAAATGCTAGCATAAATATATCTTAAAGTCATTAACGATTTTACGAATTAGTTGAGATAATAGAATATTATATTTCTAATGATTTAGCAGATTAAAAGCCTCAAGTTATTTGTTATGAGAACAACTTGAATATAAATATTTCTTATGCAGCACTATTCTACATACAAACATGTCAATACGATGAAATAAAGATTTGCTTGTGAAACTTTATAATTTCTAAGAAGTAGGATATCTATATACACTCCAACAATACGCACTTGATATATGATTGTGATTATATCCATAATTACGTATGACATGTGTTGCGACATTTTAGCCGACTAATATAATACAAGATTATTGAATATTATGGGGAAATTAAACAATAATACGCATGAATCGTGATCAAGCTTAAAGCGTAATTATGTCTGAAGCATAATGACAATCGATTCCAAAAACAAATATCTCTTGAATAATTGAAATGATCCATTTGAGGCTAAATACTCATGGTGAGTAAAAGGGATATAATTAAATGTAAGAGACTCAGGTACCTGATAATAGAACATATACAGAGATCTCTCTATGTTATATTGAGATGAAATGGAATCGATAAATAAGTCGATTGCGTACATAAACAACTCTCTTATTAAAATGAGGTTGATGAAATTATAATACTTTGGCCAAGTATAAAATCCCAATGTAGGAATTATTGTTATGGGACCTGAAGTCCAAAACACTTAAATGTGTAATGCCAGTAGTTATTTGTACAAATGAAAAATATTACACAGTCGTAAAAGAAGACGTGTCGCGCGAAATTTTTCAAAGAACTGGCATGACATATGGTGGATGTGACTATAATCTAGATCACTAGTTTGGACTCTTTGATATACCAATGAGTGAGATCAAAAAGTGTGATTCTCATCTCGGTACTTTGGGAGTTTTCTTTGATGTACCAGTTGATCGCGGTACGTTGGGATTTCAAGGGAAATGATTATAGATTATATGTCGAAATTGATATCAATTTCAATGATTGATTATACTCCTGAAAATTAGAAATTGCAGTTTATAAAGTGCAAAACATACATGTATAAATCATTGAAAGATTCAATTTGCCCAGAATAGTATCATTATAGAATGAAATGTGATTCTTAAAATAAAATCATATGAAGAATGATACATATGACCCCATAATATAATATGTTGAAAATGAAATTAGAGTGTACTATTATTATATTTGAATATTTGGGCATGCAATTGATTTTCAATATGCAAAATTGTATTATCCACCGAAAATGAATATTCAGCAGAAGTGAATTTAAAAATGAATATTTAATTATTCATCAGAAGTGAATTCTAGATTTTGATAGTTTCACCAGAAGTGAATCAATTCTAGATTTGAGTAATGCAATCAGTCAACTAACTAAACATTGTTTGGTATAGCATGTTCAATACATCATAAATGAGCTATGACTTCATAAATGAGTTATAAACTATTTATAAAATCTTATCACAAACTATATGTTTGATGAAATAATTTGAGATTGCATTAATATAGTTGTGATATTCCTATGAAGGGAACAAATACGCGCTGCACTCTTTTTCCCTTAGCTGAGGTTTTGTCCGACAGGGTTTTCCTAGTAAGGTTTTTAATGAGGCAGCAATTATGGCGTATTAATGAGAATAATGTATTCTTTTTCCCTTCGCTAAGGTTTTGTCCCACAGGGTTTTCCTAACAAGGTTTTTGAGACATTGTCACAGCTATCTGCAAGTAATAATTCAACAACAAGCTCTCTCTTTAAATTGTGCTGGAATGATATCAACAAATGAAGAAAATCATAGACATCTTATGAAGAATGTTATGATATCAATAAATGAAGAAAATCATAGACATCTTATGAAGAATGTTATGATATCGGCTACACACAAGAAGATTTTCATATATATATATTTCAGACGAAAGATGATATCATTATTCAAAAGGTTCAAGAATACTTGATTGCACACTTCAGGGGGAGAATCATGCTGTACTCTTTTTCCTTCGTCCAGGTTTTGTCCTACTAGGTTTTCCTGACAAGGTTTTAACGAGGCAGAGGCTGTACTTTTTTTCCTTCGTTCAGAATTTGTCCATTGGGTTGTACTAACAAGGTTTTAACAAGGTAGAACTAAAGCACTGAAGCACTTCAGTACTTCAGAACTTCAAATTTCAGTACATGATTTGTACTACTTATCATTGATGTCATTTTGGATATTAGACTCAATTATTAATGATGGCCAACATCAGGAGGAGCAGCTGTATCTTTTTCCTTCGCTCAAGTTTTATCCCATCGGGTTTTCTTAGCAAGGTTTTAACGAGGCAGACAATTGAGCAAACGAGTAATATGTCATTCAAGGGGGAGTGTTATAAAATATTATTATAAATTAGGTAAGAAATTAGGTAAAAATTAGGTATGAATGACAATTACTATTATGGGTCTGTAAAATTTACATATTACGATTGCGTCATTGTTCACTCCTATAAATAGGAGCCATTTCATTTGTAAAATTACACCAAATGAGAAGTTCTCTCTCATTCTCTCCATCTCCATCTCTTTCTCTCTATTTCTTGTTAGATTTTGATAGTTTTACAACACTTTGAAAGTTTCTCTTTTATTGAATTTGAATCAGGAACTTGCCTTTTGAAGACTCTGCTTTAAGCATTGAAGTAAAAAAAAAAAAAAAGGGTCTAATTTTGCATCTTTTACTGTTGGGTTTGAAGAAATTATGTGATTCTCAACTACTTATATAGCGATCAATAATTTTTACGCATTTAATAATTATTTTCAAATTTAGAAAATCGTGCAGCTGCTATCTCACCCATTTTTTCGTTAACTTCACGACGCGTTCGTCTAGCCAAGTCGAGAAATATAGAGTTCGTTCGATTTTAAATTTAAATTCCGAATTTCTAAAATTATATTATTTTAATTATTTATTCAAAGTATTATTTTCAAAATCATTTTAAATTCCAAATTTATTAAAAATATCTCAATTTTCTTATTAAATTATTTTAAATACAAATACGAAATCCAATTTTATCTCAAAATTTATTTATTCTCAAATTTATTTTCAGTCCAATATATATATATCAATTTTAATTCCATTGCCAAATCGAAGTTAGTCCAATTTTAGTTATTTATCCTAATCAAAATTATACCTAACTAATTCTACCTAATTTTCCCCCACATTTGCTCCTTCTTTCTTCTTCTTTCCACCTCATTATACAATCACAAAGCATCTCCAACTAATCTTTACACCAATTCCATCATCATTTCCATATCAAACAAATTATGATGTCTTCCACAAATCAATTTCCCTTTCCCTTTTTCCTCCATCATTCCATCATTATAACATCTCTATTTCAAACACAAATTCAACCATAACCATTCCCAAACGTGGAAACACAAGGCAAAGCCATAGTCGACTGTAACTCGTCAAAACCCGAGCCTCCACCTACAACCTCTGCTCAACCGAGCATCACCACTACTGCCTACTGCCTTCCACCATAACCATCGTCATCAATCCACCAAACCAGTAGTCAACATCCGCCACTTTCACCACTAGTTCGTCGACCTTCAGCCATGTCACGACCATCCTCACTGCCAATTTCAACCAACCAAGAATCAAGCACCATCTTCACTGCTAAAAATCAAATCATTATCACCATCAAAGCCATGCCAATCATCTGCATCACCAAAACAGTATCCATAGTCGGCCAACCCCAAGTTCACTGCAAGCCAGACACTAGAATCACGCAACCACCTCCTCGAGCAGAACCCAACCACACTACCTTCATCACCACACCACCACCTCCTGCAACCACGGTCGCCACTACCAAAAATCACACCGCCCCCAAGAAGAATTTCCCTACCCGATCTCTACCTTCCAACTCTCGCCTAAATCCACTGCCACCTCCACTGCCAATCTCGAATCCACATCAAAATCAACCCCAAATCAAACAAAAAACCCAAGAATCAAATAAACCCATATACTTACCTCCACTGTCGTGCCATTTCACCAGAGATTATCGCTGAAAACCGTGACCTCCATGCCTCGATTTGGTCTCGGAAACCACCCAAATATCTTCCTCCAGCCACCACCCCACTGCTACCCTGACCGCTGCCGCTCGACCGAGGCGTTTCACCGGCAAATCGCCGGCAGTGGTTGCCGGAACGAGGGGCGATTTTCCATCGCCGCACCTCTCTTCTCTGTGTTACGGAGAGAGAGAGAGAGAGAGAGAGAGAGAGAGAGAGAGAGAGAGAGAGAGAGAGAGAGAGAGAGAGAGAGAGAGAGAGAGAGAGAGAGAGAGAGAGAGAGAAAGAGAACGTGTTTCAATTTTAATATTTTGATTTTTGAGAATTTACACTTTAGTCCCTAAGTTTTAAAGTTATATAATTCAGTCCTTTTTGTTTTCAAATTAACCATTTCAGTCCCTTTAGTTTTTAAAATAGTTTTAATCAGTCCCTTCATTTTAAAAATCAATTATTTCAATCCCCACAATTTAATATCCATTTTTAAGCTTCAACCCAATGTTTTGAAAATTTTACATTTTAGTCCCTCAACTTTCAAAGTTTACATTTTAGTCCCTCAACTTTCAAAAATATTCATTTTAGTCCCTTAACTTTCAAAAGCATTCATTTTAGTCCCTCCACTTTCAAAGTATTCATTTTAGTCTCCCAACTTTCAAATCAGTTTTTAAAGTATTAAATTGGACTTATTATTTTAAGTTATGCTAGACGAAGCGTATGGGGATTTGAAAGATTGAAGTCATTCCCGCTCAACCACACTCGTTAAGTTTAAGGTAGACTCTTATCTACAAATTTACGTTTTTCAAAAAGTGCGCATCAATAATTATTTGAATTATAAGTTTAGCATGTATGATTGTATTCATGAGAATTACTTGCTTTCTGAGTATGAGACTATGTTACGAGAATTTACTTGCTTAAATGCATGAGACTTGAACTTGTATGTTCATGAGAATACTGGTGATCGTTAGACACCTGAGACTTGAACTTGTATGTTCATGAGAATACTGGTGATCGTTAGACACCTAAGACTTGAACTTGTATGTTCATGAGAATACTGGTGATCGTTAGACACCTGAGACTTAAATATCATGATTATGTGTTTTAATTTATAATGTTAAATGATTATTGTGCGCGAGTCTACTGAGTATTTCTTTTGAAATGCTCACTCCTTTTTTAACAACAATTGCAGAGATCGGAAGCGGTGGCGAATGAAGGGCAATGATGGAAAACATTTATTTTTAAATTATTTTGAAAGTTGAAATTTTTGGAACTTGTTTATTTATCTGAGTTTTTGAATTTTATGGAATGTTTCTCAAATGAATTTATTTAAATGTGAGTTCCGTTGAAATTTTCAAATGAATGTGATGTTTGGATTTTCTTAAAATTCATTTATTTCCGCAATATTTGTTAAATATATATTTTAAAGAGAGACGAAGTAGCGTTCCGGGTTTCACGGAACTCGGGGCGTTATAGCTTGGTATCAGAGCAAGGTCTACGTTTCTGTAGACTTGCAAAATTTTCTAAGATATTTTTTTTTTTAAAAAAAGTAATAATAAATAATGTTTTGACGACTTTTGTCACTGCCATCATTCTTTCTGCTGACTCTGAAGGTAAAGAAGTTCAGCATATTTATCTTATTTATTTCGGATACTTGAGAAATAAAATGTTTTGAGATTTAGATGAGAAAGAATGAGAAGATGAGAAAGAGTTAGAAAATTTGTATCCGAAATAATAAGAAACAAAGAAAGAAAGAAAAGAAAGAGAACGAGTGTTGAGCATAATGGGAATAATATGATTTAAGAATGATTTTATAATAATTTTTGTCCTCAAGTTTAGAAATGATGAACCCTAACTGGACTTTGCATAATTGATTTTAGACATGACACCATTTACGAGAAGTCAACAGAAATGATTAAACAATATTTTCGAAATATCTATCGTTTAGACTAAACGAGAAATAGCAAGCCAGTTTTATGAAGTTGTGATGAGATGTTGAGATTATAAGTAATATGATTTTATTGAGACTTTTATGAGAAGAATTATGAAATTAGAGGTTTAAAGATTTGGTTCTTAGTTATTGGGAATTAAGTAATGGATATTGTGTTGAGTAAGTGAATTATTCCTCTATTTTGAGAGAAATTTATTATGTAGTTTGGTCTTGTGATTAAATTTTGGAAATATGATTTGTGGCATATATTTATAAGTATGACTAATGGGTGGTCATTTGAGCCAATTAATGTATTGAAGGATTTGAGATATTGATATTGGAAACAATTATTTGAAATTGTTATGTTGAGGAATTATGAATTGATTTTCTGGGATATTTTTGATGGTATTGAAGTGTTGGAATTGTTGTCAATATTTAAATTGTTGGGGACAAATGTGGAGTTATTTGTTATTGTTGGTTATGAAGTATACTTACGGATTGGATAAGTCCAAATTACAAGGGAGACTCTGCCGAGAATTTCACCATTTTGAGTTAAGAGCATGGTATGGTAAGCAACCCACTAAGGGAATTGATGTTAGACTTGCAAGTTCATTTACACCACAAGCGAGATTTAGTAAATGATAAAAGGGGATAATGACTATTGAGACATTTTTTGGCTTATTCGAAGCAAAATTATTTTGTAATGGATATAGTTCTACTGAAATACTCTCCTTATTTCACAATTTCAAGAACAAGATGATGTACACAACTACTTGGATGTCAAGGTATACGTGAAGTTATGTGATGATTTGATGCATACATTGGGAAATGTTAAGTTATATTTTGAACGATGAGTGAAGATAAATATTATGGTATTATTGGGAAGAATCTTAATTATTCTTGGGAACAAATTGATTATTAGTATGTATTCGCTCAAAATAGTGTACTGCAAGCGCACGGGTCGCGTACAAGTAATAAAGTGGACTTTTTTGAGTCCGGGTTGTTAATCCCACGAGGAATGTATACTCAATTACACTTTAGTTAATTTAATCTTAACAAATAAAACACACAATTAAAGATGGATTTTGGAAAATAACTAAGAGTCTACTAAAAATGGAAATATGAAAATACTTGAAAGTCTTGGGGGAAAATGTAGTTGGGATTCATGGTTTCATTTAACCGTTGCCTAATTAATTTCTCAACATGCAAATTAACAAATTACTCATTTACAATGTTAGACCCGATTTTCCAAGTTTAGCCAATTACCTCTCTCGAGTGAAATTAACCCTAATCAATTAGTTTAACCTACTATATCTCTATGTCGATTAAAGCCCAATCGATTGCATTAACTCTTTGTGAAAATAGCTCAATGGATCATCTAGGGTTTAAGGTATATCTCTATCCTTAACAAGAATCTAGAACATTTATTATTTGGTCTAAAATGCACAATATCTCTCGATTATCGTACACTCCACAAAACATATATTTGGTGATCAATCAAACACATGGAATAATCTCAATAACAAATACACATGAAATAAGCATTTAATCATCAAATAGAAAATATTAAAACTAATCCAAACTAGGTTAAATTACTACCATAAATTTCAACACAATTAATTAACCCATGTTATATAAATGATACAAATGAGAATATTTATAACAATACATTGCAAGTTTGACAAAATAATGGAAAAAATACAAAGTTAAAGATAAAACCCCTTTTGAAGCTTGGCTATGATTTCCCCAAATATCTCATCACTTTAGATATATTCTCCTTGCTCTTGATTTGTTCCCTAAGATTTATCAAGTAGGTAAAAGAAAAGAAAAAGAAAAGACAAAGAAAAGAAAAGAAAAAACAAAAGAAAAAGGAAGAACAAGAAGAAAACGGCAGCTGCTGGGAAAAAAAGAAAGAAAAAGAAGACAGAATGACCCAGCTGCTGTCCAATTCAGGTTTTATCAAGTGGAAGTTCCGAAAATTGCATCCTTGGTCCTTGAGGTTTGGAAGTTGAGCAAAATAGTCCCCAAACTCTATTTTTCTCTTAATTGATGTGTCCAAGCACAAAAATATGTGGAAAAGTGATAAAACAGATTTTAAAATGTTTCCAAGTCCCTCAACTTTTATTTTGCAGCCCAAGTCCTCAACATTTGGCACTTGTGCACTTTGGTCCCAAACTTCATGTTTTGTATGCGATTGATCCATTTTCACTCAAATTCATAAATTAAGCAATCATTTTGCTTTCTCTTGTGGTTTTATCCTTGAATTTGAGTAGTAGACCTTGGTCCTCAACTTTTTGGGATGTTGCAATTGAGTCCTCAACCTTTTGATTCTTTCAATTTGGTCCGTGAACGTCAAATGTGCTCCTCTTTAAGCTCAATTGCTCTCCAATCTTGTCCATTTTCTTTCCAATTGAGTTTGTACCTAATTGTACAAGATAAACGCAATTTATAAGTAGATATTTACTCAATTTGTCATAATTTAGGAACTAAATAAGTGTGTAAAGCACACTTATCACACCCCCAAACTTGAGCTTTTGCTCGTCTGGAGCAAAATTATCTACTAGTGCAATCAAGTAACATGGAATATAGATCAACAATGTTAGATAACTTGCAAATTACTCATGAATGCAAAATTGTATAATCAATTCAAAAGTGTAATTCCAAATAATGTTACCAAAAAAGAAGTTTAACTTATCCGATATTCGATCGGTGTGTGTGTGCAAAGTCACTTTCAATTGTCAATTTAGTTTCGAGAATGTTGATGAGTAAAGTGGTTTCAAGTCAAAACTACCCACTATTAGTGGTCAATTCTTTTTCTTTCCCACTCGTGACATTCACCCCCCAATAAATATTTTTCTTTCCTCTCCCGGGATGGAATTCTAGAGGGTACTCTCAAATCACTATTTTCTTTTTCCACTCTAGTTTGGGTGCGTTTTACCGGTGATTTCGACAATCTAGAAATGCACTGACTCTCCACTAAATGAGTGCTTCGACATTCAAGTTTATACTAAGCAATTCAAACCCACTATTAATCTAAGCCCTTATGCAAGTACAAATGCATGATTTCTAAAAACTAACATGATGTTTGCTCGTGACTTCCCCACTCCCTTAAGCTTTCTAATTGACCCATGTAGCGAGCTTTAGGTGGGCAGCTCCTCGGTTTTTTAGATCAAAGGGTACCAGATTTCAAAATACCCCTACGGACTTATTAACTCAAGTCAAAAAGGCTACGAAGTGGGGTAGACTTATTAAGCGAATGCAATGATAATGTTTTTTTTTTCAAGTGTGTGTGTGAGTACCCTACTCATTAAGCTTTCTAATTGACCCATGTAGCGAGCTTTCGGCCGGTGACTCCCAAGTTTCAAACTTAAGGCACCAAGTTTCAAGATACTCCTACGGGCTTAATTACTCGAGTCAAAAAAGGCTTCGAGATAGGGTAATGCAATGCAAAAATTTAAAATGGGCTTAGAACTCTAGCATATGGTCATTACTTGGCTTATACTTAGCGAAAGACACTCCACACAAAAATTTACTTCCACGTGCATGGAATCACCACACGTCTAGGCCGTCTCCTTTACCGGGTCGACCACCCCCAAACTTATCTTACATTCGGATCAAGAGATTTAGAGATTTGGGAAACATTAGATAGGTTGATAAAAATAAAATATACAATCTCACAACCTAGTTCATCTACTCTTTTAACCTCTTCACCCTTCAACAATTCCCAAACTTCACCAACAATCAATCATGACTATTGTGCTCAAGATAAATATGATCTTGCATGGATAAGCATTTTGTAAAAGTAGACACAAGTAGCATTTGGTCATAACTCATGAATTAACAACAATTTCAAACATCAAAGTCTTAAAAGCCGGAAAGGCTATCTAGCATGTCAATATTCTCAACAAAATAAACAATTTCAAACATCAAGACATCAAGGCCCGTCAAGGCAATGTAAAATGTTCATAAAGCAACATGATCTCAACACCCCCAAACTTGAATCAAACATTATCCTCAATGTTGACAATAGCATAATAACAAGAGAAGAAATGGGTGATGGAACTTCCCCGGATTGATGCGTGTATGATGTTCCAAATTGACCTAAGCTTTGATTCTCTTGATACGTAAATCTCCCCCAAACTTGTTGAGGACAAGGTTGCTTAGGATTTCAAAACAAAAATTTCGACCCTACAAAAGTTGGTGATTAACCAAGTTAGACATAATAAAAATGCAATAAGTAAATATCAGCAAGTAATTAAAAGAGTAGAAATTTGGGTTGCCTCCCAAAAAGCGCTTGGTTAAAGTCGTAAGCTCGACTTTTTGATACAATTACTCCGGGTTCGCAAGAGGGATGGATGACTTCTCATTTTCATAATTGCCCCCCAAGTATGGCTTCAAGCGTTGCCCATTTACTTTGAAGTTCCCTTTACTTCCATGATAAAGTTCGATCGCTCCATGTGGGAAGATTTGAGCAATAGTGAAAGGTCTCGACCATCTAGAGCGGAGTTTACCGGGAAACAATCGAAGTCTTGAGTTGTAGAGAAGTACTTGTTGCCCAACTTGGAAGCCCCGCTTCACAATGTTCTTGTCATGCCACCTCTTTGTTTTCTCTTTGTAAATCTGAGCATTTTCATTTGATTCAAGGCGGAATTCATCAAGCTCATTGAGTTGGAGTAGTCTTTTCTCACCGGCCAACCCCATATCAAAATTCAAGACTTTTGTTGCCCAATATGCTCGGTGCTCAAGCTCAACCGGGAGATGACATGCTTTACCAAATAGGAGTCGAAATGGAGACATACCAATGGGGGTCTTGAAAGCGGTGCGGTATGCCCATAATGCATCATCCAATTTCTTGGACCAATCTTTCCTCGAGGCATTCACCGTCACTTCAAGGATCTTTTTCAATTCTCTATTTGAAATTTCAACCTGCCCACTTGTTTTTGGATGATAAGGAGTGGATATTCGATGTTTGACTCCATACTTGGTCAAAAGTGAGTCGAAGAGGCGGTTACAAAAGTGTTTTCCTCCATCACTAATGATAGCTCGAGCGGTGCCATAACGAGTAAAAATATTTTTCTTTAAAAAATTCACCACCACTCGAGCATCATTTGTGAGGAGTGTCACCGCTTCTACCCACTTTGACACATAGTCTACCGCAACTAAAATGTATTGATTAGAGAAGGACGATGGAAAATGTCCCATGAAATCAATACCCCAAACATCGAATATCTCCACTTCTAAAATAGAATTTAAGGGCATTTCATTTCGGTTAGAGATATTACCCAAGCGTTGGCATCGATCACATTTGGACACCAGTGTGTGAGCATCCTTGAACAAAGTGGGCTAATAAAATCCCGACTGAAGAACCTTTGATGCAGTTTTCACGGCACCAAAATGGCCTCCATAAGGCGATGAGTGACATTTCTCAAGAATCTTCTCGATCTCCTCCTCAGGCACACACCTTCTCATGATTTGATCCGGACCCCTTTTGAACAACAACGGGTCATCCCAAGAATAGTGCTTGATATCCGCAAAGAATTTCTGCCTTTGTTGATAAGAGCGGTTCGGGGGAGTGATGCCACTTGCAAGAAAATTCACATGGTCCGCATACCATGGCACACTGGTAGCTTGTAGAAGATCCATGATTTGGAAAATTTGCTCATCCGGGAATACCGCACTTATCTCTTCATCCAAAATTTCCTTGGTTTGCTCAAGTCTAGATAAGTGATCGACTACAAGATTCTCCATCCCCTTCTTGTCACGAATCTCCAAATCAAACTCTTGGAGGAGAAGAACCCATCTAATTAATCGCGGCTTGGCATCCTTCTTTGCCAACAAATACTTGAGGGCCGAGTGGTCGGTATACACAATCACCTTGGAGCCAATAAGATATGACCGAAACTTATCAAAGACGAAAACCACCGCTAGCATTTCCTTCTCGGTAGTAGTATAATTCAATTGAGCATCGGTCAAGGTTCTACTAGCGTAGTAGATGACATGCAAGAGTTTGTCCTTTCTTTGCCCCAAAACCGCCCCCACGGCATAATCACTTGCATCACACATAAGCTCAAAGGGTAAACTCCAATCCGGAGCCACAATAATAGGTGCCGTGATGAGTTTCTCTTTAAGAGTGTTAAAAGCTTGAAGACACTCTTTAGAGAAATCATATGTGGTACTCTTCTCAAGTAATGAACACAGTGGCTTCGTGATTTTTGAGAAGTCTTTGATAAACTTCCTATAAAATCCCGCATGCTCCAAGAAGCTTCTTATACCTTTTACCGAGGTTGAGGGAGGTAATTTTTCGATAACTTGAATTTTTTCCTTATCAACCTCAATCCCTCACTTGAAATCCGATGTCCAAGAACTATCCCCTCACGAACCATGAAATGGCATTTTTCCCAATTTAAAACCAAGTTGGTGTCCTCACATCTTTTTAGCACCATCCTCAAATTATTCAAACAATCATCAAATGAAGTACCAAAAACTGAGAAGTCATCCACAAATACCTCAATAAATTTCTCCACCATGTCGGAGAAAATAGTCATCACGCACCGTTGGAAAGAGCAGGAGCATTGCAGAGACCGAAGGGCATCCTCCTATATGCAAAGGTTGGAATGGGCATGTGAATGTTGTATTCTCTTGATCCTCTGGGGCTATAGGAATTTGATTATAGCCTGAATACCCATCTAGGAAGCAATAATGAGAGTGACCCGCCAATCATTCAAGCATTTGATCGATGAATGGAAGGGGAAAATGATCCTTCCTAGTAGCATTGTTGAGCTTGCGATAATCAATGCAAACTCTCCACCCCGTCACTGGCCTTGTTGGAATAAGCTCATTATTTTCATTTTCCACCACGGTAACACCTCCTTTCTTTGGCACTACCTGTACCGGGCTCACCCATGCACTATCCGAGATTGGATAGATAATACCCGCATCAAGCCACTTCACCACTTCGGCTCTTACTACTTCTTTCATGTTGGGATTTAACCGACGTTGATGCTCCACCGAAGGTTTGACATCATCCTCCATAAGGATTTTATGCATGCATAACGAAGGGAAAATACCTCGAATATCCGAGATGGTCCATCCAATAGCCTCCTTGTGCTCCCTCAATACCCGAAGCAATTTGTCTTCCTCCACCTCATTCAATAAATTAGAAATAATGACCGGAAGGGTAGAAGATTCCCCCAAGTAAGCATACCTCAAATGAGAAGGAAGAGGCTTTTGCTCGATGGTAGGTGCCTTCTCGAGAGATGGTAGGGGTGGTGAAGAACTCTTTTTCAACTCCTCAAAGTAGGGGGCCCTCTTGTGTTGATATTGTGGTGATGCCTCCAAGTAATGAGTCATTTTTTCGACTTCATGATCATCATCCTCAATAGTCAAAGAGTGGGCGATGCACGACTCCAATGGATCCTTAGAAATCCCACGGTTGAAGGAGTTTACCACTAGATGATCAATTACATCCACCCGAAAGCATGAATTTGACTCCGAAGGATATTTAATGGCCTTCAACACATTGAAGGTGACTTGTTCATCCTGCACCCTCAAAATCAATTGCCCTTCTTGCACATCAATAAGTGCTCTCCCGGTTGCTAGAAATGGCCTTCCCAATATGATTGGAATGTCATGATCTTCCTCCATGTCTAGAATAATGAAATCCGCCGGGAAGATAAATTTATCCACCTTCACAAGAACATCCTCAATGATCCCCCGAGGATATTTGATGGACCTATCCGCCAATTGTAGAGACACGGTGGTTGCTTTCGCTTCCACCAATTCCAATTTCCTAAAAATGGACAAAGGCATCAAGTTAATGCTAGCACCTAGATCACATAAATCTTTACTAAAATTAACATCACCAATAGTGCATGGAATAATAAAAGTCCTTGGATCTTTAATTTTTGGAGGAAGCTTGTTTTGAATGATGGCACTACATTCCTCAGTTACCATCACAGTCTCATGCTCTTCAAGCCTTCTTTTGTTGGATAGAATATCCTTCATGAACTTGGCATAGCTTGGCATTTGAGCTAATGCATCGGCGAAAGGAATGTTGATGTGTAGCTTCTTGAACACTTCCAAAAATTTTCCAAATTGACTGTCGAGCTTTTGCTTTTGCAACCTTTGAGGAAAGGGAATAGGAGGCACATAAGCCTTGATCGGTGTTGGGGCCTTTGATATGGATGCGTCCGGCTCACTTTCCTTTGGCACTTCAACAATTTTCTGGATGCTTGAATAGGCTCATTTTCTTCAATGGGAGCCTTGTTTGATTGAGTTGTTGGTTGTGGGGCCGTGATCTCGGGAAATTGCACCCCGCTCCTTGTTGTAATAGCTTGAACATTATCCCTAGGATTTGTCTCGGTGTTGCTAGGCAAAGCTCTTTGTTGACTTTCCGAGAGAAGTTTAGCTATTTGACCCACTTGCTTCTCCAAATCTTTCAAAGAGGCATCATTGCGTTCTTGATATTGCAATTGATGATTTGCTAGCTTGGTGATAGCCTCTTCCCATCCCTCTTTCTTCTCTTGTGGCTTTGGATTCAACACATTATGATTGTTGCTATAAGATAGATTAGGATGATTTTTCCAACCGGGGTTGTATGTAGGAGCATATGGATTGAATCCTTGACGTTGGAAATTTTGAGCATAAGCAACTTGCTCGGTAGATGAAGAACCACTTGCCACCAATGGACATATAGAGCTTTGGTGATTAGCCCCACATATATCACATAACGGAGGGGCTTGAACCATGTTGACAGGCCGAGAGGTTGAAGTAGATAACCCTTCCACTTTCTTGGCTAAGGAATCAATCTTTGACAAGACAAGTGCATAATCATCACCCCCACGTGCACCACTAGAATTCCTTGGTGCACTTCTATCCGGCCACATTGCACTTTGTTCACTCATGATCTCAAAAAAATCATAAGCCTCTCGAATGCTCTTTGTTTTGATAGACCCATTAGATGATGAATCCACATTTGAACGGCAAGGAGGAATTATCCCGGCATAGAAGTGGTTGACTTGTTGCCCCAATGTAATCCCATGATTTGGGCACTTCCTAAGCATATCCTTGAATATCTCCCAAGCTTCATGAAAGCTCTCCATATCGAATTGTTGAAATGTAGTAATATCATGCTTGAGTTTAGCAACTCTAGATGGTGGAAAAATTTTGTAGTGAACATTTGGACAAACTCCACCCAAGTCGTGATACTCCCCGGAGGCAAAGTGTCAAGCCATTCTATTGCTTTATCTTTCAATGTATGTACAAATAACCTCATCCGGATTGCCTCCACATTCACACCCTCATAGTTGAAGTTGCTACATATCTCTAGGAACCGTACCACATGGGCATGTGGATTTTCATCTGTCCTCCCATAGAATGAGATGGTGTTGGAGAATAAATTGATTACATCCGGCCGAAGTTGAAAATTTGGATGATTGTAGGAGGGATAGACGATGCTTGATTGATTCTCGACAATAGGAGGATTCATGAAATCTCCAAAAAGCATGTCTTCTTCATTAACAATGGGCTCTTGAGCTCTAGCTGCTTAAGGAACAAAACCGGGTGGGATTCCACCCCTTGGAATTGTAGCTGGAGCATTAAGCTCGATGTTAACTCTTTCTCCTTCCATCCCAGCAAGAAGTTGTCTCCTAGCTTCCCGTTGCTCCCTTAACCTACGTCGAAAAGTCCCCTCGATATCCGGATCTATTTCAACTAGATCAAGACTTCTACTTCGACGCATGTGCAATTAACAACCTAGAACAATACAAGAAATTAGAAGATTTCTTATACAAAACCAAACAAAAGAAAATTCGTACAAGAAAAAAAAAGTAACTAAAAGTCAAAACTAATATCAACTAAAATCTAATTTAAATAGAAACATTCCCCGGCAACGGCGCCAAAAACTTGTTCGCTCAAAATAGTGTACCGCAAGTGCACGTGTCGCGTACATGTAATAAAGTGGACTTTTTAGAGTCCGGGTTGTCGATCTCACGAGGAATGTATACTCAATTACACTTTAGTTAATTTAATCTTAACAAATAAAACACACAATTAAAGATGGATTTTGGAAAATAACTAAGAGTCTACTAAAGATGGAAATATGAAAATACTTGAAAGTCTTGGGGGAAAATGTGGTTGGGATTCATGGTTTCATTTAACCGTCGCCTAATTAATTTCTCAACATGCAAATTAACAAATTACTCATTTACCATGTTAGACCCGATTTTCCAAGTTTAGTCAATTACCTCTCTCGAGTGAGATTAACCCTAATCAATTGGTTTAACCTACTATATCTCTATGTCGATTAAAGCCCAATCGATTGCATTAACTCTTTGTGAAAATAGGTCAATGGATCATCTAGTGTTTAAGGTATATCTCTATCCTTAACAAGAACCTAGAGCATTTATTATTTGGTCTAAAATGCACAATATCTCTCGATTATCATACACTCCACAAAACATATATTTGGTGATCAATCAAACACATGGAATAATCTCAATAACAAATACACATGAAATAAGCATTTAATCATCAAATAGAAAATATTAAAACTAATCCAAACTAGGTTAAATTACTACCATAAATCCCAACACAATTAATTAGCCCATGTTATATAAATGATACAAATGAGAATATTTATAACAATACATTGCAAGTTTGACAAAATAATGGAGAAAATACAAAGTTAAAGATAAAACCCTTTTTGAAGCTTGACTATGATTTCCCTAATTATTTCATCACTTTAGATATATTCTCCTTGCTCTTGATTTGTTCCCTAAGATTTATCGAGTAGGTAAAAGAAAAGAAAAAGAAAAGACAAAGAAAAGAAAAGAAAAAAGAAAAGAAAAAGGAAGAACAAGAAGAAAACGGCAGCTGCTGGGAAAAGAAGAAGAAGAAGAAGACAGAATGACCCAGCTGCTGTCCAATTCAGGTTTCATCAAGTGGAAGTTCCGAAAATTGCATCCTTGGTCCTTGAGGTTTGGAAGTTGAGCAAAATAGTCCCCAAACTCTATTTTTCTCTTAATTGATGTGTCCAAGCACAAAAATCTGTGGAAAAGTGATAAAACAGATTTTAAAATGTTTCCAAGTCCCTCAACTTTTATTTTGCAGCCCAAGTCCTCAACATTTGGCACTTGTGCACTTTGGTCCCAAACTTCATGTTTTGTATGCGATTGATCCATTTTCACTCAAATTCATAAATTAAGCAATCATTTTGCTTTCTCTTGTGGTTTTATCCTTGAATTTGAGTAGTAGACCTTGGTCCTCAACTTTTTGGGATGTTGCAATTGAGTCCTCAACATTTTGATTTCTTTCAATTTGGTCCGTGAACGTCAAATGTGCTCCTCTTTAAGCTCAATTTCTCTCCAATCTTGTCCATTTTCTTTCCAATTGAGTTTGTACCTAATTGTACAAGATAAACGCAATTTATAAGTAGATATTTACTCAATTTGTCATAATTTAGGAACTAAATAAGTGTGTAAAACACACTTATCAGTATGGAATGATCATTGATATTGGAGAATATTATAAATTATGATGGTAGGTGATAATACTGTTGATTTATTTTAGAAGTTGATCTGGTAGATGATGTATTAAAGATTTGGTTATTTACAAGTAATATGATTATTTGGAAAAGTTAGTTATCATGAATGAGATATATTGGAAGTATTTTATAGTGAGATGCCCTTAAAGGAGTAGAGATTTATTATAATGAGAAATTGGGGACATGTGATTGAATGTTTGGGATTTTGTGAGAAAATGATGATGGTCATATGGTCATTTGAATACAAAAGGTACAAGAGATAATTATAAGAAATAATGTGATTTTTCTTATGGCAAGAACTGAAGGTGATGATGTGTTGAGATTATGAAATAAGTTGATTTTTCATGAATAAGTTATGCTATATTTGGTTCTAAGTAGAATTCGAAGAAAGATGAGTCACAGTCATGGAAATGAATCAGGGTTTCCTCGTAATGTGAATGATTCACTGATGTACATTAAGTTTTCATTGATGAAAGAAACTTTATCAGGTCCTAGATTTGTACAAGTATTGCAGAAGTAATGCTTCTGATCGGAGGAAAGTTTATGATAAGATCATACCTTGAAATTTTGGAAATTGTTACTAATGGTATCGTGGTTCGAAAATAAGAAATAAAATTTTATGTAATTGTTCTTGTGGATAGAATTGATGGAAAATGGGATCAGACTTCACAGTGATGACTTATTACGGAGTAGTGTGTAGAAAGAGTGACATATGGCAGAATCCAAGATTTATTGAAGTTGAGAGATTGATATATAATCTTAGTGAGCATATTGACGTATAAGGTTCATGTGATAGATATGATGGTTATTATATTGTAATCTTAGAGAGATTGAGAGGATTATATTGAGGTCATATGATGCAATGATAAGCGGCATGAGATACGATTACTACAGAATATGGTGACTAGACGGTTAATAGATGTTATGGTTGTCCCGTGAAGAATCGTGTGAATATTGAGTTAATTGATCTTATTTTGATGGTTTATTGCATTATGGTGAAATATTACATATGATTGAGAATTTTCATTTTGAGTCATAATATATGGGTTTATTTAAAGTTTTGGTGATGCAGTTTCGATTACTTATTATCGGTTGTACTTTTGATGTGAGTAAAGTATTTTGCTACAATAATGGAAAACCTAAGAAGATCATTTGTGTGACTTTTACTTATAATGGGATTGTATCTTTGGGTTAAGCAAACTTGATGAGGAATCCTATATGATTCACAGAAGTCTTATTCAATGGTTATAGACTTAATCAGAGTATTGTTCATAGTGTGACATGAATTGAAGTTTTGGGAGAACATGAAAAATTGAATCTTGAACTTCAGATTGGGAAATTAATGAAGTTTCTTAGGTTTGAGAATATCATATCTGATCCTTATGATGCTACTTTAAGTTAGTATCTTAGCCCTCAGCTAGAATGAGTGTGTGACACCAAGTACTTGATGCATGATTTAAAAGTATGGATTAAAGGATTTAAGTTTAAATTCTCCAATATTTAAAGGAAGTTTCAATCGAGTTTAGAAATGATTTCGTTTGTAAATCTTTTCAGAAAGATTCTGCCAAGTTTGGATTTTGTACTCAATATTTTGGAATTGATATCGCGCTTTTATATTTTGGATCATAAGTATTTATTCTTCATCAATCTTCTTGATTTTAGTTTAAGCATTTGGGTCAATGAATATTTTGTGGTTTCGATATTAGTATAGATCCTATGAAAGGTATTTTTCGTGTTGGCAAGAGAGGGAATTTAAGGCCTCATTTCATCGGACCATTTGAAATGCTAGAGAAGTAGGTAATGTGGCTTATTGTTTGACTTCGCCACCAGAACTTGCAGTTGTTCACAATGTCTTTCATGTTTTCCTATTGAGAAAGTATGTTCATGATCCATATCACGTGGTGAATTATCAGTCTCTGGCAGTCCAGAAAGATTTGACTTATGAAGAGGCACCTATGTGCATAGTAGAGAGAAAAGTCAATGTCTTAAGAAACAAAGAGATTTCTTTAATCAAAGTCCAGTGGGGTAGACACAATAGTGATGAGGCTACTTGGAAAAAAAAAAAAAAAAAAAAAAAAGAGGAGATCCTAGCCAAGTATCCAGAAATCATAGATCGAGTAAATTTAATTTCAGGGACGAAATTATTTTAAGGGAGTAAGGTTGTAGCGACCAATAATTTTTATGCATTTAATAATTATTTTAAAATTTAGAAAATCGTGCCGCTGCTATCTCACCCATTTTTTCGTTAACTTCACGACGCGTTCGTCTAGCCAAGTCGAGAAATATAGAGTTCGTTCGATTTTAAATTTAAATTCCAAATTTCTAAAATTATATTATTTTAATTATTTATTCAAAGTATTATTTTCAAAATCATTTTAAATTCCAAATTTATTAAAAATATCTCAATTTTCTTATTAAATTATTTTAAATCCAAATATGAAATCCAATTTTATCTCAAAATTTATTTATTCTCAAATTTATTTTCAGTCCAATATATATATCAATTTTAATTCCATTGCCAAATCGAAGTTAGTCCAATTTTAGTTATTTATCCTAATCAAAATTATACCTAACTAATTCTACCTAATTTCCCATCATCATTTCCATATCAAACAAATTATGATGTCTTCCACTAATCAATTTCCCTTTCCCTTTTTCCTCCATCATTCCATCATTATAACATCTCTATTTCAAACACAAATTCATCCATAACCATTCCCAAACGTGGAAACACAAGGCAAAGCCATATTCGACTGTAACTCGCCAAAACCCGAGCCTCCACCTACAACCTCCGCTCAACCGAGCATCACCACTACTGCCTACTGCCTACTGCCTTCCACCATAACCATTATCATCAATCCACCAAACCAGAAGTCAACATCAGCCACTTTCACCACCAGTTTGCCGACCTTCAGCCATGTCACGACCATCCTCACTACCAATTTCAACCAACCAAGAATCAAGCACCATCTTCACTACTAAAAATCGAATCATTATCACCATCAAAACCATGCCAATCATCTGCATCACCAAAACAGTATCCATAGTCGGCCAACCCCAAGTTCACTGCAAGCCAGACACCAGAATCAAGCAACCACCTCCTCGAGTAGAACCCAACCACACCACCGTCATCACCACTACACCGCCGCCTGCAACCACGGTCGCCTCTACCAAAAATCACACCGCCCCCAAGAAGCATTCCCTACCCCATCTCTACCTTCCAACTCTCGCCTAAATCCACCGCCACCTCCACTGCCAATCTCGAATCCACATCAAAATCAACCCCAAATCAAACCAAAAAACCCAAGAATCAAATAAACCCATATACTTACCTCCACTGTCGAGCCATTTCACCGGAGATTATCGCCGGAAACCGTGACCTCCATGCCTCGATTTGGTCTCGGAAACCACCCAAATATCTTCCTCCAGCCACCACCCCACTGCTACCCTGACCGCCGCCGCTCGACCGAGGCGTTTCACCGGCAAATCGCCGGAACGAGGGGCGATTTTCCATCGCCGCACCTCTCTTCTCTGTGTTACGAAGAGAGAGAGAGAGAGAGAGAGAGAGAGAGAGAGAGAGAGAGAGAGAGAGAGAGAGAGAGAGAGAGAGAGAGAGAGAGAGAGAGAGAGAGAGAGAGAGAGAGAGAGAGAGAGAGAGAGAGAGAGAGAGAGAGTGTTTCAGTTTTAATATTTTGATTTTTGAGAATTTACACTTTAGTCCCTAAGTTTTAAAGTTATATAATTCAGTCCTTTTTGTTTTAAAATTAACCATTTCAGTCCCTTTAGTTTTTAAAATAGTTTTAATCAGTCCCTTCATTTTAAAAATCAATTATTTCAATCCCCACAATTTAATATCCATTTTTAAGCTTCAACCCAAAGTTTTGAAAATTTTACATTTAAGTCCCTCAACTTTCAAAGTTTACATTTTAGTCCCTCAAATTTCAAAAGTATTCATTTTAGTCCCTCAACTTTCAAAAGCATTCATTTTAGTCCCTCCACTTTCAAAGTATTCATTTTAGTCTCCGAACTTTCAAATCAGTTTTTAAAGTATTAAATTGGACTTATTATTTTAAGTTATGCTAGACGAAGCGTACGGGGATTTGAAAGATTGAAGTCATTCCCGCTCAACCACACTCGTTAAATTTAAGGTAGACTCTTATCTACAAATTTACGTTTTTCAAAAAGTGCGCATCAATAATTATTTGAATTATAAGTTTAGCATGTATGATTGTGTTCATGAGAATTCCTTGCTTTCTGAGCATGAAACTATGTTACGAGAATTTACTTGCTTAAATGCATGAGACTTGAACTTGTATGTTCATGAGAATACTGGTGATCGTTAGACACCCGAGACTTGAACTTGTATGTTCATGAGAATACTGGTGATCGTTAGACACCTGAGACTTGAATATCATGATTATGTGTTTTAATTTATAATGTTAAATGATTATTGTGCGCGAGTCTACTGAATATTTCTTTTGAAATGCTCACTCCGTTTTTAACAACAATTGCAGAGATCGGAAGCGGTGGCGAATGATGGGCAATGATGGCAAACATTTATTTTTAAATTATTTTGAAAGTTGAGATTTTTAGAACTTGTTTATTTATCTGAGTTTTGGAATTTTATGGAATGTTTCTCAAGTGAATTTATTTAAATGTGAGTTCCGTTGAAATTTTCAAATGAATGTGATGTTTGGATTTTCTTAAAATTCATTTATTTTCGCAATATTTGTTAAATATATATTTTAAAGAGAGACGAAGTAGCGTTTCGGGTTTCACGAAACTCGGGGCGTTACAACTTATTGCTGATGAAATTAGTAGGTTAGGACATGCTATTAAGTAGAGAGAATATTTTTGCTCCATTAGTGAAGGAAACAAGAAGAGCAGGTTCAAGAAAAAAAGATCTGGTAATGAACTTAAGACATGAAATATTTCAGGAGTTTGGTCATGATCATAAGATAGACAACTTTGCTACTTGTACAAACAAAGTACAAACTAGTGTACTAACCCTCATACAAGAGAGACCAGACCAAGAATAAAATATTGTGTATGGACCCCACCTCAATATGAGTATTAACTATTAATACACTAGTTTGTACAAGTAATTTAATTCTAAGATCTTCCATTAACATGTATTAGAGTTCTTAATGTGAATTTTACCCAAAAGTTTCTTTCTATTTTTTTATGCTCACTATGTTCTCTTGACAACCAAACTACAGCTGAGATATAATCACTAGTGACCTGCACTGAATCTCTAAACATATCTCAAGAGTGAATTTGTTCACACATATCTCAAGAGTGAATTTGTTCACCTTCGTAAAAGAGGGTTGCGGTGACCCTCTTTTTGTGAGGGTAAAAATATACATTTATAATATTGATATAAATGTGAAATTTTTTTGTCTATATTATTTTGTTCATCAAGAGCTTCGATATGAGTATAATCTTGATATATAATTTTTGTTATTTTAAAAATTACTTATTTTACAAATAATTAAGAAATTTAACACTAAAAATAAGTAACTTTTAAAATAATAAAAGTTATATAACAAGATTATACTTATATCGAAGCTTTTGATGTATAGTATAATATAAACTGGAATAATAATAATAATAATAATAATAATAATAATAATAATAATAATAATAATAATAATAATAATAATAATAAAGACGTTACTGATTCAAGTAAGAAGACTTAACTTGAAATTATCATCATCAAGTACTATTAGAGGTGTCAATCCAGGTTGTCCGGATCGGGTCGACCCGCCAATATAAATTCTCGGTGACAACCCGCTTGAAACAGAGCCCGTCCGTTGCGGGCTACAGGTCGATTCCGGGTCAACCCACAAATTTCGAACTATAACCCAGGCCTACCCGCTTGCCCATACGGGTCGCAGTTCGTTCTGATTTGACCCGTATGAATAAAAATATAGATTTTTTTTCATATTTATAGCAATTTTTTGTCAAGTTTCTAAATAGAAAATAATTAAAATGATAAATTCATATTTATATCATAAAATATTTACATAGAATTTAAAATTTATTTTATGTTATATGAATTATTTCTAAATTTGCAAATTTAAATAAAACATAAACAAATAACAATGAAATGCTAAATTGTATTAGAGCTTGTATAAGAAGGGAGATTTTCAATGTTAACATATTTAATAAAAACAGTTTTTTTTTTTTTTTTAACGGGCCAGTGGGTTAACCTCTGCCCACGAAGGTTTGACCCGCAAACCCGCGGTTCACAACTTCTTGACCCGTAAACCGTCCTCACGGGTCGGCCTGTGGTCCCGGGTCGATCCGGGACCGATTTTCACGAGTCTGATCGGCCCGTCCGTCTGCAAATTTAAATAAAACATAAACAAATAACAATGAAATGCTAAATTGTATTAGAGCTTGTATAAGAAGGGAGATTTTCAATGTTAACATATTTAATAAAAACAGTTTTTTTTTTTTTTTAACGGGCCAGTGGGTTAACCTCTGCCCACGAAGGTTTGACCCGCAAACCCGCGGTTCACAACTTCTTGACCCATAAACCGTCCTCACGGGTCGGCCTGTGGTCCCGGGTCGATCCGGGACCAATTTTCACGAGTCTGATCGGCCCGTCCGTCTTAATACCTCTAATTACTACGTAGAACTAGTCAGAGAGAGATGTTACCTGGGGGTCATATTTGAGTTGGTTTTAACTTTTAATGTATAAGTAGCAATAAAGAGTTTCACACGGCATTGGCGGTTCGGGCCCTCAGGGTGTGGGCTACACCTTTTTTTCGATCAAAAAAAAAAAAAAATTTGAGGCACCAAAAGATGATGGATCTTAAGAGATTTTGCTAATAATCACTTGTATGGCGTGATGTTTGCTAATGATGGGTCCGCTTTATCAATTCATTAAATTGAGCATAAATGTGACGTCCTTGCTTATTATGAGAGCCTTGAACAGCACGCCTCAAAACTTTATTGGCGTTGGTGTCCCCATTACGTATAAAATTTTAAGCACCGAAGCAACTATTGAACACTTCTGTATTGTTAAGGTTTGATAAGATTTGCAGCAGAAAAATAAATCACTGATTCAAGAAATCAGTTTCTATTTCCGGCCGTTCTTCCTCCTGTGTCTCGCCTGTGAGCCACTCTACGGCAACAGCTTCAATGTTCTCAGGAGAGGAAAGGCTTCACCTAGTTTCGTATAAGCGTCACCGGAGACTCAAAAAAAATCAGAGTTCCCAGTATTCCACCAATTAGTAATCCAAGTACTTTTCGTAAATGGGAGAGAAATTCACAGGGCAAAAATACTATAAATACAAAAGAGGAGTGAATGCTTAAGCAGGCAAGACTTCAACCACCCACACAGCCCTATTTCATGCTAATGTTGGGAAGGGAATAAAGAAAAAATGGTAGAAAACCAGTTTTTGTCAAGTCTATGTTTGAAGGAAATTGACTATATTCGTTTTAAAGAAGCTAGACCCTCAAATCCGTTTTGTAACCAAAAACCTAAGAGCTTGTTTGGTAAAGGTAAAATTTTTACCACAAATTTTCAAATTCAATCTCAACCATTTATTCTTAGTCAAGCTCACAATTTTTGACTTTTCACACATTTTGAAATCACACATCCATAAAAAAAAACTACAAAAAAAAAAAAAAAAAAAAAAAAAAAAAATTCCCATTACCAAACAAGTTTTAAAGTAGTTAAAACGAAATCTTTAACAACTAGAAAACTACTAATATGCCATCACTTAAAATTAAGTTGGTGAGATATATACAATTTTTTCACCATGGATCACCAACCTTCCCTTATTCCTTTCGGTTGCATGTAGGATTGCAGTATACACGGGACTAATACTGTAACACCCCAAGTTTAAAATCTTAAACCTAGGCGTTTTAACTTTCATTCACGTTATATGCGAAAATAAATCATTTAAACATTAAAATTTTTATTTATCTATTATAAAATTTCACAGAAATTTAGGCAGAGTTTCCTCTATAAATTGGACATAACCAACCTATAGAGGGACATCATACCTACAATACATATACAATTCTCAACTCATTCAAATTCAACATTCAACATCCAACCATAATTCCAAAATTTAACTTCAACATTACTACCCAAACTCCTCAACAATAATACCTTCAAGTGAACATTTATAAACTCATGAAACATGATATAAACCAATCAAAAGAATTTATCAAATAAAATTTATAACCAATGAATTAATCTGTGGAAAAACCCTTCATTCATTCTTAGAAGAAATAAAATTTGGAGTACTGTCTGAGTCAGTCGCCAAGTGCTCTCCTCGGATCACCTAACTTTCATCACCTGAAATATTGGGGAGGGATTGGGGTGAGCTAAAGCTCCGTAAGTAAATTCTATGCATGTAATGCATACTTATGACATGAAGTGCTTTAAAATTCGAAATATGTATCCCCATTTACTTTACTTTCCAGAACTTTCAAAACTTTTCAGACTTTCACTTAACATTTCAAAACTTTTATTTAACATTTCCATCGTGAGCTCTCTTAGTGTATCTTCTAGTCAATCAGATAACAGTGGGCAATTCTTATTTGAAACCAGATTAACATTCACATTTTCACCGCAAAGCGGTTTAACATTCACTTTCCCACCACAAAGCAGTTTAACAGTCCACCATAAAACGGTCGAACATTCCGTCGCAAAGCGACTTAATTCGGGTACGCCGGTCCCCCGCTCCCCATTTCCCACTCGCATCTTTCATGAACTAAAAGTACACTCATTCTTTCTTAAAAACTTGGGATACATAACTTTTGAACAAACTTGCACCTTGACACATTTCTTTCATTTAAAAATGTTTGACTTCCCAATTTCGATGTCAATGCATGCTTGATGATGCAATGACATGATAACATGCATGCTTGAACATTCTTCTCAATGACATATACTTTCATAAAGTAAATGAAATTCATCAAAGCAAGTAAGTTGCAAATAGTCATTTTCACATTTTACATTTACATTTAACTTCTATGAAGGGTAGGGGAAGTTTACTTACTTGCAGTGTAGCGACCAAGAATTTTTACGCGATTAATAATTATTTTAATAGAAAATCGTGTCGCTACTATTTCACCCATTTTTATTAAGTTAACGCCACGACGTATTCGTATAGCCAAGTCAAGAAATAATCGAGATCGTTCGATTTTAAATTAAATTCCGAATTTCTAAAAATATCTCCATTCTCTTGATTTAAAGTATATTAAGTCCAAGTACTTAATTCAATGTTATCCCAATATTTATTTATACAAAAATTATTTTTATTATTGAAATTAAGAAAATATATGCAAGCATGAGAGGTTCCATTATATATAATAATTATGAGAATCTTAATTTAATAAATATGGAAAAGTATATGAATGAATTATATACTCCATTATATGTAATCATGAAGAGCATAATATTTGTATAAATATGGAAAAGTATATGAATGAATTATATACTCCATTATATGTAATCATGAAGAGCATAATATTTGTATAAATATGGAAAAGTATATGAATGAATTATAGACTCCATTATATGTAATCATGAAGAGCATAATATTTGTATAAATATGGAAAAGTATATGAATGGTTGATAAGATTCCATTATATGTAATCATGAAGAGCATAATATTTGTATAAATATGGAAAAGTATATGAATGGTTGATAAGACTCCATTATATGTAATCATGAAGAGCATAATATTTGTATAAATATGGAAAAGTATATGAATGGTTGATAAGACTCCATTATATGTAATCATGAAGAGCATAATATTTGTATAAATATGGAAAAGTATATGAATGGTGCTTTACTTTAAGAAAAGGATGTGTTAAAATTAATAGAATTGAATGATTATGTTTACAATATGCCAACTTTATACATCTATTTAAACCCATCTCTTTTACACACAACTCTACACATATACACTTATTTCCAATCTCTTGACAAAATCCACAAGTAAGAGAAATTCAAGGTGGTCAAGAAAGTTTTGGTCCATTTACTACTACACTTCATTTTAATCTTTTAAAAGGTAAGTATATCTTATGTTTTTATGAAAAGTAAGTATGTTTTTATGAAAGGTAAATACACCTTATGTTTTTATGAAAAGTAAGTATGTTTTTATGACAAGTAAGTATATCTTATGTTTTTATGAAAAGTAAGTATGTTTTTATGAAAGGTAAATACACCTTATGTTTTTATGAAAAGTAAGTATGTTTTTATGACAAGTAAGTATATCTTATGTTTTTATGAAAAGTAAGTATGTTTTTATGAAAGGTAAATACACCTTATGTTTTTATGAAAAGTAAGTATGTTTTTATGACAAGTAAGTATATCTTATGTTTTTATGAAAAGTAAGTATGTTTTTATGAAAGGTAAATACACCTTATGTTTTTATGAAAAGTAAGTATGTTTTTATGACAAGTAAGTATATCTTATGTTTTTATGAAAAGTAAGTATGTTTTTATGAAAGGTAAATACACCTTATGTTTTTATGAAAAGTAAGTATGTTTTTATGACAAGTAAGTATATCTTATGTTTTTATGAAAAGTAAGTATGTTTTTATGAAAGGTAAATACACCTTATGTTTTTATGAAAAGTAAGTATATCTTATGTTTTTATGAAAATGTTTGGATCATTGCTATGAAATCAATCTCACAAGATTGTTATGGGTTCCATATGATATGTTTATGATTATGCTAAGGGGACCGGAGTTTAGTAGCGCTACACATAAGAATTCTTGCCATTTAAGTTCGGTAAAATTCTTGTGTCTCCCTATGTTTATGAGTATTTCGATCCTATCCTATGTTATGATGAAAATGATCCATATGCTTTCAAAAGAAAATTTATGCTTGGTATACTTACTGAGATTTTATAAATCTCACTCCACGATATTTACCATTTTCAGATAATTGAAGGTTCGAGGCGGTCAACATGGAAGTGGCAAAAGTGGTTAAGATTGATGAGATAATTATGTTGAACTTTATGTAAGAAAATTATGTTCTATTTTTATTCACAAATAAAATTATGGGATTCTAATTATTCTTTTGAATAATTTTACATTTCTATTTAAGTCTCGATAATATGATATGAGTCACTTTTAGTGGCACTCGAATGGTCGAGAATTCGGGTCGTCACATGCAGTCCTTAGTAATTTACCGTTTCTGAATTTGCAAGTGGAAAAGTCTCGGATGCCCGTGACGTCAATGTACCAAATATCCTAATTGTTCACATTCATTAATAAGTATAACTTTTAATTCACAATGTGACCTTACGTTTAGATTAAAGCACATAAAACAAGAAAGAGTTTCATGCTTCCAATTCCCAAAACATTACATTCTAAATCCCTAAAATGCATAAGAATGTAATATTATAATCAAGGTCTCAATTTAACTAAAATTAATCAAAACAACTCATTTTAATAGTTTCCAAAATCTGAAATTCCAACTTAAAGTTCCAAATAAATTCTTAAATCTACAAAATATAAATTTCAATCCAAAAGTTAAAATTTAAACAGTTAGATAATTTCATAAATTCGAAATCCTCGAATTTACCCAGAATAACACAAACTCAATTAAACTAACTCAAATTTAAACCAGGTATTTTTCCAACATTTTTAAATCTGAAAACAAAACTCTCAAAATAGTTGTCAATTAAACCAATTAAATCCAAAATTTCATAATTCTGAAAAATCACTACCAGGTATGAGAATCAATGTGATCATTTATATGCTATTTCCCAAATTTCGAAATTTACCATTTCTAACTTGAAATACAACTAAACATTTCAATTAAACTAACAAATTCACGAATTTTGAAATCTGAAATCTACTCATATAACTTTAAAAATCTGAAATATATATATATATATATATATATATATATATATATATATATATATATATATATATATATATATATATATATATATCTGTGAGAATAATATACATATACATCAATATATACATACACAGAGACATACATATACATATAATCATAACCAAAGTTCCAACTAATAATTAAAATTCGGAATCTAGACAAACTCGAATCTGAAAATATAAAAATTTATACAAATAAACATCACACATACATAAAATTCCATATTTATACGAGTGTGTGTTCGTGTGTGTGTGTATCAGTGTGCGCGGGTGCGTGCGTTGTGTGTGCAGTGGGGAAGGAGTGTGGTCTTACCGTCGTGATTGTGGCATGGTGGCATCGATGCTGGCTGTGGGAGTGAGAGGGTGGTAACGGTCGAAGAGGGGTGTGAGAGCTGACGGGGAGGAGGAGAGCGAGAGATCGTGTCGGGTGTGGGAGGGGTTTAGGGTTATAAATTTGATTTCTTTTGTAAATTGCAAGTTTAGTCCCTAGGCTCCTCAATTTGGCAATTTAAGTCCACAACTCATAAATAAATTTCATAGTGCCACCAAACCTTTTCCAACTTCAATTTATGCAATTTAGGTTACTTACTTGAAACAACAACAACAAGAGGATTAAATGTGGAAGAAGATTACTAAAACATTAAAATATTACTTGAAAATTGCATTAAAGAGTGTAAAGATTGAGAGAAAAATACAAGAAAAATTGAAAAGAGACATGAACTTACATAACCCTAGTTGAAATTCATGTTTTTCTAATTATAATTTCCCAAAAATCATTCAAAACCCTAAAAATAGCAAAAAACCCGCGTACATAGTGATATGGGCTGAACCGAGTTGACCCGGTCCGGCCCAGAAATTTTTTTGACTTTTAAAGCCGCACGACGACGCGTTTTGGGCCAGACTTGGGTTCTGCCTGGTTTCGAGCCATGGTTCGCACGCTCCACTTGGTTCTAGCCACGCGAACGCGTGGTTGGCTAGAGAATTGTCTTGCAGCTTGGTCCTTTGGTATAATTGCCATCAAGTCCTCCATCTTTCAATGCCAAACAATTTAGTCCTCAAATTTTCAGATTTCTTTTAAATTGGTGATTCAAAAATTGCACTTGAAGTCCTTCAACTTTTAAAATTTTGCAATCTCATCCCTAGGTTAATTGCGCAGCTCGTCCAGAACTTTCCAGAAGTAACAAAATGGTCCCCAAACTTCCAATTTCAACATAATTTGCACTCCTTTTGTGATTTTTGGCCTCAAACTTGGATATCAACCTTTTAAAACACAAAATATGTATAAATTAGTAGATATTTGCTCAAGATATTCCAAAAGATGCTAATTAAAATTTAAAGGCATAAAAAGTGTATAAAAATGCACTTAACAGTTATATTAATAAAATAAAATTATTTTCTATACTTAGATAATAGAAGTGAAACATAATCACAAAGTGACTGCGTATAAATAAAATTAAGAATGTCATGAATCTATTTTAATGTTTTAGATTTGTGTTTGATAGAAAGTTACGTACATATCAAATTTGTGATCTTCAATTGTGTCGCCTTAATTTAAAAAAGTAGCACTTGTTAAAAAGGTTAAAAAAAAATATTTAAAAAGTGGCAATCAAATTTACACTGTTATAAAATTCTCATTACCTAATTTATATTGTTATAAATTCCTTACCTAATTTATAATATATTTTATTGTATTAATAACTATTTTTGCCCCTATAGAATTTCCTATAAATAGAGGCATTCATTGTTGTATTTCTTGCACCAATTCTTGAAACAAGAGAATTCTCCTCCTTCTCTCTAGCTCTCAATCTTTCTCTCTCTCTTATTTAGTTGTTAGAATTTGATAGTTTCACAACACGTTATCAGCACGAGCCTCAAGCCTATTGAGTAATATGACGGGAGTATGCTCTACAGTTGCATATAAATGATGAACCTCTGTATTAGAAACCAAATTATTACTAATCAACATTTCATATTCCAAATCCAGTGTTTTTGTTGTTAGAAAATCATTTATACATCATAGATTTGTAGATCAATTTCAAGTCCATAGAAAAATTGAAGAAATTGTGTAATCCGAAACTTCCAAACCAAATTCACGCCAAACCGTATATCCAAATGATAATCAGAGATCGGATCCATGACCACGGCGACCGAAAGATTCTTCCGAACCGGCTCGTGTCAACGGCACCGGCACCGACGCGTCACGTGAAGCCCACGCGCAGACGTCTCACCGGCGCGTAACGACGCTTCTGAAATTTTCCGGCGATCGAACGTGGCGATTTTCTTAAAAACCGTTTTTGAAGCACTTCCGACGAGATTTTGAACTTCGGACCAAAAGTAAGTTTGTTCTAAATTAAATTTCAAACCTATTGACGGTTTCGATTTATCCATATGAGCAACATATTAAAATATGGACCATTTTACCCTTGGTAATACATAAAAGTAAATTAATCAAAAATTAACGATTAATATGTGATCAACAAGATAAATTAAAGATTTTAAACAAGGTATAATTAATATAGTCATTGGCATACCGTGATGGATTGAGTTATTATGGACTGGATTTATACCTTAACTGGATATGACTCATTATCGTAACGGATTGGACTATTATGAATACCTTGACTGGATTTGACTATATGACTCGATCATTATTATGAATACCTTGACTGGAAGATATGACTCGCTCACTCATGAAAGGTAATTATTTCTTTATGTTGATACCGCCTATATGGTCGGTTTATCAATTGAATATATGGAATACTTTACATATATTCAAATTTTATATTATTTCAGAAACACCTCAGTTGTTGGTTAATTCTAACATATTAGAGGTTGTTGTCAACATATATACGTGATGGTAAAACCCCAGTATTATTATTGTTAATATATATATACAATATTATTGTTATTTATTTCATTTAATGATACCAGAAGTTATCAATACTCAAGTTAGAAAATATTTTATCAACTGATACCAGAAGTTATCATTACCAAAAGTTGATAAATGTAAATAAAAATATTTTATCAAACGGTACCAGAAGTTACCATTATCTGTATTGAAAAGATAGATGAAAAATGAATTATTCAACAAGAGAATGTTGATGTATGATAAGATAATATCACATGATAGCACGGATATGGATAATGTGAAAATAAACTCATCAATATTATGAGATGAATATTAGATGATAAGTATCTGGAAAAGTTCTTGCACAAGCACTTATGTATTCCAAAAGAAGTACATATTTACTCCAGAAGAAGTAAAAATTATCATCTAAACATGCTGAAATGATATTATTATTATTGCTCCTGAAGAATCATAAACGAGTCATACATGCAAAATACAAAAAAGGGAAACATTTATGATCCTCAAAATAAGAGATGTGTTTCGGGAGTAGCCGTATCCTACCACCTCTGATCTTTTGAGGAAATAAATAAAAGGTGTGTCTCAAGAATAAGAATACCCCATACTTTACCACCCACAATATTTTGAGATTCACAAAGTTAAGTTTACATTAACCGGACTCCATTTTCGCTTGATTCCCCTTCCTTGCGACCAATCTATCTAACTCCTGCTGGATCTTGTATGGGGACATATGATTGCAACTTATCCAGCAGTTCCTCGATAGTAGGAGCAGAAATAAGGATTCTCCTAGAAAATGGAGAGATGAATCCCTGTTCCACATCATAATCAAGAAATGTTAGCAAACCATCAAAGAAATTGTTAACATTTAAAAGCCCAATAGGCTTGGTATGGAGATCTAAATGAGCCCATGAGGTAATATTAAAGATTTCTTCTAAAGTACCAAAACCTCCAGGAAGGGCTATGAAGGCATCAGAACCATATAACATGAAAGTTATGCGTTCATGAATAGATAAAGTCTGTACTTCATGCCCTCGTATTTTTCCTGCGATATCAACTAAAGGAACGGGTATAACACCTATCACTCTTGATTTTTCTGCTTGAGCGGATTGGGAAACACAACCCATCAATCCACTGCTACCTCCTCCATATACTAGATTGATACCTTTCTCTCCCAACTTCTTTCCTAAATCCACTGCTGCTTCTAGATATCCAAAACCTTTTCCTACTTTTGATCCACAAAATACACAGATAGTTTTGATCTGTCGAAGTTTTGATCCTTCCATCTTTGAGAGTATAAGGAAGGAAAAACTTATGAGAAAAATGATATTTTGGGATGCATGAAACTGTGAAAATCATTGGCTTTTTAAACTTGAAAAACTTCACTATTTACTGCTCATCTTTTGAAAAAGTGAAAACCTAATTCTGACTAAATTACACTACTTTTGATAAAGCTTACCTTTCGGTGATTTTTCAATACACTTTATCAATACTCAAGAAATGAAATATGAAAATATTTTATGTGCAAATATATACACACAATATATCAAATGATTTACCTTGTATTAATGCTGCATAACCAAAACATCATTGTTTATAACAGCCTGGCAAACAGGATCTTTTGCTACTATATTTTCGAGACTATAACGGTTTTTATCCTCGTTAAATTGAGCATATAAGGAAAGGAGTTCACGTTGCACATACCCATTTGGGTGCGTCTCAAGAGTCAATCGGATATCATCCAATGACTCCTTACTCAGTCCACCCTTAATGAAATCGATTTTATCATCCCGATTTCGGGAAGAATATCCTACTGATTTGCAACGAGAATCACATGTCCAACGAGCACATTTGTAACAACCGTTCAACCTTTTTGCTCTTTGTTTCTTTGCAAAAGTACTCTTACCTAAACCAGGCATGTGTTTAGAAAATGAATCTGGTAATTCACCAGCTAATCGAACTTTTGCTTCGATCAACCAACGAACATCTTCTGGAATGCCTTGATCCATCAGTAGCCTCAATCTTTCAAGTCGAACTCGGTAAATCTTTTTCAAAACATTTACCGGAAGATTAGAATAATATTTGCGAATATTTGATAATATAACATCCATTTTTTTATGGAACTAATATCTTCCCAAACGATCTATTTAAATGCATTATTTAAACGCGTAAAGGAGCGCTCCGCGTGATATCGATTCCATCAAGAAATAATGGAATAAATTATTGAAAAGGTGGGAACAATGAGATAATGCGTCATTACCTTTTTCGAAATAAGGGAAGATTTGGCGACAAGATTGAGATCATGAGATATTTCCTTGGATATTGTACCTAATTTTTTCGGTATACTAAAAGTAATAAAGGTATACTTATTTGAATTATACAGAAATACGTACTGATGAAATGAATACTGTATTGAACCAGAAGTTCATACATATGTACAAGTGAAATATCTTGCTGAACCAGAAGTTCTATAATGATTGGTTATATTCCAATTCAATAATGAGATTTATTGAGAATGCAAAATGGCATTCATTAAAGAACCAGAAGATTGTTCAGGTTAACAAGTTATCATTGCTGCTTGTTCTGAAAAGTAAATTAATTATCTCACTAAGAAAATGAATGACTGATTATTTGCTCAAGTAATGATATTACAAGCAAAGTGATAAATGCTAGCATGAATATATCTTAAAGTCATTAATGATTTTACCAATTAGTTGAGATAATAGAATATTATATTGCTAATGATTTAGCAGATTAATAGCCCCAAGTTATTTGCTATGAGAACAACTTGAATATAAATATTTCTTATGCAGCAATATTTTACATACAAACATGTCAATACGATGAAATAAAGATTTGCTTATAAAGCTTTATGATTTCTAAGAAGTGCGATATCTATATACACTCCAACAAAACTTACTTAGATATAATATTGTGATTATATCCATAATTATGAATGACATGTGTTGCGGCATTGTTAGCCGATTGATATAATACAAGATTCTTGAATATTATGGGGAAATTAAACAATAACACGCATGAAGCGTGATCAAGCTTAAAGCGTAATTATGCCTGAAGCATAATGACAATCGATTCCAAAAACAAATATCTCTTGAATAATGGAAATGATCCATTTGAGGCTAAATACTCATGGTAAGTAAAAGGGATATAATTAAATGTAAGAGACTCAGGTACCTGATGATAGAATATATAAAGAGATCTCTCTATGTTATGTTTATATTGACATAAAATGGAATCGATAAATAAGTCGACTGCATACACAAACAACCCTCTTATGAAAATGAGGTTGATGAAATTATAATACTTTGGCCAAGTATAAAATCCCAATATATGGATTATTGTTATGGGACCTGAAGTCCAAAACACTCAAATGTGTAAAGCCAGTAATTATATGTACAAATGAAAAATATTTCACAGTCGTAAAAGACAACTCGTTGGGCGTGAAATTTTTCAAAGAACTGGCATGAAATATGGTGGATAGACTATAGTCTAAATCACTAGTTTGAGCTCTTTGATATACCAATGAGTGAGATCAAAAAGTGTGATTCTCATCTCGGTACTTTGGGAGTTTTCTTTGATGTACCAGTTGATCGCGGTACGTTGGGATTTCAAGCAAAATGATTATAGATTATATGTCGAAATTGATATCTATTTCAATGATTGATTATACTCCTACAAATTAGAAATTGCAGTTTATAAAGTGCAAGAACCTATATGTATAAATCATTGAAAGATTCAATTTGCCCAGAATAGTATCATTATAGAATGAAGTGTGATTCTTAAAATAAAATCACATGAAGAATGATACATATGACCGCATAATATAATATGTTGAAAATGAAATTGGAGTGTACTATTATTATATTTGAATATTTGGGCATGCAATTGATTTTCAATATGCAAAATTATATTATCCACCGGAAAATGAATTTGGAAAATGAATTTGAAAATGAATATTTAATTATTCATCAGAAGTGAATTCTAGATTTTGATAGAAGTGAATCAATTCTAGATTTGAGTAATGCAATCAGTTAACTAACTAAACATTGCTTGGTATAGCATGTTCAGTACATCATAAATGAGCCATGATATTATAAATGAGTTATAAACTATTTATAAAAGCTCATCAAAAACTATATGTTTGATGAAATGATTTGAGATTGCATTAATATACTTGTGATATTCCTATGAAGGAAACAAATACTCTCTACACTCTTTTTCCCTTAGCTGAGGTTTTGTCCCACAGGGTTTTCCTAGCAAGGTATTTAATGAGGCAGCAATTATGGAGCAATTATGGCATATCAATGAGAATAATGTACTCTTTTTCCCTTAGCTAAGGTTTTGTCCCACAGGGTTTTCCTAGCAAGGTTTTTGAGACATTGTCACAACTATCTGCAAGCAATAATTCAACAACAAGCTCTCTCTTTAAATTGTGCTGAAATGATATCAACAAATAAAGAAAATCATAAACATCTAGAATGGTATCAACAAATGGAGAAAATCGTAGACAGATTATGAAGAATGTTATGATATCGGCTACACACAAGAAGATTTTCATATATACATATTCCAGACGAAAGATGATATCATTATTCAAAAGGTTCATGAATACTCGATTGCACACTTCAGGGGGAGAATCATGCTGTCATCCTGTATTCTTTTTCCTTCAACCAGGTTTTGTCCTACAGGGTTTTCCTGACAAGGTTTTAACGAGGCAGCGGCTGTACTCTTTTTCCTTCGTTTAGATTTTGTCCCATTGAATTTTACTGACAAGGTTTTAACGAGGCAGTACTAAAGCACTGAAGCACTACAGCACTACAACACTAAAGCAATAAAGCAATGAAGCAATGAAGCACTTCAACACTTCATAATTCGAAGTTTCCAGTACATGATTTGTACTACTTATCATTGATGTCATTTCGGATATTAGACTCAATGATTAATGATGACCAACATCAGGGGGAGCAACTGTACTCTTTTTCCTTCGCTCAAGTTTTATCCCACTAGGTTTTCTTAGCAAGGTTTTAACGAGGCAGACAATTGAGCAAAAAGTCATTAAAGGGGGAGTGTTATAAAATTCTCATTACCTAATTTATATTGTTATAAATTTCTTACCTAATTTATAATATATTTTATTGTATTAATAACTATTTTTGCCCCTATAGAATTTCCTATAAATAGAGACATTCATTGTTGTATTTCTTGCACCAATTCTTGAAACAAGAGAATTCTCCTCCTCTCTAGCTCTCAATCTTTCTCTCTCTCTTATTTAGTTGTTAGAATTTTGATAGTTTCACAACATACACAATATTTTTTCTGCCTAAACAATTTTCATACTATTTTTTTTTTAAAAAAAAACCCCAACTCTAAGGATATTTTGTAAGCTGCTGACTTTATATTTCCCATGGGCCAACTTATTTTGAGCTGATTCCATCTATCCCCAAAAATTATTCAAAATTTGAAACTTACTAAGATTTTTATTTTTACTTTTAAACATATACCTTCACTATGGCTTATTTTATAGCATAAAAGGAAAGAAAATATAAAAGGAGGGGACATATATCTGACCTCCAATAAATATAAAGTATGACAATAGAAATATTAAAAGTAACTTAAAGCAAAAAGAGCTCATAGGTACTCCCGAGGCTGGACCATCATGTGTGACATGGACCTAGTCATGCGCCTGCTCAGGAACATGTCATGATCATAGTAGTATGTGTATTCCATGTACTCTGGGTCTCTTCCTATCCAAGGACAATGTCTAAGTGGAAGGGCCCTTCTGGGCTGATGCAATTTTTTTTGGGAAATGCGATGAGAAATGTGGAATAACAATCTAATAAAGAAGAAAAGATCTAAATTCAGAATAATTAAAATAATAAAAATGAAAACAATGAAAAAGTAGACATTAGGATCTTGACCCGATATTCACGAAGCAATGAATTGATGATGCGGAACAAGAACCAAGGTTGTTGAACGCCACAAGGATTGTCCAATTTCTTGAGAAGTTTAGGTTGGAACGCCACAAAAAATCAAGAATCTTTAATAAGTTTGTTGGATTGTTCTTGAAGAACAAGAAAATGAATCATCCTTTCTTAGAGAGAAAACACTCAATTAATTATCCAAAATATTAAAGTTTTTTTTTCACAATAATGAAAATAGAACATAATATAAAAAAAAACGATATAACACTAACCCAAGTCGCTAAAGAGCTCAAAAATACGAAATATAATAATCAAAACAGAAAATAATTAAAATTAGCGAAAAACTCTTATTAGATTCAACCGCGCGATCATGTGGTTATGCCCTTACGTTCTTCCTGATTTTGGTTGCATACGTGCAATCACTTCCCTTTTTCTTCATGCAATCCCATGGTTTGTCCGAATGCATCACTTTTCCATTCTTTGAAGTGACTTGATCAAATTGAATCTCAATTTGGGCCCAACACAACACTTGCTCGTTTTTCCATGTAGATTGTTATTGCATTGCCTGTATTTTGATTTCTCCTTTGACTTCCTACCTTCAATCACATCATCCCCCCTCTTGAAAATGATTCGACCTTGAATTTGCAACTTGTCCAATCCTCTTGTAACTTCTACAATTGTTTGCTATTGAATCTTACTTATGCCTGTCAACCTTTTGGACTGTTCTCTCTTGCAAGTAACTTTCTTCTTGACTTTAATGTTGTAATTTGATTTTGGTACCTACAAAACAGAATTAATCAAACTAGGGAGGGACGTGTTAGCATGGTAAAATGCAAGGATTGGTTCCATGTACATTATGGGGAAGGGATGATAATGATTTTATCCCCGTTACGGGGATGGGGACGGGGATGGAAATTAGGTCTCCAACCCATCCCCGCCCCATTTATAATTTAAAAATTAACAAATAGTAAAAATTTAAAAATTCAATATATTTTGAAAAATTGCATATTCTTATAAATCAAGTTAGATGATTTCAACCTAGATTACTAACTTAAAGGCATGGAATAATAAGATTTAGTTTTTTTTTTTTTTCAAATGTTGATCCAAAAATAATAATAATAATGGGGATTTAAATGGGGAATTTTTTACCCCCGTCTCCTCTCTGCATCTAATGGGGATGGGAATGAGGTCCTCGGCCTATACTCGTCCCGTTGCCATCAGAACCTCGAACTCTCTCTTTATTTTTAGTTTATCCTCTTGAACCTCTTTAGGTGACAAAAAAACAAAAGTAATCTTTTTCCCATCATTTACAAAAGAATATTGGTTTTTAAACCTATCATGCACCACCCTCCTATCATGTTTTCATGACCTTCCCAGCATAATATATCCAACATGCATAAACACCACATCACAAACCACCTCATCTTTGTAACCCCCAATGGTAAATTAAACATTAACCTACTTGTTCACATTAATCTCCTAGACTTGGTCAACCATTTCAATTTATAAGGATTATAAAAATCTTAGGAAAATTCAAAATTTTCACCAACATGGTACTAACCACATTTGTACAACTCCCCCCCCCCCCCCAATCAATCACCAATCCATAGATATTCTTATCCACCAAGCACCTTGTACGAAATAGGTTATCCCTTTGCTCATCAACATCATTCACCTTAACTCTAGCACTAAGGAAACGCCTAAAAAAGAGAACCCTTCACACCATAAGTCAAGCCCTCATTATCAGTACTACTAGCTCCAGGATCCTCTAACTTAGCAATTCATGTAAATTCATCCTCCGAACTAATTTTCCCATTACGCTTAATCATTACCCATTTATTAGGACATTGAGATGATATGTGACCTGAACGCAAACATTTAAAGCATTTAATATTTCTATCCTTAGTAGGTTGAGAATTAGAAATGTTTTTACCTTTTATTGTTGGCTCCTCGCTCCTTTTTGGGACATGATCATCATGTGTTTCCCTCCATGGTTGGGATATAGGATAAGACCCTGGTGAATGTCTTGCTGCCCCCTTTCGATTCAGTTGCCTCTCCACTTTCATTGACATATGCACCATGTCCTCCAACTCCACATAGTACTACAACTCAACCACATTAGCAATTTCCCAATTTATCCCACTCAAGAACCTAGTCATAGTAGCCTCCATATCCTCCATGATATTGGCCCTAATCATAGCCACTTCTATGTCCTTATAGTACTCCTCCACACTCCTAGACCCTTGTGTAAGCCCCTGCAACATTTGGTAAATATCTCTATGATAATGGCTTGGGACAAACCTCTTCCTCATTATAGCTTTTATCCCACCCCATGTTTCTACCGGTCTCTCGCCATTTCTCCTCCTATTCGTCACTAACTGATCCCACCAATTTATTACATAATCAGTGAACTCCACTACAGCTAATCTAACCTTCTTTTCCTCCGAATAGTTATGGCATTCAAACATCAATTCTACCTTCTTCTCCCAATCTAGATAAGCCTCCAGATCGCTCCTCCCATGGAAAGGTAGTATGGTAATTTTGATACTTGTTAGATTACCATCCACTTCATCCCTATTCCCACGTCGTCTCCTATGACCTCTTTCACTCCTTTCCACATTCATGGATGAATGAACACTTCCCCATTCACTATCAATCCTTTCATCATCAAACTCATATCCAAACCTATGAGCATTCCCTCTCCTACCGTCCTTCTCATCATCCCTCCTAACTTGTGGACCCGTATGAGTTCTTTCTTTATGCAACTGAGTAATATTTTTATCATGCATATCCATTATAGTCATCAATTTCTCAAATGGTTCATGCAAGGCTGTCATTATACCTACATCATTCCTAGCCATCATATTCATACCTTCAGGTTGTTTGTTGTGACTCAATTATGAGGCTATTGACTTTCTTTTGTCAATTCCTTTGTTTTCACCAACCGATGAAGAAAATGATTTTCGCCTGTCAGACATTGTTAGTCAAAAGAACAAATAAACTTCCTTACATATTTTTTTCGCTTGTGTATCACTCTTGATCTCTTTTCAAATACCCAAATAACCAATCAAAGATTCAAGAATTAGGACAATGGGAGATGATAAGTGTATTTTATACACTTATTTATCTGTCGAAAATAGGATATTATTTTGTTTTTCTTGAATAAATTCTACTTAATTGTTATTATTTATTATTATTTCAGGTTTTATCCCAAAAGTCAAAAGATGAGAAATTAGAGCAATTACACAATAATTGGATGCAATTGGAGACAAAAGTTGAAGGACGGAGCGTGCCATTAACTCAAGGATCAACTTTAATTATTTGGAAAATTGAGACTCAAGAATAAAACCTATCCAAGTTTAATTGGGTCTTTAAAAATCAATTCAATAAAGACTCCTTTGACAACAAGAAGAGGGACTCGAGTGATTGGGAAAAAAGAGGATTGCTGGGAGCTTATAATTGAGAAGAAATTGAGCTTTTCTTGGATTATTATTATTATATTATATATACACAAGAGCCGAGAGGAATTAAGGGCAACCAACATGGGGGAGACAAAATATATATACATAAGGAATTGGTGGTTGGAGAATGTTTGCTCAAAATAGTGTGTACCGCAAGCACACGGGTCGCGTACAAGTAATAAAGTGGACTTCTTGAGTCCGGGTTGTCGATCTCACGAGGAATGTATATTCTATTATACTTTAGTTAATTTAATCTTAATAAATAAAACACACAATTAAAGATGGATTTGGAAAATTCTAGATTAAAGAAACTAATTTTAAACCAAATTAAAATAAGGAAAATGAAAAATAAAATAGTTGGAATTCATGATTTCACTTAACTCTTGCTCAAGTAATTTTTCAACACATGTAAATTAATAAATTACCCATTTGCAATGATGGACCCGATTTTTCAAGTATAGCTAATTACCTCTTTCGAGTAAAATTAACCATAATCAATTGGTTTAACCTACTATATCTTTATATCGATTAAAACTCAATCAATTGTATTAACACTTTGTGAAAATAGCTCGATGGATCATCTAGTGTTTAAGGTATATCTCTATCCTTAACAAGAACCTAGAAAATTTGTTATTTGGTCTAAAATGCACAATATCTCTCGATTATCATACACTTCACAAAACATATATTTGGCGATCAATCAAACACATGGAATAATCTCAATAACAAACACACATGAAATAAGCTCAAAATTAATAAACAAACATTAAAATTATTTAAACTAAGTTAAGCTACATCAATCATCCCAACATAAAACAACTAGCCCATTATATAAATATTCCACAAAAGATAAGGTTTATAAAAATACATCACAAAATATAGAAATTAAAGATAAAAATACAAGAAAAATGAAATACAACACTTCCCTTGATTTTTGCTCCAAGAATCTTTGAATTTTGTTTTGTATTTCCACTTTTCTTCTTGCTTCTTTGATCCAATTGGTGCTAGCAACTTGAAAATTAAACCAAACTACAAACTAAAACAAAAACAAAGAAAAGAAAAGAAAGAAAAGAGAGAAAGGGGCTAGGGTTTGGTAAAGAAAATTGTGATTTGAGTGTTAAGAAATGGGAGTATAAATACTCCAAAGAATTAGACCTAAAAAAGTCCAAAAAACGCATACAATTCGAGCCAAACACGCTCTTAAAGTAAAATAATAAAAGCAAAAAATTAAAATCGGAATTGAGTTGAAAATTGCCCACGCGGTCGCGTGGGCAACAGATAAACTTTCTGTTGACAAATAACGGGCGCTCAGCGAGCGCCCATTATTCATGGCATATTTATATATTATAATATTTTTTTTTTGGTCTTTTTGTTTTCTTTTTCTTTTAAAATATTTGCAAGGAAATCCCTCGTCTTCTGGCATTCTTCAATTTAGTCATCGAATTTTGACTTTTATTACAAATATGCCCCTGAAATATTTGTATCTTTAGTCCTCCAACTTTTTGAGATATTGCAATTGAGTCCCCAAACTTTTGATTTCTTTCAATTAGGTCCTTGGACATCAAATTTCTTCCTCTTTTAGCTCAATTGCAATCCAATCTTGTCCATTTTCTTTCCAATTGAGGTTGTACCTAATTGTACAAGATAAACACAATTTATAAGTAGAAATTCGCTCAATTTGTCAATTAAATTGTCAATTTAAAAGCAAAATAAGTGCGTAAAACACACTTATCAGAGAAGAAAGTGGGCTGCTACATAGGTGAAAGAGTGGTTGCTGGGAGTTGGATGTGAATTAAACCAAAAACAAGGGCTGACCTGAGAGAAAGATTCATATATACACAAAGAGGCAGCCAAGTGATAAAGAAAGAAAAAAAGGGAGAAATTGGTGGTTGAATTGGAAAAATAATTCTGGGTAAACACACAAAAATCGGTAGAATGAATAAAGTTGGACTCGATTGGTTGTTGGTGCAAAAGGGAGTGCTGCTTGGGGAAACAAAGGTTGGACGGTTGTGCAATAAGGGAGTTGCGGCTGGAATCAATCAATAAAGGAAAGTGCCTACTTAGAAGGAGAGAATTACACAGTTGGTTGGTAACTGAAAATTGGTGGTGCAAAAAGATGTTAATTTCACAATTCTTCAAACTTCGAGTTTTGTTTACATTATTTATTCTTTTTTCTTCCAAGAACAAGAGTAGCTAAATTTAATATTGGGATTGATGATGTAGATTTAATATTTCTAGTGTTAATTTCAATTCTCAAGTTGGAGATTTTATTATTTTCATGTATTGATTTTATTATTGCTTCTAATTCTTGAGTTGTTTGATCACCCATTGATGATTTAATTATTGTTTTTATAATCCGAGAGGTGAGTTAACAATTAGATTACGTAATAAAATACGAAAATTTCAACAAAAAGATAGAGATATGAATTTGTGGTTACTTGTGGTCACTTATGAATTCCAACGAAATTTAATGCATTTAGCTAAGGAGAACTCTAACCCACTCTAGAGATACATGGTTGACTTAGTTAAATAGGCCTAATTTAAACTCGAGAGAGGTAAATTAGATACAAATGTGAATTCGATCAAATACAATTCTAGAAAACAACTTGGGAAGAGAAATTAAGCTAGAACATTACTTCGAAATCGTTAGTCCCGATATTCATTTAATTGTTCGAAAACCAACCACTTTAATTATTGCTTTGTTAGTTGTTTTTAGTTTTAGATTTCTATTTTTATTTTGTTGAAAGTTTTTGGATTTTCTTTTAATTTATTTTATTATTTGGTTTTTGCTTAGTTTAGGAATATTTTAAATCAAATTAAAACAATAGAAAATACATAGTCCTCGTGAGATCGACAACCTGGACTCCAAAGTCCACTTTTACTATTTGTTAACGATATCGTGCACTTGCGAATTCACACCAACAATTTTTGGCGCCGTTTCCTGGGACTATTTTAATTTGTTATTTTTTTATTTTGATTTTAGTATTCTTAGACTTTTAGATTTAGTTTTCCTTTAGTTGTTTATTTATTTATTTATTTCTTTTTCATGTGATCTTCTTGCTTTTCTGCGTGACTTTGTTAATAGTGATAGAAGAAAAGCTAAACAGAAGGACATGAGCTTAATGACAGAGTATAATACTTTTGCTGACGTAGATGATGAGTACTTGTGCTTTGAACTATTAATGACCCCATCGATCATTATTAGGGACCTTCATGAAATTCAAACAAATCCAACATGTGAATATTGTGGAGCAATCCACAATACTGCAGATTGTATACTGCTGGCCACATCAGAGTTAGTGAGGAACTTTATAAATGATGATACATGTCTATTTTACAAGGCCGAAAAAGACAAGACACAACTGCTAGAGATTCATTTGACAAGGCCATAGAAGGACAAACCAGTGAAAATTAATAAAGAAGAAGTTAAGGAATAATCTACACCATCAAAAGAGAAAGATGGGCATGTTGAGAATGAGGAGTTGATTTTAATGGAGAACATAGCAGTCGACAAGGGTGTTGCTATCAAGAAATCCTTATACTCAATTGATTCTCTTAAAATTGATTTTGTGATAGGGCTCAAAGAAGAGATCGAAATATACATAATTGAGTTCGAATCTAATGGTGACATTAAATCTGATTTTGAACAGGGCAGCATCAAAACTTTGAGCAAAAGTATGAATTGGAGAAAATGCAAATTTAGCAAATATAGCATATTATCAAAATCATTATTTTGAGTGCCTTGAAGTCGTGTTCAAAAGTCGGGCTTTAGACTATAAACGGAGCGCTTATTGGGAGGCAACCCAATTTTCTATTCCTTTTAGTTGTTCTTGTTTATTTGTTACTTTAAATTTTTAGGTAGTACTTGCATTTTTTCTTTCTTGGAGTTTTTGCTGTAAGCATCCCTATCACCAACATCTTTGATTTGATCTTCAAATGCGTTCTTAGTTTTAATTCTTACATCATCTATGAGCCAACAATTTTGCATCACATTGTGTCAAAGTCATTGGTTTTATCACATCAAAAACAAAGCATAGGTATGATTTTGCACACTTTGAGGAATTATGCATGACAATTGTAATGTTCTTGATGATCGACCATGTTTGAAAATTCAAATTTTTGCTAGGTTTTCGCTGGGGTTGTTGCTGTTGATATATTTTAGTTTATTAATAGTGTTTATGATCTTAATGTTGTTTATATTTTACTTGCGAGGAACACACCACTTGTAACATTTCCAACCAAGTATGAAAACACAAGAAACAGGTCAAAATCATCAAAGTGGGATCAAAACAAAGCTTCAAGTTATCGCATCGCTCCTCTAAACCTGGAAAATATTTAACTCCTTTTTTATGTATTGTTATTAATTGATATATCTTTTCTTTTATTGAGGACAATGTAACTTTCTAGTTTTGAGGGGGTGGTATCTCATTTCTTAATTTTGTTCATTCGATACCTTGTTTTTGGGATTTACAAAAAAAAGGGTGAAAGAAAAAAAATTGAAAAACATGAAAAATCCTGTTGATTTATTTATCGCCAGTCATGTAGTTCGAATTGATTTGGTGCTTTGAATTAGATTGTTGGACATCATTTGAACTTGAGTTTACTTATCCATGTTAGACATGACTAAATTGAGCACATAGCCAAATTGAATTAATACTTGTGTGGGAATATGCTTGATATATGTGGGGCAATGTCATGTGATTTGAACTAGGAATGACTGTTTATCCCTAACCTTTAGATCATTAGATTTTTTGTCCCTAAAATAGAACCAAACGTGCTCAAAAGGAAAATTTGGGGTAGAATGGTTAGAATATGCATGTATTAATGGGATGAAGGTCTGTGGTTCTTGATTTTCCACTTTAGTTAAAACAGATTGGTCAACAGGTATAAACCATAGCCAGCATAAAAATAGAAAAATGCTGAAGTCTTATTCTATTCTTCAAAAGCCTTTTTGACTCGAACAATTAAGTTTGAAGGGTCTTTCAAACCTGGTGCCCTAAAGTCGTCTGGCTTGGGAGTCACCGACCTAAAACTCGCTACATGGGTCAATTAGAAAACAAATACGAAGAATGGACTTACACATAAGACAAACAAACATCTTTAACTTTTTGATGTCGATTGTATGACTCGAGCAATTAAGTCTGAGGGGTCTTTCAAACCTGGTGCCCTAAAGTCGTATGGCTTGGGAGTCACCGACCTAAAGCTCTCTACAAGGGTCACATAGAAAGCAAATGAGAAAAGTATTGCACAAAGATGGTAAAAGACAAGGGCATGAAAGAAAAAGAACATAAAAAGTCGTCCACAAAAAATAAAAAAATAAAAAATTGTTTGGTATAAGCTTAGTTGACTATAATTGTGGATATGAAGGGTGTAGAATTGGGGACTGCTTACTTTTGACTTGTTGTGTGTGCATACTTCTAATTCTAACTATCTTATGTGGAAAAAAGCAATGAAAATATTTAGAAACCACATTGATAGAGGGAATCTCGGGTATGAGAGAAGAGCATAAGAATGTAATCATCCATGAGAGTTGAAAGGAAATAAAAAGAAATCATTGTTTGATCACATGGGATTTTGGGTTTGCTTGTGCATGATGAGTTACACTATGTTACGTATATTTTTGTGTAGGTATGCTTTTGATTTTGGCTATTCACACACACACACACACAAAAGTCAAGCATGGAATAAGTGGAAATAATTTCTATGTTGTTCACTTTTCTTTACTAAAGTGCATTCTTGATTTGAACTTGAGGCAATATGGTAAATGAGTTAACATTTAAAAATTTTAATATTCAGTTATTTTGACAGATTTTAGTTTTTACTTTTAGTTTGTTCGAGGACGAACAAATATTCTAGTTTGGGGATGTTTGATAAGTTTATTTTATACACTTATTTATCCGTCAAAATTAGGATGTTATTTTGTTTTTCTTGAATAAATTCTGCTTAATTGTTATTATTTATTATTATTTCAGGATTTATCTCAAAAGTCGAGAAGATGAGAAATTGGAGCAATTACACAATAATTGGATGCAATTGGAGACAAAATTTGAAGGATCGAGCGTGCAATTAACTCAAAGACCAACTTTAATTATTTGGAAAAATTGAGGAACAAGAATAAAATCTATCCAAGTTTAATTGGGTCTTTAAAAACCAATTCAATAAAGACTCCTTTAACAACAAGAAGAGGGACTCGAGTGATTGGGAAAAAACAGGACTGCTGGGAGTTTTTAATTGAGAAGGAATTGAGCTTTTCTTGGATTATTATTATTATTATATTATGTTTACACCATTCATTCACACAAAAAAATAAAGAAACAATTTCGCAACTCATCAAATTTCTTATTTTCAGAAGCTTGTATGTATCTTTTGTTGTTGAAATCTTTGGTAAGTTATTTTCTTTATTTACAAAGAAAAGCATATATATAATTATTAAATGTGTTGTGTTATATATAAATTTAAGTTTTTAACTTAGTAATTTATTTTATTTTTTTACAGTAAGTTTTGCATGTTTTAGTGTTCGAATTACTTCTTGAACTAATTATTTTTCAACTAATATTTAGCAATTGAAAGGGATGATAATCTATTTATTCCACAAGTGAATATTGGTGCAATTCCAAAATTTGGACAAGAATTTCAAACGCTTGATGATGTTTACGATTTTTATAACGAGCATGCAAAATTATATGGGTTCAGCATACGTAGTTGTAGCAGTCGAAAGAATCCACAAACAAATGAGCTTGTCTGGAAGGCGTATGTTTGCTCCAAATAGGGCCAAAAAGATAAGACATACCAGAAGAAACTTAAAAATTTGGTGGCTCGTTCTGGTGAACGAAATCGTGGGAACTCGCGCTGTGGATGTGGCGCAAAGTTGATAGTTCTAAAACATCAGACAACTTCTATGTGGGTTGTGAGCCATTTTGTCGAGGGGCACAACCTCGCACTATCTACACCGAGCAAGACTCGCCTACTACGCTCACACCGACATGTTTAGGCAACAAGAAAAGCACTTGTTGAGCAATTCTCACAGGCCAACATTTGTAGTTGTCAACAGGTCAGACTAATGGAGATAGATGTTGGTGTCCCTTCTTCGTTGGGCTGTTCTGAGTAGGATATCAGGAACCATCGTCATGATCGATGACGAGAAAACATTGGGCGCGATGCAGAAACATTTATTGCACATTTCGAGTTGGAGAAAAGAAGAAGTCCTAGCTTCTACTACGCTTATGAGACTGACGAGGATGGTGTGTTTGCTCGTTGTTTCTGGGCTGATTCTGAGTCCAGGAGTTCTTATATTTACTTTGGAGATGCAGTCATTTTCGACACAACATATAACACCAACAAGTACTTGATGGTGTTCGTACCTTTTGTTGGAGTTAACCAACATAGGCAAACAACTATTTTCGGATGTAGCTTATTAAGTGATGAAAAAATTGGTTCATTTATTTGGCTATTTTCGAAGTTTTTCGAAGCGATGCCCACTCAACGGGCTCCCGGGGTGATTATTACTAATCAAGATTCCGCCATTGCTAGAGCGGTCGGAGAGGTATTCCCTAACACAGTTCATAGATTCTGTATATGGCATATTCTGAACAAGTTCTCGGAGAAGATGAGTCCCATGTTGTACAAGGAACAATACCATGGCTTGATGAGCATCATTAAGCAGTCAGAAATCCCGGAAGAGTTCGAAGCACATTGGGCTGATGTGATGGAAACCACTGATCTAGGTGGGAATGAATGGCTTGCCAACATCTATGAAATATGAAGTCGTTGGGTACCTGCATACGTGAAGCACATATTCTCTGCAGGGATGTCAAGTAGTCAACGACCAGAAAGTAACCACGCATTTTTCAAAAGATATGTGAATAAGACAGACACATTGATGGATTTTATAACTCAATTTAGAACTACTGTAGCTCACCGGGGACATAGTGAATTGGTTGACAGCCACATTGAGTTGAATGATGAGCCTCGTATGACAACAACGTTTTCCATGGAAACTCAGATGGCACGTATTAATATAAAGACAATTTTCTTATTGTTCTGAAAGGAATTATCTAAGAGCAGTTACTACATTTACTCAAAGAAATCAGCACATGAGAGCGTCAAAACGTACACTGTAACGCGTTTTGAGATTGGAAATACACATCATCACCAACGTGAGTTGACCTACTTCTTGGCACTTGACTTCATAACATGCAGTTGCAGAACATTTGAGTTTGAAGGATTTCCACGTCGTCACATGCTCGCATTTATGATCAGGAAACAAGTGATGCTGTTACCAGATCAATACATTGTAGGTCGATGGATGCAAAATGCAAAAGCAATCCCCGTCTTCGAAACATCAACAAACACAACTGGTGGTCAGTTATTGATTTCTTGACATGGAATGCTAGCACACAAGGCAGCAGAGTTGGTGGATGAAGGTGTTTTAACTGACGCTCGTACAACGTTACTAATGGATGGATTTTGAAACTTGAAAATATAGGTAAAAGTTGTAGATGATGGAGGGGATGTGGGAATGAGTAGAGTTATGAGCAAGACCAGCGAAGGAGCCCAACTTGTAGTTGATCCAAATTCGATTAGGACGAAAGGTTATGGGAAGAGATTGAAGTCATCAAAGGAGACAGTTATGTCTCAGTCGAAGATAAATTGTCGAGCCTGTGGTCGTAGTGGACATGAACGAAGAACTTGTCTGACCTTACAGTCCAGACAGCTGGCGGACGAGCCGTATCATCCACATTACTCTTGGGACGAAACTCAAGAAGACGGGTGCACCGACTTTACTAGCAGTGATTATGGTGCATTCCATGGGTTCAATAATGATAATTACGATTAAATCACTTATTTTTGTACTTGTTCGAAGTAGTTTGTATTACATTTTAAGGTCTATTTCATTTTTATGAAATTTAATACATTACAAAAGATCAAAATATAAAATAAAATAATTAAAATAAATAGAATCGAGATAAAAAAAATACAAAAAAAAAAAAAAAAAAAAAAAAAACTATGAAGTGATTTTGTCAACATCTCTTGTATTTGTAAATAAAAAAAAATAAAGGAAAAAAATATAAAAATTAAAATTAAAAATAGAAAAAAGGGTGAGTTGATGTTGTCAGGCGCCTGAAAACATAACTCACAAGGCAAGTGGAACTTGCCTTCACTTGCCTTGTGTGAGCTTTGCCCTTTTCAAAGGGCAAAGCTTATATGGTTCTCCTGCGCGTCAAGTGCAGGAGAACCGGACTGTATTAAATTATATATACACAAGAGCCGAGAGGAATTAAGGGCAGCCGACCTGGGGGAGACAAAATAAATATACATAAGGAGTTGGTGGTTGGAGAAGAAAGTGGGTAGAAACATAAGTGAAAGAGTGGCTGCTAGGAGTTGCCTGTGAATTAAACCAAAAAACAGGGGCTGACCTGAGAGATAGATTCATATATACACAAAGAGGTAGCCGAGTGATAAAGAAAGGAAGAAATTGGTGGTGGATTGGAAAAAGAATTCTGGGGAAACACACAAAAATCGGTGGAAGGAATAAAGTTAGACTCGGTTGGTTGTTGGTGCAAAAGGGAGTGATGCTTGGGGAAACAAATGCTGGTCGGTTGTGCAATAAGGGAGTTGCGGCTGGAATCAATCAATAAAGGAAAGTGCCGACTGGGAAGGAGAGAATTAGAACACGGTTGGTTGGTGACTGAAAATTGGTGGTGCAAGAAGATGTTAATTTCACAATTATTCGAACTCCGGGTTTTGTTTACATTATTTATTGTTTTTTCTTCCAAGAACATGAGTAGCTAAATTTAATATTGGGATTGATGATGTAGATTTAATATTTCTAGTTTTAATTTCAATTCTCAAGTTGGGGATTTTATTATTTTCATGTATTGATTTTATTATTGCTTTTAATGCTTAATTTGTTTGATCATCAATTCATGATTTAATGATTGTTTTCATAATCCGAGAGGTGAGTTAACAATTAGATCACGTAATAAAATCCGGAAATTTCAACAAAAAGATAGAGATATGAATTTATGGTTTCTTGTGGTCACTTATGAATTCCTAGGAAATTTAATACATTTAACTAAGAAGAACTCTAACCCACTGTAGAGATACATGGTTGAATTAGTTAAATATGCCTAATTTGAACTCGAGAGAGGTAAATCATTAGTCCTGATAATCATTTAATTGTTCGAAAACCAATCACTTTATTTATTGCTTTGTTAGTTGTTTTTAGTTTTAGATTTCTATTTTTATTTTGTTGAAATTTTTTGGATTTTCTTTTAATTTATTTTATTATTTAGTTTTTGCTTAGTTTAGGAATATTTTAAATCAAATTAAAGTAATAGCAAACTCCACTTTTACTACTTGTTAACGATATCGTGCACTTGCGATTTCATACCAACATGAGACACGAAGAAACAAAGAAAAATTGATAATTAAGAAATTTTCGGAACATTCTCTGGATTTTTGAATTTTTGGATTTTTTTACCCGAAAATTCAACTACAAGTATGGTAAAACAAATAAAAATGAATTTGGATAAGAATTGATTAAAACAAACACGTTTGAGTTTTTGTGAGATTTTTAAATGGATGAAACTGGAAAAAAAAATTATGAAGACATGAAGAACAAGAAAAAAATCAAGAAACTCAAGAAATACCAAGAATTGAATTTAGATCCAAGCTCTGATATATTCTGATGCGGTTCCTTTTGGGAAATGCAATGATAAATGTGAAATAAAAATTTAATAAAGCGGGAAAGATCTAAATTCAGAATAAATAAAATAATAAGAAAGAAAAAAGGGAAAAGTAGACAATAAGACATTGACCCAATATTCACTATGCAATGAATTGACATACAGAAGAAGAGCCAAGGTTGTTGAACGCCACAATGATTGTCCAATTCCTTGATAAGTTCGGGTTTGGAACGCCATAAAGATTCAAAAATCTTTGATAAGTTCGTTGGGTTGTTCTTGAAGAACAAGAAAACGAATCCTCCTTTCTTAGAGAGAAAACACTCAATTAATTATCCAAAATATTAAAGTGTTTTTTTTTTTTCACAATAATGAAAATAGAACATAATATAATGAAAAACAACCTAACACTAACCCTAGCTACTAAAGGATTCAAAAATACGAAATATAATAATCAAAATAGAAAATAATTAAAATTCGCGAAAAATTCTGATTCGATTAAACTGCACGATTGCGTGGTTATGCCCTGTACGTTATGCTTGATTTTGGTTTTATGGGTGCGATCACTTCCCTTTTTCCTCATGCGGTCACGTGGGTTGTCCGAATGCATCATTTTTCAATGTTTTCATCTTTTCCTCCACTAGGGTCCAACACAAAACTTGCTTGTTTTTTCATGTAGATTGTTGTTGCATTGACTATAACTTGATTTCTCCTTTGAATTCCTACCTTGGATCACATGGTGGGCACTAGTGGATTACGCACTCATGGTCCATATGAAGGGTGAAAAGTAGGTGCATGTGATCGCAAGTATATTCTCACCGGTGATGTAGCTAAGCTAGTGAAGGAGGACGACTAGAGTGCATGATCCAGATGTAGCTGCTCTAGTGGGTGATGGTAAGTATGTCTCGGTGTTTTGCAGGCAGTCTCTCAAACCCATCCTGTCAATGTCACCTTGGATCCTTGGATATGTGCTTTCATCTTATCCTTAATCTAGGTAAGATCAGGCGAAGGTGTGGGAGTCTGAGTGCTAGAGGGCTTGGGGACTATCTCCCTACCGAAGAGTTTGAAGAACAAGTCCTCGATGAAAAATTTCATAGTAGTGGTGATCTTCACGTGATGTTTTCCTTTGAAGTGATCTACCAATAACTATTTAAGTGTTGATTGTTCTATATGTATCTCTGCCAAAAGACCTTGTGCAAGGACTTTTGGAACTGACCTTGTAGGATCTAAATATTGGGATGGTTGGGAAGTATTTGTGTGTGCATCAGATGGAGGGGTACTAGTTTGTGTAGTTGTAGGTGGCATCTCCATAGTAAGTGCAATAATAGTAGGTGCAGTAGTAGGAGGGTTAGGGGATACCTCGATTTGAACCTGTGGAGTCGGCTTAGAGACTGTAGGAAGTGCCTCTGGAGTAGGCTCAATAGCTGTAGGAATGTGCTGTGTATCCTCTGTAGGAGCGTCTGGGATGGTCTCAGTAGGTGTAGGGGTAGCCTCTGTACTAGTGGAACAATCTGTGTAGCGGAAGGAACTGTGGTGTGGTGCAAAATATAGGAGGAACAACTGAAATTGGAACCCACTTCTTCCTCGGTATGGTTGGTGGTATTGTAGCTACTGTAGCAGTAGTAGGTAGTGGGGGTGCATCCTGAGTGGTTATTGAGGCAGTTCCCCCCCCCCCCCCAATCTGACACTTCCATCTGTATGCCTCATGCTTCTACACCTGAAAAGAACTTTAGCTTCTTGTCTTGTACCATTGGCTGCCATTAACCGGGGTATTTTTGTCACTGGATCCAAATGTGGTCTGGAAGCTCATATTCCAGCCAAACTTGATACAAACTTGATCTTCAGTAGACCAATGGAGCTCCATGGGAGCCTTATCAATGCGTAATGGGGCTCCAATGCCCCGATCAAGTGCAAACAAGAGCTACTTGGTTTGAAAGTGGATAGACGGTAGTAGAAAAGAGACCTAGATTGGGACAACTGGGGCCTCATGCTTCGGGGTAAATCTCTCAATATACCAAGAAGGCTTCAAGAACAACCGTATATAATCATGAAGATGTGTCAAATGAATCAGTATATGTTGTGTTTCAATGAGTTCAATGCCAAAGTCACCATGGAAGTCGAATTCATAAAATCTCTCATGTACCTTGGCGATGGCAGACTCTCTGTGCATGAATTTTCCAATAAGTGTGAACCTGTATGGCTTAGCTAGTAAACCCCTCTTTACTAACAATTATTACTAGGGATGGCAAAAAAACCCGACCCGGCCCTCCGACCCGAGGGACGGGTTTGGGATGGAAATTGAAAACCCGCCGCGGGTTCGGATCGGGTTTGGGTCGGGCCCAACCCACCCCATTATTGACCCGACCCGCTATAATATAAAATTAAAAAAAAAAAATTTGGAACTCGTTATTTAATTCAAGACACTGTATAAGTTAATCATTAAACTAGAAGAATGAACATGAAGTCATTTATCACTTGGAACTCGTCATTTAATTTATAAAGTATGATTTATTTTTTTATCATATTGATTTTTGTCTAAAATCAATATGATAAAAAATGAAAGACTTATCAACTAAGGTAGTTGTTGAGCAACTCAATCGCTGCATTCATTTTTGGCATTTCATTCTTATTAACTAAATTGAAAATGGATCCAAGGATTAAAACCCATCAAAAAATTATCATTAGAATACATAAGGATAGAAAAAAAAATCCGGGTCGCAAACATGTCGGCAGAGGAACCTGACCCGTCCCGGGAAAAACCCGAACCCGCCCCGCCCCGTATCTAGCTGGTTCGCGAGGCGGGTATGGGGCAGGTAATGTGTTCACAGGGCGGGACGCAGAATGGTCGACCCAACCCGAACTCAACCCGTTGCCATCACTAATTATTACAGGCTTATTCAAATGTAAGAGATTCCTCAATAGCGAACTTATATAAAGTAAAATCTCGAGGAGACTATGTGAGATTTGCAAATGACTTACACGGACTCCTCTCAGCTTGAGTAATAACTTTCCAAGAAGTACAACTGCGTAAGACATCTTACCCCGATCCTAGGAAGACTGAGTAAATGGTGCTCCAACAATGGCAATAGGCTTCTAACCCAAATTGCTCGTTACCCGAAACTAAAATGAGAAATTTGATGGTAGAAATGGATGTTGATTATCATAGGAAACTTCTATTTCTTTTTCCTCAAGCACGTAGGCCCCATGTGCCGACGAGTAGGTGGCCACCGCTAGCTGATCAGGTGGCCAAAAAATTTTCGATGTTGAAAAATTATGAAATTTCGTAGGTTGGTCAGAATTTCAACTTGAGAACAACGGTATGGCACGTTGGTCGAGATAAGGTCCACACTTGCAGGGATTCTGGTTTTACCAATCAAATGGGCGATCGCCGATCTGGCTATTCTATATGCATTCGACGTTAGAATTAGCTGATTTCTAGATATGTTGGTCGAACTCTCATGGGATACAACGTGGTCGAGCAAATGTTCAATTTTGAGGTCAGGATTTGGAGTAATTGCTTCCTCAGATCCTGACTTCATGTTGCGATTCTAACGAAATTGGATGCCAAAGATACCACCCCTTGAGTTTTTGGGGCCTCTGGATTCAATTGTGATGATAAGTCCAAGTTCTAATCGAAATTCTCAGTTTCAACTGCACTGAGTTTCGTGCCAAGAGTTTTAACATTGAAAACTGTTGTTTATCGTGCTGACGTGGATTCGATATGTTGACCTCAACTTAAAATGGCAGCTGGTTTATTTAGACCAAGGTGATTTGATGCGAGGTGATTTTATGCCGAGGTGATTTGATGCCGAGGTGAGTTTGTGACCGACCTCAATTCGGAGGGAGAGGTGATTTCCCAAAACCGAGGTGACAAGTTGCCGAGGTGATTTTGGAACCGACCTCCACTTAAAGAGAGAGGTGATTTTCCATGAACGAGGTGACTTGATGCCGAGGTGATGTTGACCGAGGTGAATTCCGAGCGTGGTGAGACTGGCGGCGCTGCTAAAACATCAAATCAGCCATATTTATGTGTCAGTAATTATGATTGTTTGTGAAATGTCAGTATAATCACCTGTGACATGTTGTCAGCAATTTCAGTAGTCATTGTCAGTCACATACTGCAGACGTGATATGTTGTAATGATTATGTTTAAATTCCTCAACTACTATAAATAGAAGGGGTAAATGCTCATTATGGGGCAGATGATATAGAAAAAACCTCTCAAAACTCTTGCCATTTGATTTCGTGGATTCGACCTGGCTGTCAGATCGGTATCGAACTGGACGTGAATTTATGTAACTTAAATTTCAGTTCGCTTTCGATCTGTTGCTTTTCCCACCTCTCGTAATAATTTAAACTTTATTATTGCGTCGGTAATTTCATTCAAGCTGTCTACTTAGACAAATTAATCAAAAATATACAATTCATTTATCAATTTGAGAGATCATACTACTTTTATTTGTTGACAAAAAGAGACGTCAACAAAAACTTCTTCAATGTGTTGTTGCTATTGTAGATGTTATAAGAGGGTGATAAGGAAATGATAGTGGTTGATTTCTACCAATAATAGTGGAAGAATCCAGTGATTTTGGTGGTGAAGTAAGGCATTTTCTCCCATTCTAGAGAGAAGCCATCAATCAAGAGGAGGCATCCTAGTGGAGACCTACTAAGATACGCAAAAGGGATCGAAGGGGCAAAAACCACATCCTTTGCACCCTCATGTGACCATGAAATTCTCATGATCATGTTTTTTTCTGTGAGATCTTATTCCTCGATAGTCAGTGATAGAATGATAGAGTTGATTGTCCCTTCATCAATTGGTCATCAGTTCGAATGTCAAAGTTTGATTATTCTAAATAAATGTATATAGAATAAAGGAGCCTAATTAAAAATAGGTAACATGTTTTGTATTGCTCCCGAGTTCTAAACTCCCGAAACCCCACGTTATCTTTGCAAACATTTGAATTAACAACTGAGCGGAAAAATAACTGAAATTCAATTCGCATAATTTTATTAAAATGACTCAAACGTTCAAAATTCCAAATTTGAAATGAACTTGACAAAATAATAGGTTCGAAATTTCAACAATATTTCCATAATCTGCAAATATTGTTTTTTAAAGGAAGACGTGAGTATTTTATAGAAATACTCATTAGACTCGCGCTTAATAATAATTTGATATTATAAATAAAACACATAATCATAATGTTCAAGACTCAAACTTGTAGTCTCATGAACAAGTAATACATATAAGTTCAAGTCCCACTTGAGCAAGTAGATTCTCGTAACATTATCTCATGCTTAACAAGCAAGTAAATCTCATGAACCCAATCACACATGCAAGATCTATCATACAAATAATTATTTATGTAGGAGTCTACCTTATTTCTCAGTTTTGAGCGAAAAGGTAAAACATTCTAGGGTTCTCGCGTCTCGTCTAGCCCTATAAAATAAATATTAAAAATCAGACTCTTAGAATAATCAAGTCTTAAAAAGTGAATTTGTGAAAAATAGAGTTTTGGGAACTTTAGGGACTAAATCGTACGATTGGAAGATGTCAGGGACTGACTGACTCATGCAAATAGCTGAATAGGGGGATTGTATTAACAAAATCAGAAAGTCTTTGAAAAAATTGGAATTTCAACAAAAACCCTGGGTCAATGTATACTCAATTGAAAACTTGGGACTTAATTATAAGAAATTAAAATGAAGAGGTTGAAATAAATGGTTATGAAAAAAAGAGGAAAAACTTAAACACAAATTCCTTTCTATCTCTCCTTATTTCGAACAAAAACAGAGGAGAGATACGAGAAAGAGAGAGGGAGAGTGAGGACACCAGCTCCTCTCAGTGTAAGGGTTGTTATCGCCCTTTACCTATGTTTCTATCACAATCCAAAGATGAAAGCTGATTGAGGCGAGAAGAAGAAACGAGGAGGAAGAGGAGCGCGCCAAATCAGTACTAGAAAATTGAAAAAGACAAACGACGTCGTTTAGTTGCAAAGTTTATTTTCAAATAATTCATTATGTTTTTGTAATAAGAAACACGACTTTAAGCATATATGGTAGAGGATAGAGAGAGAGTGAATCAATTAGGAAATTTGTTCAATTCTGTGTTGGGAACCCGGGTTGCTCTAATCACAAAAATTGATTTCTTGTGATAGATCATCCCGTTACAGGATTTATCTGTTCTATGTATTTAACTTGGAATAAATAATTTTGCACACAAAAAGGATTTTGAGAAGATTACATTTGTAGCGTGCTTTACAATAATCTTCATCAACTGCTTCTTGATTCCACCAAAGCTTCAAACCCTCAAGCTTTCCTCGGTGTTCTCCAATGGCAGTTGTGCAGGTGTGTGGTCACCTTTCTCAAGACCTAGGTTAAACTAGGATTAGGGTTTCTTTGTAAAGAGAAAACATACACTACACACTTTAGTGTGTGTCTCGCCACTTTTCCAATTAGGTTAAGAAAAATAGTCTTGGGAGACTATTTGTAACCTCTTTACACTCCAAAACCCTACCAGACCTAGTACCATAACCCAGGCCCATTTCTGCATAACCCAATACAGGTAATAAGCCTGTATAAACCCATTATAGTGAAGCCACTAAGGGAACCTGATCGGACCCAATTAAACTAAGCTCCAATAAATTAATTATGACCCGATCAACTCTTGATCAGTCAAAATTAATTTATTAATCACGTTCTATTCCACTAAAAGAACGAGATTGCACTCTTAGTAAAATTGAAATTACTGAAACAATTAATCAATAATTATATCCTTTGACTTATCGTTCTTACATGTTACCCCCGTCGATCAACTCGAATATTCGAAGCAAGTTAAAATGACCAAAATGCCCTTCTCCGAATATTCATAAATTCTCAACTCTCATCTTCTATCTGACAGTTCGATGTGATCCCATCACATCATACAATTCAACAGTCACTGTCGAATTACTGAGCTCAGATTCAACTGTCCACTAAAAGAACCAGTGAGATTATGATCATACCTAAAAGGTGACGGATTCCATAATACGAATATATGTTCCTCGTTAGTTCACTTTAATTCTCAAAGTACCGAGATATTGATTAGCAATTGATCTCACCCATTGATACCTCAAAGAACTTCAAGTTAGTAATCGAAATCCATTATCCTATTAGGATTAAGGTCCCACGTACGATAATCAAGTGAAATTAAATTTGTATGGTCAATGTCACAAATTAATTTCACGTGGTCCCGTCCAATACGTTCCAAACGTACTCTCAATTTTATTACCAAAGTCAAAAACAGACTTTAATAAAATCGAGACGATCTTATCAAAATAAATTGTCCATATTTATTTACTGACCGTGAACGTTAATTTTAGATCGAATCACAAATTGAATCTTTCTGTGTTTAACAACTTAAACACTCAATTTGTAATATCAAATCGACCCGTGGACAAACGCAACTTCATATTAATACAATCAATTAATATTTTATTTTAAATGTCGTGAAATATACTCTATGGGCATATATAATTCCAACAATCTCCCACTTGCCCTTAGAGTATACATGAAACATCGAATCATCCATCTTGTCAACATCATCATTACATTAATGATTATGTTCTCAACCAAGATGATGACTCCTTTCGATGTAAGTCACGATTGTATAACAAACAATCCAAGATTGTGTTATACCCAACCAATTAACCACATTATCTCCAGTTATATTCCAATTTTGACGACTCTCGAGAGTGCTATTCAAATCAGATATTAATTAGTTTTAATCTATCAGATCACAAACTGAATAGATAAGCAAACATTTACTCGTTTTCTGAAAACGCTTCAGTATATGCTTTACCTCTATTCAATGATCTGATCCTGGATCAAACTAATAATCACCAACAATATCTCTAGCATAAGATATGACCTATCTACTGCAAAGTAAGGCTTCCTATAGCCGGAGCATAAGGAACCTTCTCTATCTTACCATGAGTCTTAGGAGAATACTCATAAGATAGATAAAGTCCACAAAGAACATTATTTCTTTCAAGACTTCAATATTGCAAATATAGATAGTATCTTATTATTACATGAAACTTGAGACTATTCTATTTCATTTTTCTCCCACTCCGAAAAGTACGGATGTCTAGAAAAAATAGACAGTCATCTACAAGTCCTTCAAGTCTAATTGCTGGTACCAACTACTATTTAATGAAAATACTCTCACACATAAGTAGAGTGTCATTCAAATAAATAGTCGTGAAAGCTGTCTCATCTTTCTGTATACACGAGTATACTTAAGATATATCAAGATTTTGATCAAGAACATGTATCACAATGGTTCTATCAAATTCTATATTCCATATCTTAAACAAATACCCAAATCCAAAGTTGGAAACTTGTTAGTTAAGAACTTTACTTTCATGGTTTTTAGTATGAACTCATCAGGTTATACTTTGTAAATGATTTCCTCAAGATGCATTCAAGAAACAACTTCTTGACATCCATCTGTCGTACCTCATTTTCACAATGAACGACAATAGATAAAAGATCCAGGTAAGCTTTCGCATGGCAATTGGCGAGAAGGGTTTCACAAACCCATAGCCATAAGCCTTGCGCTGAAGGCATCAACCTTCTCATCTACCATTCTCCTATCATCTTAAAAATCATCACACCCTATAGGTTTGACCCCATTAGGTGTGTCTACAAATATCCAAACCCTAGTGTAGTATAAGGAATCCAATTCCGAGTTCCCGTTCACATTCCATGATTTCAATTCCATAACTTCTACCACTTCCCTAAATGAGGAGTCATTCTCTTATTTCAGTAGAGACTGTCTAAAAAGACTCTCTATAGAATAAATGTCAATAAGGTGGTCTTACAACCCTCCCACTCCAATTAGTCTCTGGAAGTGTATTTCCATTATGTCCAAACAGAGTTACTTCCTCTTCTCCCACTACTTGGTTATATCCCTAATTGGGATCAACCTCTCCACTACCTCTTTATGAACATAAAGAAGAGGCAGAACAGTGAGAACAACTTCAACTACAACCTTTGGTTTTTCCCTGTCCATTGGGTTCACCAGGAAAAATTAGTGGTTGAACCACTTGCCTATTTCTCCCACTAGGATCAACAACCATCGATTCCGTAGGAAGTCCCAAATCATCAAGATTAATTCTATGCGGAAAACTGGAATCAAGTTGTTTGAACCACGTTCTAACATCTCATCCAATAGAATTTTACTTGTTGATTTGTATTCTTCTATACGCCTTATCCTCTAAGAAAGTCACATTTGTACTCAACAAATACTTTCTGGACCAGAGGACTATAGAAGAAATAATTTCTAGTTTCATTGTATACCTTATATATAATCAAACCTTCATTGTTGCCTACATGTCGTCAATCCTTGCTTTCAGCTAGTGTGCCAAAAGTCCCCAAATCTGAATGTGGTATAGACTGGGCTTGCACCCATGCCACAACTCTAGGGGTATTTCAGGAAATGAATTAATGGTACTAGGCTATGAAGGAACCTGACTATCTCCGGTGTACATTCCCAAATGAAACTAGTAATGAGGATAACTCTTCATTGATTTGGTATTACCTTGTTCTCCTTTTCCGATAAATGGTTCCTAAACTCATATGAGAGATACACAAACCTCGATCAAATCGAAGTATCTCGATTCTATTAATTACTTCTCAACTTCTGTCCTAAATTCTAGAATTTCTTCAACATTTTGGATCAATGAGATATTAAGGATAGAATCGAAATCTAGAGTGATCATCAATAAAAGTGATGAATTACTCATACTCTCTCGTATCTTGAGGACAAAATAATCCATACATATCGAAGTGTATTAATCCCCAAACTCTTAAGTCTATTTAATGTATAAGGACTTTTGGCTATCTAATCCTCTAAACAAGATTCAGAAAAACAGTATAGATTCCACCTCAGATCCTTTTGAGGTCCATCCCTTACTAGTATTAGAACCGAGTTTTGGATAAGTGTAACCAAGCCTAAGATCTTAATCATTTTACCCTCTAAATAAAATTCAAAAGCCCACATAGATTCCACCTCCAAAATACTTAGAGGCTATCTTTACTAGTCTTTCAATCTTATTTAGATAAATATGATTATCTTAAGATCTTATCAAAGAGTTCATTAATACAAGGAATCATCTATCCCTTATCATTTGTAGTAATATTACACTTAGAACCATTTACAAGGCTTTGAGATTGTTAATCATTTGTCTTGCAATAATAAGAGCATTATTTAACTTAATTCCAACTAATAACTGGAGATTAAGTGCTAAATAATTCCGCTCAAATAATAAAGAGACAAAATAACAATCAAATTGTTTCGCAAACATAAAAGCCCAACAGCTCTTTCCATATTCCCGTACCCGTGCTTATCCTTATAGTATACTCTATCGCATTGTGTCATTTGGTCACCTAGGACCATATTGCAACAACTTGCAATAGCGATTAGTTATTCTAGAATCTATAATCAAGATAGACTCAACTACTAACCATAACACAATGAATAGAGTCTTACTCCATTATAGAGTTTCCAAGAAAGGCTACTTCCTCATTAATCCTATCTTTACTCAAAAGCAAAAAGGTTAGAGGGCCTACCATACTATCCGTTGCTTTAAAATAATCTCTTCTCTATGAATAGCTTACATTGAACCTTTCAGGGGTTCATCCTGGTGAATATAGTCCACACTGAACTGCAAGAGATCATCTTAAAAGATTTCTCAAGCATTATGTCACATGAATCAATGTTTGCAAGTGGAACCTCCACCACGTTAAAGTGACCAATCATGTTTTACCAAATGGTCTCTTGCAAAAACGTGATCGGTTCATAAGTAGAGATATATTATAGCTTGATAGCATATTTTGTATAATTAAAATGTTCAAATTATCATAAATACCCTTCCATCGAGAAAATAAATATGGTATCCCATTTTAATGTTTTTATTGCGAAGTACTTGACATGAGAATCAAAACTATGCAATAAACCATCTCATCAAAATAAAACCATTTTCATTGGAAGATTTATAATTATTTTGAACAAGGATCTTCTAGCACGAACAAATGTCATAAGTGGAAAGAATTATAACGAGACATGTTACAGTTTTCACAAATTAGTTGGTGATCTCTAAACATATAACTAGTTGTGGAAATACGACATTCAAATAAAATAAATGTATTAAACACGAGTTGTATAAATGATGAATACTTTCATATATGATGCATGAATAAAAAATTATGCACAAGTAGACCCAAAACTACTATAATATGACGACAACCTAAAACACCAAAATCTTAAACACATTTCTCTATAGGAGAAACAAATGTGATTTATGGTTAGGCTGGGACCCTCCCACTAAATTAAATATATCCAGCATCTCATGCAATATTTAATTTATAGTCGTTAAAATTTGGCCATCATTGACATCGTTTGGATATTCTATAGGAAGTCCTCGCGATGTCCTTGATTTAAGTGTATAACCCCTATATTGATAATATTTTAAGTACCAAATTAATTACGTCACCTATAGGGTAATCATGATTAATTCACACTTAAAAAATCATCACCTAATTGGGCCCAATCTAGTAACCAAAATCTTAAACACATTTCTCTATAGGAGAAACAAATGTGATTTATGGTTAGGCTGGGACCCTCCCACTAAATTAAATATATCCAGCATCTCATGCAATATTTAATTTATAGTCGTTAAAATTTGGCCATCATTGACATCGTTTGGATATTCTATAGGAAGTCCTCGCAATGTCCTTGATTTAAGTGTATAACCCCTATATTGATAATATTTTAAGTACCAAATTAATTACGTCACCTATAGGGTAATCATGATTAATTCACACTTAAAAAATCATCACCTAATTGGGCCCAATCTAGTAACCAAAACGGTGCAGCCCTCCTATAGGGAGACTAATTAGATTAGCACGAGGCATACACAAATTTTTACTAATAGGCTAATAGGGGAGGCCGTGGGTTCAAAATATTTTGCACCCTCACTCACTTAATATTTTGAACTCTTGGGTTTTAATTAATAATTACCCAATCAATTTTAACTCTTAAAATCAATTTAATTATTAATAAATATATTTATTTTCTAATCTAACATTTAGAAAATAAAATAAAATATAAAACAATGCATGACAGTATAGTACCTAGAGCGATGTATATGCGATCTACATGACATGTTATTTAATGACATTCATTCACAATTTATTAAAGCAATAAATAAATGCGATAATAAAATAAATATGAACATAATTTATGGCCAAACCTAGACACAAAAATTACAAATTAATTAAAGATTCAATTGAGCCACAAGCCGACCCAATTCTTCAATTTCCATTTGCAAGTGTCCAGTCCAAATCTGCAAAGTTTCAGTCTTCAGCTCAAATGTCAAATTCCAAATGCAGTGATCCAATTAAATATTCCAGCCCATTGTAAAATTTAGTCCACATTGCATTGGCCCAGCTAAACGATTTAGCCCACATTGCAATTAATTAAAATAGACCAATTTTATAATTTCTGGGCCATATTTAATTTCACCAAAATCTGGCCCAACTTCAATTTAATTCAACTAGCCCAATCAGCAAATCATTTGATAAATGGCCCAACTGATAACTTCATGGATCCGGCCCAAAGTGGATAACCCATCTTCTTTCTCTCTGTATGAGGATATTCACAGCGTGACAGCAATGGAGATTTTGAAAAAAATTGCAGCCGCCACATTCACCTCTTGCTGTTGCCGGAAAAAGTTTTGGAAGAAACCACCATCTCGACCCAGCAGCAGCCCGCTGCTACTTCTGCCATCAAGGTGGTTAGGACCATCGATCATAGCAGCGGTAGAACCAAGGCGCTGCTGCTTATCACCCGTAGACACGCACGTCGCAATTACCAGTGGTACCGTCGCCACTTCCACGAACCCACGACGACAGTGCTCAAAGCTCCACTTCCACGAACCCACGAGGAGGAAGAGGAGCGCGCCAAATCAGTACTAGAAAATTGAAAAAGACAGACGACGTCGTTTAGTTGCAAAGTTTATTTTCAAATAATTCATTACGTTTTTGTAATAAGAAACACGACTTTAAGCATATATGGTAGAGGATAGAGAGAGAGTGAATCAATTAGGAAATTTGTTCAATTCTATGTTGGGAACCCGGGTTGCTCTAATCACAAAAATTGATTTCTTGTGATAGATCATCCCGTTACAGGATTTATCTGTTCTATGTATTTAACTTGGAATAAATAATTTTGCACACAAAAAGGATTTTGAGAAGATTACCTTTGTAGCGTGCTTTACAATAATCTTCATCAACTGCTTCTTGATTCCACCAAAGCTTCAAACCCTCAAGCTTTCCTCGGTGTACTCCAATGGCAGTTGTGCAGGTGTGTGGTCACCTTTCTCAAGACCTAGGTTAAACTAGGATTAGGGTTTCTTTGTAAAGAGGAAACACACACTACACACTTTAGTGTGTGTCTCGCCACTTTTCCAATTAGGTTAAGAAAAATAATCTTGGGAGACTATTTGTAACCTCTTTACACTCCAAAACCCTACCAGACCTAGTACCATAACCCATGCCCATTTCTGCACAACCCAATACAGGTAATAAGCCTGTATAAACCCGTTATAGTGAAGCCACCGAGGGAACCTGATCGGACCCAATTAAACTAAGCTCCAATAAATTAATTATGACCCGATCAACTCTTGATCAGTCAAAATTAATTTATTAATCACGTTCTATTCCACTAAAAGAACGAGATTGCACTCTTAGTAAAATTGAAATTACTGAAACAATTAATCAATAATTATATCCTTTGACTTATCGTTCTTACATGTTACCCCCGTCGATCAACTCGAATATTCGAAGCAAGTTAAAATGACCAAAATGCCCTTCTCCGAATATTCATAAATTCTCAACTCTCATCTTCTATCTGACAGTTCGATGTGATCCCATCACATCATACAATTCAACAGTCACTGTCGAATTATGATCATACCTAAAAGGTGACGGATTCCATAATACGAATATATGTTCCTCGTTAGTTCACTTTAATTCCCAAAGTACCGAGATATTGATCAGCAATTGATCTCACCCATTGATACCTCAAAGAACTTCAAGTTAGTAATCGAAGTCCATTATACTATTAGGATTAAGGTCCCACGTACGATAATCAAGTGAAATTAAATTTGTATGGTCAATGTCACAAATTAATTTCACGTGGTCCCGTCCAATACGTTCCAAACGTACTCTCAATTTTATTACCAAAGTCAAAGACAGACTTTAATAAAATCGAGACGATCTTATCAAAATAAATTGTCCATATTTATTTACTGACTGTGAACGTTAATTTTAGATCGAATCACAAATTGAATCTTTCTGTGTTTAACAACTTAAACACTCAATTTGTAATATCAAATTGACCCGTGGACAAACGCAACTTCATATTAATACAATCAATTAATATTTTATTTTAAATGTCGTGAATTATACTCTATGGGCATATATAATTCCAACATTCTGTGCACTTTGATTTTCTCATCCCGTTCTGTTCTCTCTCATCTCAAATTCTGAATATACTTGCTTATTTTCTATAATTCGAGTTCATCAATACAATTTCCCAGATTTATTGATAAGATTTCAGCTGAGTTGTGGTGTTCATATTTTCGTTGAGTTGAATTTGTTGTTGGAATCTGATAATAACCTTCTGGTTATTACATTAGTATTAGAGCAGGTGAGATTCAACTGGGAACAATGGCGACACGTGAGACCCAGCATGGAATACTAGTAGAACAGATTAAGAAATGCAAGGTGGAATAAATAGAGTTAAATAAGGCAGTGTTAGGAATACAAGGATCGATGAGCAAATCAGAAGGGAGAATGAACAATCTAGAAATTGCTGTGATAGAAATCAACAAAAGGATGGCCGATATGACGGAGAAACAAGAGTTATTAGTATCTATGGTGGCACAATTGGTTATGGGTAAGCAAAATGGGAAAGAATCTGGCAGTGGAGGACACAACTCACCAGCTATAATGAAGGATGGAATATTGTCCACTCATCTAGGTAACTCCCAAACCCATACCAATAGAACGGTGGAAGTACATAATATCAGATTACCTAAATTGGATTTTCCATACTTTAATGGTGATGGCCCCCGTGAATGGATTAGAAAGGCGCAGAAGTATTTTAACATTCATCAGATAGAAGACCATTTGAAAGTTCCTATTGCTGAAATGTATTTACAAGGTAAGGATGATATATGCTATCATAGTTTTGCAAATGTACATCCTAATGCTACTTGGAATAATTTCATTGAAGTTGTTTGTCAAAGATTCAGAATATGAAATGAGAGAGAATAGAACGGGATGAGAGAACCAAAGTGCAAAGAAGTGAACAAATTTCCTAACTGATTCACTCTCTCTCTCTCTCTCTATCCTCTGCCATATATGCTTAAAGTCGTGTTTCTTATTACAAAAATGTAATGAATTATTTGAAAATAAACTTTGCAACTAAACGACGTTATCTGTCTTTTTCAGTTTTCTGGTACTAATTTGGCGCGCTCCTCTTCCTCCTTGTTTCTTCTTATTGCCCCAATCAGCTTCCAGCCTTGGATTGTGACAGTTTCACAGATGGTCATGCTGCCAACAAGTGGCGGCGACGAGGAACTGTGATGGGAAAGTGAAAAAGAGAAGGATTTAGGCTCAGTTTGGGGATTTTTGAAGTTGGGGCAGTGCAATTTTGAGTTAGGTAGTGGCGGTCGGCGACGGTGTTTTGGGTTGATTGGTGGTTTCGATTATCTCTGTATTCTTCAAACCCATTGTTTTGATTATGTGACTACCTTCAACTTCACTAAATTCCATTTATTGGATTAGAGCACATTGAAGGCATGTGAAATTCATGAAGAGCTGTCATGGTTTCGGTTATGTGTTGGTATGTGAAAATCCTTTTTTCTTGTAAATCATGGAATGTTTTACAGTCAGCTATTGAGGTTGGCGGGTTGTGTGGTTCTGCTTCTGCAGATTTGTTTGCTTGAATATAAGATCTCTCATATTTGTTGGTGGCAAGAAATAAAAAGTTCTTGCATCATCATATGAGTTTCTATGTATGAACACCGTGTCTAAACCGAGATTGACAAACTGGAGAGGAGAATATTTCTAATTTCTCTATGCATGTGAATGTGTCATGAAAGGTGAGGGGATATACCTTGAGTTGGATTTCAATTCGGTGAGTTAGGGTAATTCATAAATTAGAAGTGATTGAGGGAAGGATTTTGGAATTATGGAAGTGAAATCAATTTTTGTAAGGTAAAATGTGGAAGGGGGAATGAAGGAAGAAGCTACCATGATGGTTGGATTTTTCCAAATTTGGTTTAAGGAAAGATTTAATTGGATTGAATTAAACTGAACAATAATAAAATAAAATTTGAAGTTTGGATTTAAACCAATTAAATGAACTTGGACTATTTTTTTTTTTTATAAATTTGATTTTGGACTAAGGCCTTAATGGATTCAAAAAAATTTCTTGTCGACTTTAAGAATTTAAAAATGGCTAGACAAGTGCTAGTTTTTGAAAATAGTGATTTTAAGATTGGAGGGTCATAGCGATACGTTCAATAAACTAACTTTTAAACTAAAATCTCTTGGTTACTACAACCTTCCCCACTTAAAATAATTCTGTCATCAAAATTTAACTTACTTGATCTAGGAGGTTTGGGTATTTGACACGAATGTCTTCTAAGGGCATGGACTTTTCTTTATAGGATGCACACATGTGTCTCTTCGTATGTCAAGCCAAGTCGAATGTTAAATTATTGAAATTCATTTTTGCTTGTTTTGCCATAATCGTAATCGTGTTTTCGAGTAAAAAAAAATCAAAAATTCATAAATCTCGGAAATACTCCAAAACTTTCTCAATTATCAAATTTTCTTTGTCGTCTTTGTGTCTCCCACTATCCTGATTCTTGAATCTTTGATTGGCTCATTGTGTGCTCCAGAAGGGATTAAGAATGATACACGAGCAAAAACAAATACGTGAGGAAATTTTATTTGTTCTTTTGAAGACTAACAATGACTAATAGACGAGGATTATCTTCTTCATCAGTTAGTGACAACAAAGGAATTGGCAGGAGGGAGTCAGAAGCTTCATCAATGAGTTACAACAAACAACATGAAGATATGAATAGTATGGATATGAATGATGTAGGAATAATGGCAACCTTGTAGGAACAATTTGAGAAATTGATGATTAGAATGGATAGCTAGGATGAAAATATTATTCAATTGCGTAGGGAACGAACTTATACGGGTCCTAACAAATCCTTGATGATGAGAGGGACTGTAGGAGGGGAAATGACCATAGGTTTGGATATGGGTTTGACGAAGAAAGGATTGATAGTGAATGAGAAAGTGTTCATTCATTCATGGATAGTTTGGGAAGAAGGAATGAAAGATGTAATAGCTGAAAGGGGTCATAGGAAACGTCATGGGAATAGGGATAAAGTGGATGGTAATCGAGGGAGTATCAAAATGACCATACTACCTTTCCATGGGAGGAGTGATCCGGATGATTATCTAGATTGGGAGAAGAAGGTAGAATTGATGTTTGATTTCCATAACTATTTGGAGAAAAAAAAGGTGAGGTTAGCGGTAATGGAGTTCACTGATTATGCAATAAATTGGTGGGATCAATTAGTGATGGGTAGGCGGAGGAATGGTGAGAGATCAGTAGAAACATGAGATGAGATGAAATTTATAATGAGAATGAGGTTTGTCCCAAGCCATTATCATAGGGATATCTACTAAATGTTGCAGGGGCTTACACAAGGGTTTAGGAGTGTGGAGGAGTACCATAAGGACATGGAAGTGGCTATGGTTAGGGCCAATATTTTGGAGGATAGGGAGGCTACTATGGCTAGGTTCTTGATCGGGCTAAACCGGAAAATTGCTAATGTGATTGAGTTGCAGCACTATATGGAGTTGGAGGACATGGTGCATATGTTAATGAAAGTGGAGAACAACTGAAGTGAAAGGGGGCAGCATTCACTAGGGTCACTAGGGTCTTATCCTACATCTCAATTAAGAAGGGAAACACATGATGATCATGTCCCGAAAGGGAGGGGGTAGCCAAAAATAAAAAGTAAAAACATTTCTGATTCCCAGCCTAATAAGGATAGGAATATTAAATGCTTTAATATTTACGTTCAGGTCGCATAGCGTCTCAATGTCCTAATAAACGGGTAATGATTACTCTTAAAAATTGAGAAAATTAGTTTGGAGGATGAATTTGCAGAAATATCTAAGTTGAAGGATGTTGTGGCTAATAGTAGTGATAGTGAGGGCTTGACTTATGTTGTGAAGGGTTCTCTTGTTAATAGGCGTGTCCTTAATGCTAGAGTTAAGGTGAATGATGTTGAAGAACAAAGGGATAATGATAAGTGCTTTATTAGCACGTATTTAATTCACTTATTATCTTATTTTGTTATTGGTTTGATCCTATTGAAGTATCGTTTAATGCACTTTCATTTATTTTGCTATGTAAGGTCAAAAAGAAGAAAAGAAAGGAAACGGGACCAAAGAAATACAAAAATCAAGAAGTGAGATTCAAGGGCATATTCAAAGAGCTCCAAATCAATAATGACATGTGGGAAGAAGATTAGAGGCAAAAATTATGGTCAAAGAAGGTTTGTGGTGAAGTTAGAAATCAAAAACCCGCAATGATTGTGATCATGAATTTTATTCAGAGATTGAAGCTCAATTTTGTCATATAAGACTTTTGAATTGGGAACATCTATTTCACAGATAATTTTAGATATTTGAGTTTTCTTTGCAACGCAACTTGAATCACCACAATTGGACATTAGGAGAGAAAGTTATGACCAAAACATCGAGTACAGTCGCTCCTCGACAAAGATGCACTTACGGCCGTAAATGACAAAGTTACGGCCGTAACTTCCAAATTCCAAAAATTTTCAGTAGCTCACTTACGGCCGTAAATGACAAAGTTACGGCCGTAACTTTCTCGCGAAGAAATTTCCTAATCTGGTTCAAGGTCTATCTTTGGTATATCTTGTGGGTAAAGCTAGGGCACGATTTTGGAAGTATTAAAAGAGCAAAATCACCACAAAAATGAGGCTGGATATTGAGGAAAATTGAGAGCAAAATATAGAGCATTCTTGGGAGATTTTCAAGAGCAAGAATATCAACAACAATGGAATTCATGAACCAACTTAAAGAATCTACTACAACCATGCTAGGCTAAATTTCATATCTTGTTCAAAGGGGAAGTTGTGTTAACTTGATTATGTTATTTTCTTTTCCTACAAATTAGTAGCGTGAATGTATTCCTTTATTTCAATTGTTGGATTATTATGTTTTGAATGTTCAATTGAGTTTATTTGATTAATAGTTTAATTTGGCAAATTGAATTATTGATCTTTGGATTCATGAATATGCTATGTTTAGATTCTTGATCCGTAATTGTCAATGAATCTTTACTTTAGTAGCAAATAAATCTCGTAGAGGTTTAGTAATAATTCAACTTGGATTGATTAATTCGAGCTTGTGAAATGAACGATTCAATTCAATCTATTCTTCTAGATTTTCATACTAGTCGTGTATTAAATCCTAAGAGTTTTTTAGGATTGTCTGTGGCTAGAATTGGTTCGAATGCTTATTTTGAATCAATACACATAGGGAAGAATTTAGATAATCAAAGCTTGTTGATTATTTATGATTGATAATTGAATAGGGATATAAACACGTTACAAGGAAAGGTATAACATTAATTGGGGGCACAACCGAACCCGAGAACAAGATTTCTTCTCACATTATTTCTCTAGTCATATTTAATTGTTTATTTTTATATATATTTCTTATTCAAGCAATTTCAAACAACAATCCCCCCCCCCATTCCATTCTAATTGATCGAACAACTAAAATTAGTTTCCGTTCCTCGTGGGATCGACCCTTACACTCGCTACTACATTATTAATTAATATTTAGCGAGTAAGGAGTTATTTATTATTTTGGTGCATTGCGACACGCATCAGATAACCTATTTCATACGAGGTGCTTGGTGGATAAGAAGATCTATGGATTGGTGATTGATGGGGGAGTTGTACCAATGTGGTTAGTACCATGTTGATGGAAACTTTGAATTTGCTTAAGATGAAACACCCTAATCCTTATAAACTTCAATGGTTGACAAAGTCTAGGAAAATTAAGGTGAACAGGCAGGTTTAGGTTAAATTTACCATTGGAGGTTACAAAGACGAGGTGGTTTGTGATGTGGTGCCTATGTATGTTAGGCATGTTTTATTGGGAAGGTCATGGAAACATGATAGGAGGATGGTGCATAATGAGTTTAAAAATCAATATTCCTTTGTAAAGGGTGAGAAAAAGATTACCCATGCTCCTTTGTCACGTAAAGAAGTTCAAGATGATCAATTAAAAATAATGAGTGAGTTTGAAAAAAAATAAGAGATTTGAGGCCATGACCTCAGAATAAGGAGGCCACAACCTCAGAAAAAGGAGAGCGTGAGTGCAAAGAGAAAAAGAAAAGTGAGTCCACCAACAAAATGAGCTTTTTGCACAAAAGTTAATATACAAGGAACCAATCCTTGAGCTTGTCCATGCTAACACATCCCTCCCTAGTTGTTTTCATTATTATTACGCATTTTTGTCGCGTTTCCCAAAAGGAACAGCATCAGGTTGTCATTGCCCTTTATGGGCGTTTCTATAACATCCTGAGTTCTAAGCACCCGGAACACCACGTCAATCCTTTCAAATCAATTTTTGAAATAATAATGGAGCACAAAAAAATAACTGAAATTCAATTCCTTTATTTTATAAAAAATGACTCCAACGGTCAACATTTCAAGTTCAAAATAAAAATTGAGCTGAAGCAACTAAAAATTCAACTTCATTTAAAACTCAATGAACAATAATTCAAGTGTTCAAAATAACTTAATTAATAATAAGGAAATTTGGAAACTCAGAATTAAATGTGTTTAATTAATTATCTCAAAACGTATTTTCTAATTCTTTAATAGCCACTATCGCGCACTCCGTTGCCGCCTCCGTAATCTGAAAATTCGTAAGTTTAAAGAAACGGTGAGCATTTCATAAAAATACTCAGTAGACTCAGCGCATAATAATAATTGGTATTACAAATAATACACATAATCATGATATTCAAGTAGTCTCATGAATAAGTAATAAATACAAGTTCAAGTCTCATGCACTTAAGCAAGAACATTCTCGTAGCATCATGCTTAAACAAGCAAGTAAATTCTCGTAACATCATGCTTAAACAAGAAAGTAATTGTCATGCTCGAGGCAAGTAGTCTCATGTCTGAAGACAAGTAATTCTCATGAACACAGTCATACATGCAAGATCTATAATACAAATAATTATTTATGCGCATTTTCAAAAATAAGTTTGTAAGTAGGAGACTAGGAGTCTACCTTATTTCTCGAGTTTGTTGAGCAAAAAAAGTCAATCTTCTAAACTTCCAAACGCCTCGTCTGGCCAATATATAAAATAAATCTTAAACTAGTATTTTGGAATTCAAAGGTTTTTAAATGAAAGAGTTTTTAAAAGAAGAATAAATGTTTAGTGTTTAAATTGAAAATTAAGCATTGTTGGAGTTTAAAAATAGTTGGGATCTAAATAAATGATTTTGAAAACAATTGGGTTGACTCATTAGGATTAAAAGGACTTTAGGGCTGGAGGATTCATTTTAGAAAGTTAGGATTAAAATAAAATCTTTTAAAATAAAGGGACTGAAATAAATACTTTTAAAACTTGGGGGCTTAAGGGATAATTTTAAAGTAGCAAGGACTGAATTAAGTGATTTTTTAAAATCAAAGGACCGAAATAAAGATCAAAAGACTTTGGGCAGAAATTAAAAACATTTTAAATCAATAGGGACCGAATCAAAAGAATTTGAAAACTTGAGGGCTAAAAATAAGACACTTTTAAAATCAGGTACCGAAATATCTATTTTGAAAGGCTGGGGACTAAAGGGGAAAACTTGAAAATCAAATTTTAAAACAAAAATCAGTCTCTCTCTATCACATTCGTAACAGAAGAGCAGAGAAGAGAGAAAAGAGATGGCAATCGGGGAAGCCAGACTGCCGGTGAAAGCACCGGCATTCGTAGGCGATGACACCGCCATTGAGGGGCGGGGATGAGGTGGGTGTACGGGGCGGAAGAAGAAGGAGGGTTGGGCGAATTTGGTGCAGCGAAATCAAGGTGGAGATGTGGCAGTTTGGGAGTTTCGATTTCGAGCAACTCCTGTCGAACTGATCGATGGTCAAGGTTAGTGGTTTGGGTTAATTTATTTTTGGTTTTGGCTTGTGTCTGGATTTGCTTTTTGGATGGAGATTGGGAAGTGGTGGTTGTGGGTGGTGTGTGGCGGTCCGTTGGCAGTGGTTTGGAGGTGGCGAGTTGTGGTGCAGTTTGGTTGGCAATGAGGCGGCTTCAAAGTTGGGCAGTTTTCAGATAGGGCAGCAAGGGCTGATTTGGCAGTGAAGGTGTTGCATCGTTTGATTTGAGTTTCGTCAGTAGTGGCATGGTGATGGTGAAGAAGGCAGTCTGGTAATGCAGTGAATGGTGTCATGTGTTTGTGAATTTGGGTTCGTTAATTTGGCAATGGAGATTGAGAGCTTAGGTAACAGCACCAAGAAGATAAATATGTTGTGTAAATTGGATTGGAGGTGGGGAATATATGGGTATATATAGATTGGTATGGAGAGTGTTGTAGTTAGAATGAAATTGTAAAAGGTTGGATATGGGAAATTTTTGATTTCGAATAGGATTGTTAAAACTTGGGATATAAGAATATGAGTGCGAATAGAATATAATACCTTAATAATTATTTAAAAAAATAAAACTTGGATGAAAAATAAATTTGGATAATAATAAAATTGAACTTTGATATTTTAGACTTAAAATAATTCGAATTTAAAATAAATAATAATTTTGGGCTTAAATTAATTTTGAATCTCAATTTAGTAATTAATTACAATTGTAACTTTATTTCAATTTTGTAATTATTTACAATTGTAATTTCACCACTGCCGCCGCCATAATCGCGTCGTCGGACCACCGTCGAAAATACATTTATAAATTTATTTTGGTTTTGTAATTAATTAAAATTGTAACTTTATTTAAATTTTGTAATTAGTTGCAATTGTGATTTCACTAACACCACCACCAACAACGTTGGCTCAATAGTACCACCACAATTGTAATTAATTATAATCGCCATCACTGCCATCGCTGCCATCACCACAAGTCCACTATCATAACACCACCACCACCATCGCCGCCGCCGCCACTACCATAACCATAAATCCAACATCATAACACCACCACCACAGATCTACCATCATAACAACAACACCACAGATACAACAAATCGATAACCACACACATCAGCAAAAAATATATCGTAATCCAAGCATGAAGTATCATGACAGTGCTTCAAGTCTTTTGCCACTTTCTCCAAGTCTTCTGCTATTTTCTCCAACAAGTCTCGATAATTCCACCATGAACAATATAAAATCACGCACATCAATAATGGAATCATTTTCTTCTACTACTTTCTCCAAGTCTCGATGGTTCCACCATGAAGTATCATGACAATGCTCCAGGATCCTGTCAAATATGTTAAGCGAGGGCATCAAAATCGGGAATACAGCAACTGCTTTTTAAAGTAAATTGACACCTAAAAAGGAAGATTTTCCCGGGCAAAATTGATCTAAAATCATCAAAATCATCAATTGACACCCATCGATTTGCTGATGTGCATGATTTGCTGAGTGGGGAGGGAGAGAAATGAGGGCTCAGTATGTTTTTTCCAGAGAAAGAGAGAAGTTGATTAATTAGGGATGGGGTTAGGTCTAGTAATTAATACCTGATTTTATAAAATAGTTTATAATTATCTTTTTTTTTTAAATTTTCAATTTAAATGTATGATTCTGTGTAATTTACTCTATTTAAAAATACGAAATTGGACTAGAAATCAAATTGGACTCGAATTATATTTTATTGGCTCGAAATAATCAACATGACTAGATGAACATGCTTTAATTTAAAAAGTTTCGATTAAATTAAAAGTTCAAAATGTGTTGTCAGTTGTGCTATCACAAAGTTTGCTTTACTTATGCACTATTTGTGTGATCGTCAAGTTTGGACTTTAGAGCGTGTCATTGTTTATTTACTAGAAAATAAATTTTTGAAGCAAAAATGTTAGATTTACATGGAGTTCTAGGATTAAAAAAAATAATGCAAGAATTGTAGCATTCTTGTCCTTTTTAACTTTTATTTTTATTGGATTGTGATAGAAAAACTCATTTTAAATCTATTTAGTGTGTGTTTGATTTTCATTTTGATGAATTATATGTCAAAATAAATTACTACAGTGGTGGGCCATTAGTGTTGACTAATTTTGAAACCAACTTTTTTTGTCTGACAAACTCACGTTTCCTTGATTTTGAAACATTGTAATATCGATAATTCCCTTCATTTTCTAAATAAGTGATGATTTCATATGTCAAAATGAGGGTAAACTTGGCCAAAGAGAGTCCAATGTCATCGGAAGTTGTCCGATCAAATCAGTGTTGCAGAAATATGTCATCATACTTTACTGTTTCAAAATGAAGGCAAAAACACACATTTTACAGGAAATCAAACACACGCTTATAGAAGTTATGTTGTTATATTGTTATCTTTTTTAATTTGTAACTTTAATTATAGTTTTTGACTAGTTGAAATTTTGAACTCATTTAATTTCAGACATTCAATTCCCCGAATTTCTTTTTTTATATACTTAAAATTATTATAAATCTTGATAAAATATTAAATATTGGAAATTTTCAATTTTTTTTCGAATTTCGATTTGGAATGAAGTTTGTGTATATCGAAAAATTTAGAACAAAATTTGAAACAACATTTTGATTCCGAATTCTTTTTTTACCGAAACTTGGACACTTGTTTTCGATCCATTCCGTTCGAAAACACCACTAGGTAGGGTGTTTGGCTTATTTTATTGTTTGATTTTTCGACTGTTTGGACGTTGGATTGGGATTTTGGAAGTCGAAAGTTGCAGTTTCAAGGTGGGTAGTGGCGGTCAACGACGATGTTTTGGTGGTTTTGATTCTCTCCGTCTTCTTCAAATCCATTGTTTGGATTAAAAGTAGCTACTTTAACTTCTCTAAATTCCATTTATTGGATTAGAGCACATTGAGAGCGTGTGAAATTCCTGAAGTGGTTGTCATGGTTTTAGTTATGTGTTGGTATGTGAAAATTCGTTTTTCTTGTAAATTGTGGAATGTTTTACAGTCGGCGATGGAGGTTGGCGGGTTTTGTGGTTCTGCAAATTTGTTTGTGTGAATACGGGATCTCGCATATTTGTTGGTGGCTAGAAATTAAGTTGCAGCATCAACATATGAGTTTCGATTTATGAACACCATATCTAAACTGAGATTAACAAATTGGAGAGGAGAAGATTTCATACCAAGAGTGTTATTTCATTGCTGCAATCTCTCTCTCTCTCTCTCTCTCTCTCTCTCTCTCTGTGTGTGTGTGTGTGTGTGTGTGTGAGAGAGAGAGAGAGAGAAAGGTGAGGGGATATACCTTGAGTTGGATCTCAATTTGGAAAGTTACGATAACTCATAAATTAGGAAGGATTGAGGGAAGGATTTTGGAATTATGTAAATGAAATCAATTTTTGTAAGGATAAATGTGGGAAGGGGGAATGAAGGAAGAAGCTACCACACTGTTTGTATTTTTTTCAAAATTAGATTAAGGAAATATTTAATTGGATTGAATTAAATTAAATTGAACACCAATAAAATAACATTTGAAGTTTGGACTTAAACCGATTAAATGGGCTTGGACTATCTTTTTATAATGGGAATAATACACAAATAAGCTGGTTATTATACCACATTTCAAACTTAAAAAATGAAGTTTAAATTACGTGAATCAGGTTGTAAATAATATATTTAATATATTATAAAAATTCACCCACCCCACCCCACCCCACCCCAATTCAAATTTTCTACAACTATCTGGGTCTCATCGTCATTATCACCACTACCATCACCACCACCAACCACCATCGTCATCACCATCACCACCTCCAACGGGATCTTCGACTCACCACCACCACCACCACCATCTCCGACATACCACTTCCACCACCGCCACCACTAGCACCATCTCAGACCTAATGCATCGAGAAGAAGAAGAAGACTGGAGCATTTTTGAACATGTGACACCTAATGCACCATATGTGACATGTGACCTGTGACCTAAGGCGTCATATGTGACTTGTCACCTAATGCATCAAATGTAACTTGAACATGTGTAGTGTGACTTGTGACTCAATGCATCAACTGTTATATGTGTCCTGAACATTTGAAGTGTGACCCGTTCCTAATGCATCAAATTTTGACATTTGGCATAATTCATTAAATGCATCAATTGTAATATGTGACCTAATGCATCAAATGTGACTCAACATGTATAGTGTGACCCGTGATCTAATGCATCAAATGTGACTTATGACTTGACCATTTGAAGTGTGACATTCTACTTAATGGATCAAGACATGTGATCTGAGCGTTTGAAGTGTGATTGTGATTGAATGCATCAAATGTGACCTATGATCTGAGCATGTAAAGTGTGATTGTGACTAAATGCATCAAATGTGATCTGTGACCTAAACATTTGAAGTGTGACCCGTGACCTAATGCAATAAATGTGACCTATGACCTCAAGATTTGAAGTGTGACTTGTGACAATGCCCACCGAATCACAGCACAACTACGAAAATGAAAGTAGTAGCAACCATGTGACAAATGCCTACTAGATGTGACTTGAATCCAATCAAAATCTGAATCTCAATTTGGTAGCCACACCAGATCCACAATCTAGCTGTAGCCACAGTCGGCTCTTCATCACCACCCACCACTGCCTCCTCCTTTGCACCACCATTGCTGCCTCCTCAAGGGCACACACCTCCAACTAGCCACCACCAGCTCCATCTCAGCTGTCGCCGCCACCACCACCAACCAATAAAGAAAATTGAACAACCAGATTTGACTTAACAAAAATGGCCAGAGGAATAGGAAAAAATTCGACCAATTGAACTTAATAAAGCCGGGTGGAGATTTCCTGTAGAGTGGGTCTCTCTGAAATGTTTCTAGAGATGAAGTCGGAGAGAAGGTTGAGGAGTTCTATGTATGTGATTTTCCAGTAGATATTCGCCAGCAAAAATTAGAAACGTCAGAGCTGGAGAGTTCCTATATGGCTGTATAGTGGGTCTCTGCAATATTTATATATATATATATATATATATATATATATATAGAGAGAGAGAGAGAGAGAGAGAGAGAGGCTGAAGTCCGTGGGTCAATTTTAGAATGGATGGATATAATAATTTTGAAAATGTTATTAATTAAAAATCAAAATGAGTAAAGACCTGATTGATGAACTATTAAACTTTTTCTTGATTTGTGAAATAGGGCAAACATATACCTGTTGTGGTGTAATTAACTTTTTACAAATGTTAATTGAATTTGGACTAAAGCTTTAATGGATTTAAAAATTTATCTTGTTGACTTTAAGAATTTAAAAATGGCTAGACTAGTGCGCTAACTTTTGAAAATAGTGACCGTTAAGATTGGAAGGTTGTGGAGACATGTTTGGTAAAACTAACTTTAAATTGAGATTTTTTGGTCGCTACATGTTTCACTTCCATTTTGTAAGGATTCAAAGTCAAAGTCTTCAAGATAAATCCTTTAATTCATTTTGGGGCTATCAATAAGTACGTTTTGTACTTAATTCAAATCACAAGACAATCTGAAACTGAATCAGTACCAAAATTCATTGTGCATTGCAATGCAAGGGAGTTCGACCAGCGAGACTTATTTTTGGGATCCGATATCTGCAAGATTTTAAAGATTTTTAGTTACTTATAAATACCTATCTTTATTCTACATTAAGGGTACATTATTCTACCAAATTGAGAGCAAGCAATAGGTGAAGGAAGGCAAGTCAAAGAAATTCAAGGGCATTTTCAAGATTTTCAAGCAAGGGGTTAATTTCTTGGTGTAAGATCTTCATCTCATCTTTAAATTTTTGTTAAACATGTTTGTGTATTTCTTTTTAAACTTTATTGTTTTAGATATTAGCATTAATAACTAATTTATTTATTGGGACGAATGATGTGACGTTTGATTATTCAATTTTAATTCTCAAATTTTAGGCTTTAAATCTTATGTGTTGAATTGCACCAATTCATTAATTTGTGGGTTGTAACAAGTCGAGAGGTGAGTCACATACTTAGACCACGTAAATTTTTTTGGCAATTTAACCAAGGGTAGAGATACATTGCTGTGATTACTGTGATCTTAGATAAATTCTTGTTATTGAATGCATGTAATTATAACTTATTCTGACCCAACATGATTTGTGATTGGCCTATTTAAATATAATTAATTTAAAATCAAGAGGGAGAAATTAGATATAATTGTAAACTTGATCAAATGTTATTTTCGAATGGGAACTTGAGATGTGAAATTAAATAGGATAATTATATATAATCGTAATCTCGACACCTTCACTTCATAAAAAAAAATCCGAACTTTTGATTTCTGCATTTCTTAGTAGATTTTATAATTTTCATTTTAATTAGTAGCATTTAACAAAAAAATCATATGATTGTATTTTTATTTTTGGACTACATATATGTTAATTGAAACTAATTCTAGGTAGAATAGTCCTCTTGAGATTGATAATTCAAACTAAAAAAGTTTACTTTAATACTTGTTTGCGATATTTTGCACTTGCAATATTTTTACAACGTTTACAAGATATGCTCACACTGTAGACAACGCCTCGTTTTCATGCACTATTGTATTCGTGTCTTGTCTATATGATAGGTAAGACAAGAAAGGAGCAGAGTGGCAAATAAACACATGTAAACATAAATGTAGAAGCAAAAGAGAAAATAACAATACAAAACAATTATTTACCATGCAAATATATAAATTACCATGCTAGAAGCAGCATCAATGTGGCTTAGTTTCATCAACGCTAAACACCTTCGTAATCTTCTCTGTTGGGACCGAATGAAGATATGATGCAACCTTGTACCCTTTCTTAGCTGAAAATTGAACAATCTTGTCACGACCCAGATCACCCTACTGGATCATTAATGTGATGTGTGCAGATAGCAGGTGCCAACTAGATGTTGGACCCACCACCAAGGCAACCTTGGATTTTCTTATCTTTCATATTCTCCTTTTAAATAAATTTTATCCCATAAGAATTTATAAATTTTTGACAAAATCTCCACTATAATATTGACATAACCAACCTGTAATACAATGTCAAATCCTCAACAATCATACATAAATAATCATATAACTTCCCAAATCTTCCAAGCATAATAATGATGTAATAAGATAATTGAAATCCTTAGTCAATTCTTTTATATATATATATATATATATATATATACAACCCATATTACAAAATTACTAGGCCTATTACCGACAAGGCTACAAAAAAATAGCACAGCCTATAACATAAGCCCAAAGGATAACTTCTAAATACCATATCAAAATAAATCATAGAAATGCCTATGTTTCAAGCTCGTCCGGTGGCAATGACTCTTTCCATGCTGCTCAAAATTTGTAATTTTTTTCCTATAAGGAAGAGATAGGGAGAAATGTGAGCCTTTAACTCAGTAAGTGGAGTTTCTAAAATAATTTTTCTTTTATAAACCATTTTTGAAAGCATAACTTATTTCATAAGCTTTTGCAACTTTAAATCAAAACATACACGTTAAAAATAATCATAATGATAGTAGACTGATCATCTGTTGCATAACTGATAAGCTACAATATGGCATAACTGATGAACTGTAATATATAAGAAAATTACACCAAAAGGTATCCAACTAAATCATTTGCTAAAGCTAGAATCTGTATCTAGTCATATGCACGTAGACTGCTGAGCACCTCCATACCCGGCCCAAAGCCCCTCTGGGTACAAAAGTTGGTCCCAAAGACCTTATATATGCACTCTTACACATGGTCCATAGGCCCCCTCCGTACATAAGAGTGGATCTTAAGAGTCTATGAACATGGGCCATGGGCCCCTTCCGTGACAGAGTCTTAAGATCTCAAATAATATTCGCCAGTACACATGCCCAAGGCCCCCTCCGGGCACTAGCACAAAAGATAACCACATTGGGTACTTGTGATGGTTTTGAAATTATACATGCTCAACTTGACTAATCATGCTCGTAAAACATGGTAAAAAACACCATCATGATAAACAAGCTTAATTATAAAACATTTATTTTGATAATCATGCTAAAAGCAAGTAATTTAAAAATCATTTGTAACTTGTAGAAAATCATTGAAATAGAAATATTTAAATGACGTAGAAAAAATCTTTTAAGTTTATTCTCCACTAGATGGACATAGAATAGCTAAGATATCCTGATCTGAGTGAGGCTTCTGAGGTCTACTGTTAAAGAATGAAGTCTGCTAAGAGAAGATTAGATGAGGGTTAGAACAAACTTGATAATATTAACGTCACCCTCTGATAGATGACTTCCATGTTCTACTTTGCATCTAATTGCTGATGTGGCTAAATATAACTTGTTATAAGGTGCCTCATCAGCTTCTGTTGGCCAGATGCAATTTCCTGTTAAAGTATATATGGAGGGTGAAATTAGTAATAATGGATGGTTGACAAGGGCATAAGTTGAGTGTGTTCATTACTTTTTCTAAGCTTGGTGAGTAACTACTTCCGCTTCCTAAGTTTAGTGGTTGTTTATTAGCCTCCGTTTGCTAATAAAAATAAACTAATTTATAAATAAGTTATAAACTACACAATTTTCCAAATTACTTTTCAGTCATACACATTTTCTCTCTTCAACTTTTAACCACTATTTTTTACCTCAAAATCATAAATAAACCAATTTGGAAAATGCTAGACTTCCCACTATATTGACCACTTTATTTCACAACCCTTTGTAAAAGACAAAAATTCCAACCAGTTTGGAAAATGCTAGACTTCCCACTATATTGGCCACTTTATTTCACAACCCATTTTAAAAGACAAAAATTCCCAAGTGTAAGACCGCTTTTCATTTTATGGGCAATTCTGAAATCCCACGTGATATCTATGTTAATGTTGTTATAAATTTTAAATTGATAATTTTTAATGTCTATAATTTTAATTATTTTGTAGTGGAAGAACTTGGACGCAGTCTCGATCAATGTACAATTTAAGTCTTATAAATTGTTTCTCAGTTAAATAGTTTACTTTAATTGTTAAGATTGCAAATTCTATATTTATAAATTTGTTAGTGGCGTGAATTGCATTCATTGAAATTGGGGGTAATGTCTTTAATACATTTTAGTAATTTATAGAGGGTGTTGCACTAAATTTCGAAACTTAAGAGAGTTGAGGGACTGAATTGCAACTTTTCGAAAGTTTTGAATTTATAACCCTAACCCCCTCCCACAGCTGACCCACACTCTCCCTCACTCAACTCTCGGCCTCGCTCTTGATCCCTCACATCTCTGTCTCTCGCCTCTCACGCTCCCAACCACCCCCACCGACGGTAACCGTTGCTGTCGCCGACCGCAGCCTTGGCCTTCGCCACCTCCCCTGCTACGGTGAGGTTCCCTTTCCCCCTCCCTCTGACACAGCTGTTCGAACTCCTCGCACCCAAGATCGCACAGCCACTCACGGTTTACACACACACACAGATATATATATATATATATATATATATATATATATATATATATATATATATATGTTGAGGGTATGTAAATGTGTGTTGTTTCTCATAATTTCAGATTTTAGTTTACTTGATTTTGAATTATACCGTTATATTGGGGAATTAGTAATGCTTATGTATGTGTGTATTGATGGTTGTGTGTGTGTGTGTGTGTATGTGTGTGTGTGTGTGTGTGTGTGTGTGTGTGTAATTCCCACAGTAGTTTTTCAAATTCGGACTTAGTATAATTTAGAAATTTAATTGATTAATTCCAGTTTTTAAATTTAGGTATTTAGTATTTATATGTATGCGTTAATGATAGAATTCGAAAATTATTAAATTGATTTGTTTAATTTATTTTCTTCTAGTTTAATGAAGGGTTAAATTGAGAATTTTAGAATTCGGGAAAGTGGTATAAACGTGAATAAATTTCTGATTTTTTTTAAAGTATGTATTTATAAATTTTTGATTTTTGAGATTTATGAAAATTGTAGTCTAGTTAACTGTTTGGGTAAAGTTTGGAAATATGTTGATTTTAAGATTTGTGAATTTGTTGGGACTTTAAGAGAGTGAATTTTATAACGTTAAGTTAAGCTATGTGAATTGGGAGTATGAAAGGTGTTTTAACTGGTTTTATGTGCTTTAGTGTTAATGTAAGGTCACATTAGGTTAAATTGAAGTTCTAACTTTAGTTAGGAGTATTTAAAAGTCATATTTATTGAAGTATGTGAATATTTCATATTTGATGGGATTATAAATTAATTAATTGTTTGGTAATGGTTGAGTTATGATATGAAATTTGGTTTTATAAATTATTTGCAGATTTCAAATTTTAGCAATGTTAAATTTAATATTGATCCATAATGGTAAATCTTCAGTTTACAACCATATTTCCGAAATTTTTACTATGAATAATTAGAATTTTAATTGAGAAATTTTGTAAAGTTAGGTAATGTAATTTTGAATTTTAGTTTGAACTAAAAGATGAGTAAAACTTTTCTATTGTGTATTGAATTGATTGTTCGTTTCGAATATGGTATGCTTAGGATCTGGTTAGCATTAAAAAGAATTTCAAATGTGTTTCGAGTCAAAAGTCATATTTATTGATGAATGTGAATAATTAGGACTTTTGGTACATTGACGTCACGGGCAGCCGAGGCTTCTTCCACTTGCAAGTCAAGATAACGGTAAATATTAAGGTCAACAAGTAAGTAAACTTCCCCCTATTTTTATAGAAGTTGAATGTAAATGTGAAATGTGTAAATGACTATCTTGAAACTTACTTGCTTTGATGAACTTCATTTACTTTATAAAAGTATATGCTATTAAGAAAAATGATCAAGTATGCACGTTACATGTCATTGCATCATCAAGTATGCATTTGACATCGAAATGGGGAAGTCAAATGTTTTAATGAAAGGAATGTGTCAAAGTGCAATTTTTGTCAAAGGTTATGTATCCCAAGTTTTTTTCAAGAAAGAATGGGTGTACTTCTATGTCATGAAAGATGCGAGTGGGAAATGGGGCGCGGGGGACCGGCGTACCCGAATGTAATGAGCCGCTTTGCGGTGGAATGAAGTGAATGAGCCGCTTTGCGGTGGAAATGTGAAAGTTAATCTGGTTCCAAATAAGAATTGCCCACTGTTATCTGATTGACTAGAAGTTACATCAAGTGAGCTCACGATGGAAATAAAGTGAAAGTTTTGAAATGTTAAGTGAAAGTTTGAAAAGTTTGAATGTTCTGGAAAGTAAAGTAAATGGGGATACATATATGGAATTTTTAAACCATTCATGTCATAAGCATGCATTTCATGCATAAAGTTTACTTACTGAGCTTTAACTCACCACAATCCCTCCCCAACATTTCAGGTGATGAAAATCAGATGATCTGAGGAGAGAGCATTTGGTGGCAGACTCGCATAGTACCAAAATTTCTCATTCCAAATAAAGTTTTGAATTTGAAATTTCATAAATGTTTTCTTTGGTTATTTTTATTAGTTCATTCTTTTAATTATTTATTGAATTTAATTTTGATAAGTTATTTTTCTCGTTAGTAGTTTATAAATTCTCCATTTAGTTAAATGGAGACCATGACTTGAATTTAATTTATGCTTGAGGAGTTTGAGAATTGAATGAATTGGTTTTGGCGATGATGAATGTGGTTGAGATGTGATTGATGTTTTAAACTGTTATGTTGGGTATGATGTCCCTCTACAGGTTGGTTAAGTCCAAGTTATAGAGGAGATTCTGCCGAAATTTCTACAGATTGGTGTAATAGAAAAACATATTTTTAATATTTTTAAATGATTTATTTCCGCATAAAATGTGAATGGGAGTTGACACGCCTAGTTTTAAGCATTTAAAATCGGGGTGTTACACCAAGTGTTAAAATGATACTAAAATTCATGATATACCTTTTATACCATACTTTATTTATTTTCATGATATTTTCATGATTGACTATTCCCAATATTTGTGTTTATTTGATTTTAATTGATTATATGATTTTAATTGATTTTTGTTCTCTCATAGTAGCACCCCTCAAATTGGTATCAGAGCTATATGGTAGATCTAAAAGATAAATATTATATAACAAAAAATAAAAATAAATACATGGACAAGTAATAAATACAAGTTCAAGTCTCATGCATTTAAGCAAGTAAATTCTCATAACATAGTCTCATTCTTGAAAAGCAAGTAATTCTCTTGAACACAATCATACATGCTAAACTTATAATCTAAATAATTATTTATGTGCATTTTTGAAAAGATAAGTTTGTAAATAAGAGTCTACCTTATTTCTCGAGTTTTGAGCAAACGGGATAAAATTTCTAATTCTTTCGCGCCTCGTCTAGTCCTATAAAATAAATTCAAATAATTAAAATTAGACTCTTGGACAATCGAGTCTTAAATGATGAATTTGTGTAATAATAGGGTTTTAGAAAGTTTTAAGGACTAAACAGTGCAATTGTGAGAAATCAGGGTCTACTACACGTAAATAGTGAACCTTGGGACTTATTTTGAGTAATTAAATAAATTTTGGAACTGATTCAGAGATTTTCGGAAACTGCATGTCTGAGATAAAACGTTTTTAAACTAGACGGACTGAAATAAAAAATTAAAATTAGGTTGAACCTAAAACATATTAAACATATCAGGGACTGAATTAAAAGACTTTAGAAAGATGAGGACTAAGTACTTTAAACAATTGGGGACTTCAAAGGCAAATTACTAAAATCAAAATTTAAAAAAAAGAGAGGGATGGGCGCCACCGGCCAATCCCTACCCACGGCTGTCGATGCCTTTTCGTCGGCGCACTGCCGGTGGTAGTGCCTCCATCCCATGGCAGCGTTGGGTCTATGGGGGGGTGGAGAAACTAAGAGATAACCGAGGCTTGGATTTGGTGTTTTTCCGACAATGGTTTGGTCAAAGCGGGTCAGTGATCGAGGTAAGACAATGGGCTTGCTTCTTCTTTGGTTTTTGGTTTATTTTTGTATGTCAATTTTGGGGAATTCGAATTGAGGCGGGGGCATTTTTGAAGTGGTGATTGGTGGCGGTGATGGAGGCTCGGCTGATTGAGTTGTAATGGTGAAGATGCTGCACTGTTGAGGTGGCTCAGGCATGGTGGTTTCCTATAGTTTTGGGTGGTAGTTGTGCTCAATTTAGGTGTTGTGGAATGATGGTTTTGGTTGTGGTTGACATTGGAGGTGGAAGGCTCGAGTTGTGTGGTTAAGATTTGGTCGAGATGTAGATGGTGCCTGTATGAGTGTGTGTGTGGCTTCGGCTGTGATTAGTTTATGAATGATATCGAATGGTTTTTGATGTTTGTGTGTGCTATGTTTTCTCGCCCCTTTCAATGTTAAACCGGAGATGATGAAAATTGAAAATACTTGTGTGTGCATGGAGGATGAAGGCTATGAGACAAGAGTTCTTACCCAATCTTGCAGTGACTTTGTGAGGGAAAGAAGTGGGAGAAGAAGGAGATGAAATGTACATTGTTGGAGTTGAAAAATGTATAATGTAAGATTGATTGCAAGGAGTTAAGAAATTGAAAAGTTAAAATATTGATTGGAATAAATGTGCATTGAATTCAATTTAAAAATAATAATTTTGAAATCAGAAATTGGACTCAATATATATATATACAATTTGCAGGTAGTAATACCTTTCAAGCTTACCTTGTTCCGACAATGTCTTCTTTTTCCAGTTGGTTCAAAGGATCTGGTAGTTCTAGAAATAGAGCTAATAATTTGTCAAACAATTTTCAAAATACTGAAGAATCACTTCAAAATGATTCTGAAACTTCTCAAAATACAGGTGAACTTCAAATTCATCAAATTGAACAATTATTGCATAATTGGACAATTCCTAAGGTAGACAAAGGATCTATCTATGAAATTGGTCGATTTGATTTTTCTCAAAATTACATCATCAAAACACATGAACAAACCATGCATGTTTTGGGTCAAAATACTGAGCTTGCTCTTCTTTCAAAAAACTCCATACAAGAACATCGTAAGAAATTTCAATTCTTACATATTGGTCTTGTTCAAATTGCTCTCAAGCCCTTGTTCAGACTTGGACTTGACATTCCTGTCTTGGTTACCCTTCGTGATCAAAGACATTCAAACTTCGAGCATTCGCTCTTGACAGTTCTAGAATCAAATCTAGAATCTGGTCCAATCTTTTCAAACTGCTATCCAAACTTCACAGTCAGTCTTTTTGACAAACATATCTTAAAGACTCTCAAACTTCATGTTCAAACTAAGAATCTTAGTTTGGATGAATCAAATTCATTCGCTGTAATATACAGAGTATATTACAAACTCTTGGGTACGAATCTCAACATTCGTGCTCTTCGTTCGTCTCCAAGAAACGAATCGCTTCTTATGGAGGTGAATGATCTTCATACTAACACCATGATTCCTAAGAGAATTCCATGGAATCTTCAAGCTAGGAGCTTAGAATGGGAAATTCTAAGAGCCTCCAAACCGGAGCCTCCTCCTTCATCTGATACTCCTAATCAGATTCTTTCATTTCCTGATGGAAGTGTTAGGATGATCTTTGGAGAATCATCAAACAACTCTTCAAACATTTCAAGATCTAGTTCATCTAAATCTTTTCAAAATTTTCAAAATTCAAATGTTTTTCCTTCAAAATTCTCAACTTCATCCAGCAGACTCAAAGATGTCAACTTTGAATCTGTTATTCCAAAACCTCAATATACTGAATCTGAACAAGATTCACCTACTGCATCTGACATGCAGCCTCCTTCTGAAGACAGTCCTCTTCTGAGAAAGAAACATCACAGAAGAAGTTTATCTTCTCAACTCAACGTCATTTCTTCTAGCATTGATAGAAGATCTGAATTCAAAAAAGATCAGTCTCCTAAGGTCAAGAACCTAAGGAAACTTTTTCGTCAAACTTTTTCAAAAGAAGAAATTGAATCTTACTGGGATGAGTACTTTGCTCAACCAGAAGATAGTTCGTTTTTCAAATGGATTAATTTCAAAGTTTTTGGTAAACAAAAGAAGCCTTCAAAATATTCTTCCAAACCCAAATCCCCTTCGAAATCCAAATCCATTCAAGCTTCATCTTCAAAAGAAAAAACTTGGAAAACTTCTTCCAATCAAACTTTCAAATCGGAATATCCTCCTCTTGAAGAGATCGTTATTCCTCATGGGAATGCAGAAGTTACTGCGTCTCCTTTCAAACAAATTCCTGAAGATAGAACTGATAATGCAGCAGCCAAAACTGTTGATGTCAGAAATCTTCAAATTCAGAACAATTACACAAATATTGTTCTTCAAACTATTGGTAATCAGTTAACCAGAATTGAAGCCAATTCTGAAACTGAAGCCAAATTCAAAATTCCCTCTAATGCTTTTTCTTCCATTAGAGATTCTCCCTCTTCTTCATCTTCCTCGAGTAATCAAAGGTTGCTTTTCAAACCAACCAATCTTACTCCTGATCTAGGTAAGAAATCTTTAGACACTGATTCTGCAGTGATTAAAGAGCTTGCCTCTCAATTTTCAAAAATGTCCACATCTTCAAAAAACATCAACACAATTGACATTTCAGATGTCGAAAACCAATTTGTTGAAGAAGCACCGCTTCAAGTAAACAGATTGAAATTTCAATCTTCAAAACTTCCAACATTCTATTCTCGTCCTACTCAACCAGATTTACTTTTAGAAGAATCATCTTTTAGAAGGAAAGTCACTGAGACATTCTCAGGCGACGAAATCGTTGAATGGAATATTGATGGAATGACGGAATTCCAGATTATTCAAACTATCAATAAAATGTATGTTTGCTTCAATGCTTACAGATGTCAAAAGATTGATGAAGTGAATGCTTGTAATAATCTTATTATTGGCTTCACTGGACAATTAAAGGGATGGTGGTCTAACTACCTTAACGATGCAAGTCGTTTAGAGGTTATTAATGCCACAAAAACCGAAAATGATCAGATTGTTTCTGATACATTGACGACCCTTGTTTTTGCCATTATCAAACATTTTATTGGATCCTCTGAATTCCTCCAGGATAGATCGTCAGAAATTCTGATGAATTTGTCTTGTCCAAAATTGCACGACTTCAGATGGTATAAGGATATCTTCCTTACCAGAGTCATGCTTCGCGACGACTGCAATCAAGAGTTCTGGAAAGAAAGATTTCTATCTGGACTTCCTAAACTTTTTGCAGAGAAAGTTCGCAATTCAATCAAACTTCAATTTAACAATTCAATTCCTTTTGGTGACTTAACTTATGGCGAACTTGTTAGTTACGTCAATAAGGAAGGGTTATCCCTCTGTAATGATATCAAACTCAAAGCCAAACTCAAATCTGAAAGTTTTGGGTCTAAGCATGAGTTGGGTTCATTCTGTGAACAATATGGTTTTGAAAAAATTCTTCCTCCCTCTTCAAAAAACAAGAAGAAGTTTCCTTCATTTCTGAGGAAACGAAATTTTCAAAATTCCAAAAGATTTTCTTCAAAATCTCATCCTCAATTTCAAAAATCTTTTCAAAAGAATTCTTTTCAAAAATTTCAATCAAAACCAAAACATTTTCAAAAAACTGGTGATTCAGTCAAGGTCACTTGTTTCAAGTGTCATCAAACTGGTCATTATTCAAACGAATGTCCCATGAAGAACAAAATTAATAATCTTCAAATTGCTGAAGATATTAAGATTGATCTTCTCAATCTTCTTCATTCATCATCCGATGATGATTCTGAATTAGAAAAGATTTATCAGCATCAAGAAGATTCTGATAATGAATCTAATTCTTCCTCCTCTTCTCATCCTTGCGAAGGTAAAGGTATTTGTGGTTGCAAAACCATTAATGTCCTTACAAAAGAAGAAGAACTTATTCAAGAAATAATTGAGCAGATTGACAATCCTCAATTAAAGAAGAAGTTCTCTTCGCTCCTTCCTTCTTCTTCAAAAACCCATGAATCGTTTAGTATGAAAGAAATACTAAAAAGATTTAATTAAGAATCTACTTCTAAATCTTCATCATCTGATTTGAAATCAGAAGTGAGGGAAATGAAGTCTCAAATTTCCTTTTTGGAACGTCAGGTTAAAGAAATTAAACTTGATGTTACCATTATCAAAAATTCCTCTTCAAATATTCAAAATCAAAATGATTCTGATTCTTCTTCTTCTTCCTCAGAAGAATCTTCTGATTCTCGTATTAATGATTTTAGTCCTCTTCAAACTGATGAAGAACGGATTAATGTTATTAATCGAATTCAACTTCAAAAATGGTACTGTCAAATGACAATCATCGTTGACAAGTCTTTTCAAATTACCACCAGAGTATTAATTGATTCTGGAGCAGATCAAAACTGCATCAGAGAAGGATTAATACCTTCAAAATACTTTGAGCAAACTACCGAACGTCTCTACGGAGCAGGAGGCAAAAAGCTCAACATTCAAAATAAACTTTCAAAAGCTCATGTTTTCAAATCAAACATTTGTTTCAAAAATGAGTTTCTTTTGGTGAAAGATTTGGATCAAGAAGCAATTCTTGGAATTCCTTTCATCGTTCAAATTACCCCTTTTCAAGCTAACGAAAATGGTCTTCAGACCAATGTTTTCGGTCAAAATTTGATTTTCAAATTCATGCATCATACATCTCCAGCAGATGTTCATGATTTCAAAAGAACATCGATTTCTCAAATTAAGAATATTAATTTAAGAAATTTCAAAAAGAAAGAATCTTCAATTTTCAAAAAAGACAAATTGACAGATCACTTTCCTCAAAATTTCCTTGGATCCATTAATAAAGAATCTTTCTTTATTAATTCCTTTTCAAAAGACAATCACGAGTGTCTCCCACTCCTCAAAATAAACCAAAATTGTCAAAAGTCGTGGGTCCCAAAAAACACCTTTGTCACCTTTGTCAAAAGTGTCATTATTGGTATCCTTTTCATTATTGCTTCAAAGACTTTTTCCCGTGTCCAAACAGCTGTGTCAGACATAGGATTAGGTGGGATCGGTAAGGGAAACCTACAGTCGATTCCTTTTGAATCAATTCAAAAACAACAGTATTTTTACTATTGCAGTAACAAAAACTGTTTTCAAAATTACTTTTCAAAAAACAAGATTTTTCAAAATAATTTTTGGGATAACTGTTTCACGGAGAAATTCCTCTATAAATTTGAGAGATTTCGAGTGACTGAAAGGCCACCCCAAAAGAGTGTTCAAACAAAAGGTATCAAGATTGATTGGTACAACAAAGTTCTTGAAGACATGGCTTCCTCCATGGCCAATTCCTCAAAAAACAAAAATAAGGGCAAAAAGGTTGCTCTTACTCCTCTTCCTTCAATCGAAGATTTTGTTCAAACTTCCAGCAGAAGTGTTTCTGCTTCAAACATTCCTCAAATTTCCACTTCAAACAACTGTTCTGTTCTTGGCAAAATTCTTCAAACCCCAGAAAAGCCAAGACCTTCAAACTACAAAAAGGTCGTTCTTACTGGTTCAGGAAAACTTCCTGAAATCAATAAAAGCCCTTTTCAATATACCATCAAAAATCCTTTTCTTTCTGTTCTCACATTGGAACCTTCTTGGATTGAAAAATATTCTGATTACAATGATTGTTTATCAAATATTTTTCCTTCAGGTTACCATTTCATGCCAACATCAATTCAAAAGAACCGTGAGTTTTATGAAAAGATCCTTCTCAAAACAGGATCAGCCATTATTACTCATACTCAAAATAAAGAAAATCCTCAAAATATTGATTTTTCAAAATGTTCAATTGTCAAGGTTTTGTCATATGATGACTGGGGACAGCAACCTTGGATTGAGAAAAAGATGAACCTTGCAAAAGGTGAAACTTTCTCTTCAAAATTCAATTACTTGGATTATCAAGATGCCTGGTTTAATGCCTTTTTGTTTAGACCAGTGAATCATTCTTGGTTCATCCTTTTTCATCAAAATTGCCAAAATAATTTTCCCCAATGGTTTCAAAATTGGTTTAATTATTTTGGACTTGAAGAAAGTATTCTACCCAGTCTCTCTCTTCAAGGATTCAAACATTTCAAAAATGAGGCTAAAGATTTGCTTAAGTCTCAGGAGAATCTTCTCCTTCAATTTTCCTTCAATTTCAAAGTCTCATGGATTCTTTGTTGGGACTTTTTTCTTCTTCAAAATACTGATTCTTTCAGTCCTCAAAGGATTGTTAGGAGATTCAAAATAAAATGGTGGGCAAAATTTCATGAAACAAATTGTTGTCCCAAGGCAGTTCAATCATGGATTAATCAAAAATCAAATGAAGGACTTCCATCAAAAAAGCTTCAAGATAAACATGCTGATTTTCTTGCCGAAAAGGGTAGATTATTAGCACTTCTTGCAAAATGCACCAGCCCTGAAGAAATGTCAATTTTAGCAGAGAAAATTGCTGCTCTTGCTGAAAATGCTTCTTCAGTTCAAGATTCCTCAGAAACCAGTTCAGAGGCGGATTTCAACGTCGAAGACAGTTTCTATCAAAATGAAGATGATTTTCTCGCAAATGACTACGATGAAAATCTTTCAAATATTCAAACTACCAAATGACTACATGGATGCAGTTTCCTTGATGACCTCAGAGAATATCGCGTTCAAAAATCAAAAGAATTTTCACTCAAAATAATCAAAGTTAAAAATCAATGTCCACTTTATCCAGAGAATCATTTCTTTTCATAAAAGGACAAATGAGATTTTTACTTTTTCAAACTTTCGGTGGAGTTGATGGTGTGGTTGGCCAGCTTTTGGAAAAGCTGCAGACAAGTCACTGTTCAATCAACGACTTTCAATCTTCAATCACTGTTCAAGATTCCTACTTTTTGGAAAGTAGTCGACAGAGCACTGTTCAATCACTGTTCAATCAAGACTTTTCCAGCTTTAGTTCAATTATTCAATATTCTGTTGTACCTTTTTCATTTTTAGTCTTCTATAAATGTAAGGGTTCATTTCAATTGATAGGCAGAGTTAATTGGGAGAGTTAGAGTTACTCCAAGAGTGTTTGTTACTCTGAGAGTTAATTAGCTTCGTCAATTAATTTCTCCATTTCAAAATATCATTGTAACGTTCATCGTTATAATTTCAATATAAATTTCAATATTTCAAATTGCTGTTCTAGTATTTGATTGTTTCATTACAGTTGAATCTTTTTTCTGCATTTTGATTATTGTTTCTTCAATTTATTCCGCACTATCCTTGTTCTATCTAACCTGGGTTCTATTTGGTATCAGAGCCATTTAGGTTCAAGTTATCCTTGGAGAGTGTTGTTATCTGTTCTGAGTTTGTTTTACAGGCAAATAGAACCCAGGTTAGATAGAACAAGGATAGTGCGGAATAAATTGAAGAAACAATAATCAAGATGCAGAAAAAAGATTCAACTGTAATGAAACAATCAAATACTAGAACAGCAATTTGAAATATTGAAATTTATATTGAAATTATAACGATGAACGTTACAATGATATTTTGAAATGGAGAAATTAATTGACGAAGCTAATTAACTCTCAGAGTAACAAACACTCTTGGAGTAACTCTAACTCTCCCAATTAACTCTGCCTATCAATTGAAATGAACCCTTACATTTATAGAAGACTAAAAATGAAAAAGGTACAACAGAATATTGAATAATTGAACTACAGCTGGAAAAGTCTTGATTGAACAGTGATTGAACAGTGCTCTGTCGACTACTTTCCAAAAAGTAGGAATCTTGAACAGTGATTGAAGATTGAAAGTCGTTGATTGAACAGTGACTTGTCTGCAGCTTTTCCAAAAGCTGGCCAACCACTCCATCAACTCCACCGAAAGTTTGAAAAAGTAAAAATCTCATTTGTCCTTTTATGAAAAGAAATGATTCTCTGGATAAAGTGGACATTGATTTTTAACTTTGATTATTTTGAGTGAAAATTCTTTTGATTTTTGAACGCGATATTCTCTGAGGTCATCAAGGAAATTGCGTCCATGTAGTCATTTGGTAGTTTGAATATTTGAAAGATTTTCATCGTAGTCATTTGCGAGAAAATCATCTTCATTTTGATAGAAACTGTCTTCGACGTTGAAATCCGCCTCTGAACTGGTTTCTGAGGAATCTTGAACTGAAGAAGCATTTTCAGCAAGAGCAGCAATTTTCTCTGCTAAAATTGACATTTCTTCAGGGCTGGTGCATTTTGCAAGAAGTGCTAATAATCTACCCTTTTCGGCAAGAAAATCAGCATGTTTATCTTGAAGCTTTTTTGATGGAAGTCCTTCATTTGATTTTTGATTAATCCATGATTGAACTGCCTTGGGACAACAATTTGTTTCATGAAATTTTGCCCACCATTTTATTTTGAATCTCCTAACAATCCTTTGAGGACTGAAAGAATCAGTATTTTGAAGAAGAAAAAAGTCCCAACAAAGAATCCATGAGACTTTGAAATTGAAGGAAAATTGAAGGAGAAGATTCTCCTGAGACTTAAGCAAATCTTTAGCCTCATTTTTGAAATGTTTGAATCCTTGAAGAGAGAGACTGGGTAGAATACTTTCTTCAAGTCCAAAATAATTAAACCAATTTTGAAACCATTGGGGAAAATTATTTTGGCAATTTTGATGAAAAAGGATGAACCAAGAATGATTCACTGGTCTAAACAAAAAGGCATTAAACCAGGCATCTTGATAATCCAAGTAATTGAATTTTGAAGAGAAAGTTTCACCTTTTGCAAGGTTCATCTTTTTCTCAATCCAAGGTTGCTGTCCCCAGTCATCATATGACAAAACCTTGACAATTGAACATTTTGAAAAATCAATATTTTGAGGATTTTCTTTATTTTGAGTATGAGTAATAATGGCTGATCCTGTTTTGAGAAGGATCTTTTCATAAAACTCACGGTTCTTTTGAATTGATGTTGGCATGAAATGGTAACCTGAAGGAAAAATATTTGATAAACAATCATTGTAATCAGAATATTTTTCAATCCAAGAAGGTTCCAATGTGAGAACAGAAAGAAAAGGATTTTTGATGGTATATTGAAAAGGGCTTTTATTGATTTCAGGAAGTTTTCCTGAACCAGTAAGAACGGCCTTTTTGTAGTTTGAAGGTCTTGGCTTTTCTGGGGTTTGAAGAATTTTGCCAAGAACAGAAAAGTTGTTTGAAGTGGAAATTTGAGGAATGTTTGAAGCAGAAACACTTCTGCTGGAAGTTTGAACAAAATCTTCGATTGAAGGAAGAGGAGTAAGAGCAACCTTTTTGCCCTTATTTTTGTTTTTTGAGGAATTGGCCATGGAGGAAGCCATGTCTTCAAGAACTTTGTTGTACCAATCAATCTTGATACCTTTTGTTTGAACACTCTTTTGGGGTGGCCTTTCAGTCACTCGAAATCTCTCAAATTTATAGAGGAATTTCTCCGTGAAACAGTTATCCCAAAAATTATTTTGAAAAATCTTGTTTTTTGAAAAGTAATTTTGAAAACAGTTTTTGTTACTGCAATAGTAAAAATACTGTTGTTTTTGAATTGATTCAAAAGGAATCGACTGTAGGTTTCCCTTACCGATCCCACCTAATCCTATGTCTGACACAGCTGTTTGGACATGGGAAAAAGTCTTTGAAGCAATAATGAAAAGGATACCAATAATGACACTTTTGACAAAGGTGACAAAGGTGTTTTCTGGGACCCACGACTTTTGACAATTTTGGTTTATTTTGAGGAGTGGGAGACACTCGTGATTGTCTTTTGAAAAGGAATTAATAAAGAAAGATTCTTTATTAATGGATCCAAGGAAATTTTGAGGAAAGTGATCTGTCAATTTGTCTTTTTTGAAAATTGAAGATTCTTTCTTTTTGAAATTTCTTAAATTAATATTCTTAATTTGAGAAATCGATGTTCTTTTGAAATCATGAACATCTGCTGGAGATGTATGATGCATGAATTTGAAAATCAAATTTTGACCGAAAACATTGGTCTGAAGACCATTTTCGTTAGCTTGAAAAGGGGTAATTTGAACGATGAAAGGAATTCCAAGAATTGCTTCTTGATCCAAATCTTTCACCAAAAGAAACTCATTTTTGAAACAAATGTTTGATTTGAAAACATGAGCTTTTGAAAGTTTATTTTGAATGTTGAGCTTTTTGCCTCCTGCTCCGTAGAGACGTTCGGTAGTTTGCTCAAAGTATTTTGAAGGTATTAATCCTTCTCTGATGCAGTTTTGATCTGCTCCAGAATCAATTAATACTCTGGTGGTAATTTGAAAAGACTTGTCAACGATGATTTTCATTTGACAGTACCATTTTTGAAGTTGAATTCGATTAATAACATTAATCCGTTCTTCATCAGTTTGAAGAGGACTAAAATCATTAATACGAGAATCAGAAGATTCTTCTGAGGAAGAAGAAGAAGAATCAGAATCATTTTGATTTTGAATATTTGAAGAGGAATTTTTGATAATGGTAACATCAAGTTTAATTTCTTTAACCTGACGTTCCAAAAAGGAAATTTGAGACTTCATTTCCCTCACTTCTGATTTCAAATCAGATGATGAAGATTTAGAAGTAGATTCTTGATTAAATCTTTTTAGTATTTCTTTCATACTAAACGATTCATGGGTTTTTGAAGAAGAAGGAAGGAGCGAAGAGAACTTCTTCTTTAATTGAGGATTGTCAATCTGCTCAATTATTTCTTGAATAAGTTCTTCTTCTTTTGTAAGGACATTAATGGTTTTGCAACCACAAATACCTTTACCTTCGCAAGGATGAGAAGAGGAGGAAGAATTAGATTCATTATCAGAATCTTCTTGATGCTGATAAATCTTTTCTAATTCAGAATCATCATCGGATGATGAATGAAGAAGATTGAGAAGATCAATCTTAATATCTTCAGCAATTTGAAGATTATTAATTTTGTTCTTCATGGGACATTCGTTTGAATAATGACCAGTTTGATGACACTTGAAACAAGTGACCTTGACTGAATCACCAGTTTTTTGAAAATGTTTTGGTTTTGATTGAAATTTTTGAAAAGAATTCTTTTGAAAAGATTTTTGAAATTGAGGATGAGATTTTGAAGAAAATCTTTTGGAATTTTGAAAATTTCGTTTCCTCAGAAATGAAGGAAACTTCTTCTTGTTTTTTGAAGAGGGAGGAAGAATTTTTTCAAAACCATATTGTTCACAGAATGAACCCAACTCATGCTTAGACCCAAAACTTTCAGATTTGAGTTTGGCTTTGAGTTTGATATCATTACAGAGGGATAACCCTTCCTTATTGACGTAACTAACAAGTTCGCCATAAGTTAAGTCACCAAAAGGAATTGAATTGTTAAATTGAAGTTTGATTGAATTGCGAACTTTCTCTGCAAAAAGTTTAGGAAGTCCAGATAGAAATCTTTCTTTCCAGAACTCTTGATTGCAGTCGTCGCGAAGCATGACTCTGGTAAGGAAGATATCCTTATACCATCTGAAGTCGTGCAATTTTGGACAAGACAAATTCATCAGAATTTCTGACGATCTATCCTGGAGGAATTCAGGGGATCCAATAAAATGTTTGATAATGGCAAAAACAAGGGTCGTCAATGTATCAGAAACAATCTGATCATTTTCGGTTTTTGTGGCATTAATAACCTCTAAACGACTTGCATCGTTAAGGTAGTTAGACCACCATCCCTTTAATTGTCCAGTGAAGCCAATAATAAGATTATTACAAGCATTCACTTCATCAATCTTTTGACATCTGTAAGCATTGAAGCAAACATACATTTTATTGATAGTTTGAATAATCTGGAATTCCGTCATTCCATCAATATTCCATTCAACGATTTCGTCGCCTGAGAATGTCTCAGTGACTTTCCTTCTAAAAGATGATTCTTCTAAAAGTAAATCTGGTTGAGTAGGACGAGAATAGAATGTTGGAAGTTTTGAAGATTGAAATTTCAATCTGTTTACTTGAAGCGGTGCTTCTTCAACAAATTGGTTTTCGACATCTGAAATGTCAATTGTGTTGATGTTTTTTGAAGATGTGGACATTTTTGAAAATTGAGAGGCAAGCTCTTTAATCACTGCAGAATCAGTGTCTAAAGATTTCTTACCTAGATCAGGAGTAAGATTGGTTGGTTTGAAAAGCAACCTTTGATTACTCGAGGAAGATGAAGAAGAGGGAGAATCTCTAATGGAAGAAAAAGCATTAGAGGGAATTTTGAATTTGGCTTCAGTTTCAGAATTGGCTTCAATTCTGGTTAACTGATTACCAATAGTTTGAAGAACAATATTTGTGTAATTGTTCTGAATTTGAAGATTTCTGACATCAACAGTTTTGGCTGCTGCATTATCAGTTCTATCTTCAGGAATTTGTTTGAAAGGAGACGCAGTAACTTCTGCATTCCCATGAGGAATAACGATCTCTTCAAGAGGAGGATATTCCGATTTGAAAGTTTGATTGGAAGAAGTTTTCCAAGTTTTTTCTTTTGAAGATGAAGCTTGAATGGATTTGGATTTCGAAGGGGATTTGGGTTTGGAAGAAGATTTTGAAGGCTTCTTTTGTTTACCAAAAACTTTGAAATTAATCCATTTGAAAAACGAACTATCTTCTGGTTGAGCAAAGTACTCATCCCAGTAAGATTCAATTTCTTCTTTTGAAAAAGTTTGACGAAAAAGTTTCCTTAGGTTCTTGACCTTAGGAGACTGATCTTTTTTGAATTCAGATCTTCTATCAATGCTAGAAGAAATGACGTTGAGTTGAGAAGATAAACTTCTTCTGTGATGTTTCTTTCTCAGAAGAGGACTGTCTTCAGAAGGAGGCTGCATGTCAGATGCAGTAGGTGAATCTTGTCCAGATTCAGTATATTGAGGTTTTGGAATAACAGATTCAAAGTTGACATCTTTGAGTCTGCTGGATGAAGTTGAGAATTTTGAAGGAAAAACATTTGAATTTTGAAAATTTTGAAAAGATTTAGATGAACTAGATCTTGAAATGTTTGAAGAGTTGTTTGATGATTCTCCAAAGATCATCCTAACACTTCCATCAGGAAATGAAAGAATCTGATTAGGAGTATCAGATGAAGGAGGAGGCTCCGGTTTGGAGGCTCTTAGAATATCCCATTCTAAGCTCCTAGTTTGAAGATTCCATGGAATTCTCTTAGGAATCATGGTGTTAGTATGAAGATCATTCACCTCCATAAGAAGCGATTCGTTTCTTGGAGACGAACGAAGAGCACGAATGTTGAGATTCGTACCCAAGAGTTTGTAATATACTCTGTATATTACAGCGAATGAATTTGATTCATCCAAACTAAGATTCTTAGTTTGAACATGAAGTTTGAGAGTCTTTAAGATATGTTTGTCAAAAAGACTGACTGTGAAGTTTGGATAGCAGTTTGAAAAGATTGGACCAGATTCTAGATTTGATTCTAGAACTGTCAAGAGCGAATGCTCGAAGTTTGAATGTCTTTGATCACGAAGGGTAACCAAGACAGGAATGTCAAGTCCAAGTCTGAACAAGGGCTTGAGAGCAATTTGAACAAGACCAATATGTAAGAATTGAAATTTCTTACGATGTTCTTGTATGGAGTTTTTTGAAAGAAGAGCAAGCTCAGTATTTTGACCCAAAACATTCATGGTTTGTTCATGTGTTTTGATGATGTAATTTTGAGAAAAATCAAATCGACCAATTTCATAGATAGATCCTTTGTCTACCTTAGGAATTGTCCAATTATGCAATAATTGTTCAATTTGATGAATTTGAAGTTCACCTGTATTTTGAAAAGTTTCAGAATCATTTTGAAGTGATTCTTCAGTATTTTGAAAATTGTTTGACAAATTATTAGCTCTATTTCTAGAACTACCAGATCCTTTGAACCAACTGGAAAAAGAAGACATTGTCGGAACAAGGTAAGCTTGAAAGGTATTACTACCTGTAAATTGTTTGAGAAACAAGGCTAAGTTAAAGGTCGGACTTTTACCTACTCCCTCCACGTGGTCTTACCCGGGTCTTACACTCTTCTGCCCTGCCTCCGAGGTTTCGAACCATCCACTTACAGAACTTAACCTGTAAAACAAACTCAGAACAGATAACAACACTCTCCAAGGATAACTTGAACCTAAATGGCTCTGATACCAAATAGAACCCAGGTTAGATAGAACAAGGATATATATATATATATATATATATATATATATATATATATATATATATATATATATATATATGATTAAAAATAAATAAAGTTTTGGGTTGAAAAAAAATGAAATAATGATTTTGGACAACTTTAAAATAAAAAATGGACAAATGATTTAAATGAATTTAAATTTTTATCTTTTCGTTTTAATATAACAATATGGCTAGACGAGAGCGCTAATTTTGAAAATAGTGACTTTTAAGATTGGAAAGTCGCAGCAGCAAGTTCAGTAAAACTGACTTTTAAACTTGAAAATTTCTCGGTCGCTACACACCTTTTTTTGGGCTTGGACTTGGTTCGTCTCTTTTAATTTTTGGTTCACCACTGCTTTCAGAAGGTGTATCTGTTTGTATTATACCTTTTCTTTTTTTTTTTTTGGTAAATCTTGTTTGTTATCAATTTGTTTGATATTTAACGAATCGAATTGTGATTCAATTTCACTAATTCAGTAGCTCAATTTTTTGGTATAATTGGCATGAGAGACAGAGAGTTCCATTAACAATTTAATATTTTGTTGGAGACTTTCTGCCATTTTCTTAATTCCATCTTTTATATCATCAGTTTCCTCAATGAGAAAGTCCATTCGCACTCGGGCTTCTATCAGAGATTGTTTGATATTATCCATCAGCAAATTCTATATCCCTGCTCAGAAAATCTTCAAGATAATTATTAACTCCTTTAATATGAATTATATCAAAATTGTAAAATGATAAATAGACTTGCCATCTATGGAGTCTTCTATATTGTGGTTCTGATGGTAATTTATTTTTGACTAATCCTGCAACTTGAGAATTGTCAATTTCAACAGTGAATGTTTAGATAATAGGAATAATGAGAACCTCTGTATTTCTCTGATAATTGCTAATAATTCTTTTTCATAAGTGATATAATTTATTTCTGCTTGATTAAATGTCCTACAAGAATATCTGCATATTTCATTCAAATTTGTTTTTAATTTTGGTAAACTTTTACATTCTTCTTTGAGTGATTTAACAATTTCTATATGTTCTTCACTCCATCCTTTAGTATTTGTTTTCATGAGTAAAATCTAGATTTTATGTTTCTTTTTCGAAAGATTTTCAATAAATACTTCTGCATAATTTAAATATCCTAAGAACTTTTGTATTTGTTTTTTTTTTTATTCTAATTTATCTAGACAATTTTCTATCTTTTTAGATATATGAATTTGTAATTTTTTTTCCTTTTTTTTATCTATTGATAGTCCAAGAAAGTCAATTTCTTATTTTTCTATTATAGTTTTCTTTTTTGAAAGAACAATTCCTTCTTTTTTACATTCATTTATGAATCATTAAATGGTTTCTATGTTCCTCTTTATTATGAGAACGTATTAATATATCGTCAATATAAACAATTAAAAATCCATTGAATTTTCTAAATGTGTTGTCCATTTTCCTTTGAGATATATATATATATATATATTTGTGGTGCATTTTTTAAACCAAATGACATAACCATCAATTCATACTTACCTTGAGGTGTACTAAATGTTGTATATTGTATACTATCTTCTTCCATTTTAATTTGTCAAAATACTGATTTACAATCAAATTTAGAATAATATTGTTTCCCTTTTGCAAGGTTCATTAATGCTTCTTCATTTGGTAAAAATGTATCCATCAAATTTGGTATAATTGTTTAATTCTTTATAACTTATCATCATTCTAGCATTTCCTCTCATTTGTTCAGAATGTTTCATTACCATAAAGGTTGGACTACTATGAGGTCCATTACTAGGTCTAATAAGTTTTTGATCAAACAATTCTTTTATTTGGGTTTTGAATTCTTGTGTATGTTGTATGGTATATATCAGTGGTCTAACTCTTATAATAATATTTTCTGTTAATTCTATCTTTGCTCTAGAGTGACGTGGTTTCCAAAATAATAATGGATTTCTCCATAAATTTTTTCCATACTTATTTCTATTTCTGTTTTTAGGACTTTTTTTTATATCTTATACTTTTATTTTTTATTTCATTTTGTGTAATTAGTTTTTTCTCCCATTTATCACCACACTGGGCTGGCTAAACTCTGTAAGGTTTAAATTCTCTTGGTATTTTTAATAAATGTGTGCAAGATGTTTGTAACATTATCATATAATTATTTTGTAAGTAATATTGAAATTGCTAGATAAAATCATTTCTTAGTAATATATCACATTCTAATTTATCATAACTATATATTTTGTTTATTACAATTTGTTTGCTTTCAAGTATTATATCGACTTTATCAGCACTATTGATTATTTGGGTACTTTCTCCTGTTACACCTTTTATTTTTATCTTATTATTGGTATTCCATGATTTGATTAAGACTCCTAGCTATTGATATATATCACTTTCTGTATCAATTAATGCACAGGTTCTTATATTTGTTTCAACAATAGTAATTTATATATAAACAGCTAATGGAAAGCTAATTTGGTTATTCATTTAGCTTTTCTACATAATATAATTTGGTTATTATGAGTTATATATAATCCTTCTTTTTTATACTATAGTCTTCCAATCCATTTGAGAAACTCATTCCTAATATATATGAGGACCTATATCGTTACTGCTATCTATATAACATGGTACTAAAAGATTAATTCCTCATATTTTTATTGGTACTTTAACTTATAATTCAGTAGTATGTGATTGTCTATCAAAATTAATTTATCTATATGATTCAGTTCTGTGAGCTATCAATCCTTTATTTTTATTTGAAGCTGTATAACATTCACTAGCTCATGTATCTATTAATATATTTGATCCTTTTATATGTGCTTTTCCATTGAAATATTCATCTTTTATTTTCATATTTCCAACATTTTTATGAAATTTTATTTCTCTCATATTACTAGTTTCTCCTAATTGTCTTCTATTAGGTACGCTAAGACTTCTTGATCTTTTAGTTAATCTTTCATCTTCAAATGTTATTTTATTATCAGGGTATTATTCCTTTCTTAATTTTATAATTCCAGGTTTATTTTTTGTTATGCAAAGTTACAATTTTCTGGGATTAAGTTTATATGTCTGTTTGGTTCCACAACTTTACTAATATCTTTGCATTCTTTATGGACTTCAATATATAATTTTTTACAGTAAATGTTTCCATAATTAGAATTAGTGAATGTATATAATGCTCTATGTTCTCTAGTTATAATTTGATCTCCTGGTTACATTAAATTATTTCTATGTAGTTTGAAATGTAGACTTCAAACTTCATTAAAGTTTCTATCTTTCACTGAGACACAATATGTTGGGTAACATGTAAATATTAATTTCTGATATGCTAGATTTCCTTCTATTATTTCTAAATGGCTATCTTTCAAATTTATTATTCTTCCATCATGTAAACTTACAATTAAAAGTGAATCTATCTCTTTTCTGAATAGATTTAAACATTATTTGCATTCCTGCTAGATAATAAATATATTGAATCTTTTTCACTTTGTTTCTTATTAATTTTTGTTAGTAATTCCATAACTGTATTTTTTGTCAAAAGATTTAATTTATGGGTTCCTTGAGTTGTTCTAACATATTTTGCATTTTGCATTTTATGATATTCATTTATTGCTATCATATCTATTCTCCATATTCTGTCTAAAATTTCCCATTTTTCTACTTTCAAATCTAAGGATAATTTTTGTATTTTCTTAAACTTATTATTAGCAAATGTTATTTTTAATCCATAACCATCTATTCCTTCATATTCTTTTACATCTATATTATTGTTTTCTATCTCTTCTATTTCTCTATTCAGATTCAGATTCATTAATTTCTGAATTTTTTTACTTATGTAAACTTCTTGATCATAGTATTCTTCAATATCAGATATTTCACTTAGTTCACTTTCCATTTCTTGATATTCTTTTTGTAATATTTTGACTTTTTTTCTTATTACAATTAGAGCTTATATGTCACATTTCTCCACAATTCCAACATTTACATTGGCTTTTATCTTTTTTTATAAGGTTTATTTTTCTGTTTCTTTATTTGGATTATATTTTCTTTTATAATATATCTTCTCCTAGGTTTTATATATTTTTTTTCTAAAATTCTTGAATTTTTTGAACTTTCTATTTTATATTTTCTTTAGTATTTCTTCTTTCGAGATTACATTCTCATTGTATAGGTTTTTCCTTATCTTCACAACATATTCCGGTCAATTTTCCTGATTTTTTTGATAATTGTCTTTGTTGGCATATATATGCTAATCTTTCAAATAGAAATTTTATTCTTGATCCTAGAGTTCTGTGTATTTCAGGGTTGTCTCTAACAATTTTTTCAAATTCTATCTTAAAATATATTCCCCACGAACCTAGTAATTTATTATAATACATATCTTTGTATACTTCTTGATTTTAATTACTGTAAAATTGAACATAACAGTAATCTTTAAATTCACAAATGTATTCTTTAATTTTACACATCACAGATTGTTAAATTTATTAATTTGACTCTAGCATTGTTTTTTTCCCTTATTAATTCTTCTTCAGCATTACCTATCTAGTTTTCTCCTATAAATTCATCTGTTATGTATTGTATTAATCTTTGTATTCCTTCTCTATCTGATTTTATTATTTTTGTTTGAACATTTCTTCTTATTAATGTTTTTGTATCATTACTTATTCATTCCCACCAATTTCTAACATTTCCTTCAAATGATGCAACTAAGAAATCTATTCTTCTTTCAGTATTTTCCCATGTATCATCGTTATTATATAAAAAAAATATATATATATTATTGAATCTGCCTAAGTTAATAAGGCTTTCTTAGTATCTATTTTACAATTTAAATCTAATTTTGTTCCTCCATGATTAATATATTTATCATAATTATCATTTGGTTAAAATCTATCTCTGTTTTTATTTCCTTTTGGTGGTTGTCTATCTCTAATCATGTCATAATATTGTCTATGTAGTTTACTATATGTGTAGCGCCCCGAGTTCCGTATACCCGATTCACTACGTCATTTTCTGTCTAAATTTTTCGAATAATATTTTTTTGCGGAAGAAATAATTGAAATTCATTTTTGGCAACATTAAATAAACTGTAATGGCCGCTAAAATTGAAAACATTTATGAAACCATTTGAAATAGTAAATCGAACCATTAATATTGTAAAGAAATTGCCAATATCATAATTTCTCAAATAAATGAACTTCTCTAAAATATTCGATTGTTTGGAAAATACGGAAATCATTAACGTCAAACTTTCAACCGTTCAACGATTATTGCCACCATCATTCATCGCTCGCCACCGTCTCCGAAATCTGCAAAACTGTTAAAAGTAGGGTGAGTATTTCATGGGGGAAATACTCAGTAGACTCATCGCAAATTAATTTAATTTATAAGATGATTAAACACATAAATCCCGGCTCTTTATAAAACGGGCATTGATAGAGCTTCTTTATAAAACTGCTCTTGATAAAACTCATATTGTGCATTACAGCACGGGACATATTTTGCAAATCATATGCTCTTTGAAAACATCTCTTTGAAAACAGTTCTTTGAAAACCATATACTTATAAAACATTTTAATTATGCCAAGCATAATTTCTTTTGAAAGCATAACATAAGATAGGATTGAAATCCTCATAAACATAAGAATTTTACCGAACTTAGGTGGTAAGAATTCTTATGTAGTAAAATCATAATAACAGTAAGTTTTCATCATAACATAGGATAAAATCGAAATCCTCATAAACATAAGAATTTTACCGAACTTAGGTGGTAAGAATTCTTATGTAGTAAGTATACCAAGCATAATTTTCTGAAATTCATAGGGATCAATTGCATCATAACATAAGATAGGATCAAAATCCTCATAAACATATGCGACAGGAATTTTACCGAACTTAGGTGGTAAATCCTCATAAACATATGGAAAGATAGGAATTTTACCGAACTTCGTGGCAAATCCTCATAAACATAGGAGACACAAGAATGTTACCGAACTTAGGTGGCAAGAATTCTTATGTGTAGCGCTACTAAAACTCCGGTCCCCTTAACATATCATAACTTATCATATGGGACCCAAAACAATCTTGGTAGATTGATTTCATAGCAATGATCCAAAAAAAACATTTTCGTGAAGCATAGGGTATACTTACTTTTCGTAAAAACATAAAGTATATTTTCTTTTCATAAAAACATACTTACTTTTCATAACAACATAAGGTATATTTACCTTTCATAAAAACATACTTGTTTTTCTTAAAAATTGACTTTCACAAGTCACATGACATTCATATGAAATCATAATTTAAATCAATTAATAAGTGCGAGTCTACCTCAAATCCGACGAGTGCAAAGTTGAGCGAGAATGACTTCAATTTCTTTAAATTCTCCGTACGCTTCGTCTTAACCAATAAGTCACTTTAGTATATCGAATATATAGTTCAAAATGATAAATTATAATTTTGAGGACTAAAATTGATGTTTTGAAAGTTGAGGGACTAAAATGAATACTTTTGAAAGTTGAGGGATTAAAATGAATACTTTTGAAACTTGAGCTTAAAATCAAATAAAGTAAATCAGCAGGGACTGAATTGATCAGAATTTTAAAATGAAAGGGCTGATTAAAATCATTTAAAACTTAAGGGCTGAAATTGATAAGTTTTTAAAACTGAAGGACTGATTTGAAACAATTAAAAACGTTAGGGACTGATTTGCAAATTCTGGAAATAAATAATATATCATTCAGATCTTTTCTCTCTCTCATAACTCACTCACTCTCTCACGATCTCTCTCTCTCAGAGAACAAAAAAAAACGAAGGAGGCGATCGAGTAATACCGCCGGTGATTCGCCGGCGCTAGGTGAGGCGAAGGACGGTAAAGTGTGGGAGTTCTGATTTGAGGAAGCTTTGATGCGAGATAGGTTTGAATCAGAGATTTATCGAGGCTCAAAGTCGCGGTTTAAGGTAGCGATTTCCGGTTGTAAATCCGGTCAAAACAGTCGGCGGTCGAGGTAAGTAAGTATTTGGGATAACTTATTCTGGGTTTTCAGTTTTGATTTTGGGTTTGATTTGTGACTGAGGATGATGGTTTTGGGTGGTGATGATTCGGTGGTTGGGTGATGATGACTTGGTGGTTTTACAGTGATTACGTTGGTGATGAAGATGGTGAGTTGGATGGGCTGAGTTGGTTGCGTGGCGGTTTGGAGCTGCAACGAAAACTGGTTGCAGGGTGGTTTTGATGTATTGGTTGCGATGATTGGGTTGTTGGCGATGATGATGATGAACGGATGTTTGATCTTGAAGGTTGGTGTTCATTTGGTGATTTAGAGTTGAGTAGTGGTGGTCGGAGGTGGTGATGTCGTCTGATGATTGTAGCTAGGTACGGTGGTGGCTGGATTGAGGAGGTGGTGAATTAAATTTGAATGAGGCAGTGGTGGATGTTGAAAGAAATGGCATTGTGGTTGATTGATGAAGATGATGCAGGGTGTTTGATCTTGGCCGGGGTGGTGGTGATTTGGGTATTAAATTTGGCATTCATGAGGTTCTTGGTTTTGTGCAGTGAGCAAGAATGGCAGTGAAGGTGATGATACAGATTTCTTGGGTGATGGAGCTGCAGGTTGATGCCAATACGATGATGGTGGATCGACAGCTTTGGTGAATTGAGTGTTTAACAGAGTGATGGTGAGGGCTGTTCTTGATCAGGCTGGTTGGGGGGGTGGTTCTTGGTTGTGGATAATTGGGCTATGGTTGATCAGTGGCTGTTTTGGGGCGGAGGTATACTGCAGTGGTGTAGGGAGGAGGCTGAAATGGATCGAGATGTGAATTCTAGTGGTGGCTGAATTGTGGTGATGATATTGGGTTGTGCATATTGATAAAATGGAATTGGTTGTGGCTTGAATTAGATAAAGCTTGGTGGTTTGAATTGTGAAAATGGAACAATGGCAGTGATGGTATTGAAAATAATACGTGTGTGTGATGATGTTGATGGAGGAAAGCTGGAGAAAATGACTTAAATTGAAGAAAGTATAGTGGAGAGTTAGGTATGAGATGGGGTGGAAAGTGGAGGGAATCGTTGAGTGGAATTGGTGATGATAATGATGATGCTTCAATAGGTTAGATGCTGGGATTATTGTATTGATTTAGAAATTATAATAAAGTATAGTGGAATACATCAGAATTGGAGGAATCTTTGATTAAGAATTGTATTTAAAACTGATATATTTTGGACTGAAAATAAATCTGAGAATAAATAAATTTTGATATAAAATTGAATTACTTATTTTGGACTTGAAATAATTTAAATAAGGAAAATTGAGATATTTTAATAATTTTGGAATTCAAAATGATTTTGAAAATAATATTTTGAATAAATAATTAAAATAACATAATTTTAGAAATTCGGATTTTAATTTAAAATCGAACAAATTCGATATTTCTTGACTTGGCTAGACGAATCCGTCGCGGCATTAATTTCAAAACAATAGCGACTCAATTTTCTAAATATTAAAATAATTATTTATTGCATAAAAATTCTGGGTTGCTATAATCTTACCTCCTTAAAATAATTTCGTCCTCGAAATTAAACTTACTTAATCTTATAATTTCTGAATACTTAATCAGAATCTCTTCTTCTTATCATCGAAAATTCTCAAAATAATCAAAACAATTACCTGAATATTATCTCTACGCAATATACCCAAACATATCAACATAATATCATCAACTTATCTTTCCAATATTTGTAACCCAAAATTCAGTAAACAAATATCTCCCAAAACTAAGATTATATACTTAAATGTCACCACATTTCCTGCAAAGTATTTCTTTCACTTGTATATACGTATGAATTCTGATTCAATACGGTACTCATTTTACTTTCCACGTATCATCACACTATACCAAGATTATCATTATTAAAACAAAATATCAGTACCCATAATCCAAGAAAATATTCCAAATCTCCAATCAAATCTCCTTTATCGATAAAATTTAACAGCGCATTACTTCTTGTCTCCTCTTTTCATTAAAATAATCCTGCGCTTTCTTGCTGGTCACAACATTACGCGGATTCACTCAGATCCTTTGCGCTTTTAAATAGTTCATGCTGGGAAGAGGTTGAATCATCAAACAATGGATATCATTCTTTCTAACATTCGCAAGTATTATTCCAGTCTTCCTATGAATGATCTGAGAAAGATCTATAGAATAAGGCTCGAAAGATTGAGGTTGCTAATGGCTCATGATATTCCAGAAGATGTTCGCTGGTTGATAGAAGCAAAGGTTCGACTATCTGGTGAATTACCATCAACATTTCCAAAACATATGCCTGGTTTAGGCAAAAGCACGTTTGCAAAGAAACGAAGAGCAAAAAGACTGGGTGGTTGCTACAAATGTGCTCGTTGGAACTGTAATACACGTTGCAAATCAGTAGGATATTCTTCTACTAATCGGGATGATAAAATCGAATTCATAAAGGGTGGACTGAGTAAGGAGTCTTTGGATGATATTCGACTGACTCTTGAGACGCACCCAAGTGGTTATGTACAACGTGAACTTCTCTCCTTATACGCTCAGTTTAACGAGGACAAAAATCGTTATAGTCTCCAAAATATAATAGCAAAAGATCCTGTTTGCCAGTCTGTTTTACAAAATGAGGTTTCTGGCAGTTCAGCAATGTTATAAGGTAAATCTTTTAAAATATTTTGCTGCTTTCTTTCACGCGTTTTGAAAATAAAATATATTTTCCTTTTCTCGAGTTTTGATAAAGCTGGAAATAAAATATTAAATCGCCGAAAGGTGACAGCCTCGATACGATAAAAATATTCAAAAGTGGGCTGATTTTGTCAAAAGTAAATCTTTACTTTTTCAGAATCAATCAAAAACAGTAAATTTTTCCGGCTTTAAATAGCCAAACATATTTCATAGTTCAGGCATCCCAAAATCACATCTTCTTCGTAAGTTTTCCCTTCTATACTATCAAAGATGGAAGCACCAAAACTTCGACAAATCAAAACTATTTGTGTATTTTGTGGATCAAAAGTAGGGAAAGGCTTCGGTTATCTAGAAGCGGCTGTAGATCTTGGAAAGAAACTGGGGGAAAAAGGTATCACTCTTGTATATGGGGGTGGTAGCAGTGGTCTAATGGGTTGTGTTTCCCAATCTGCTCTTGCAGAGAAATCAAAAGTAATCGGTGTCATACCTGTCCCTTTGGTAGATGTTGCAGGCAAAACACGAGGGCATGAAGTTCAAACCTTATCCATCCATGAACGCATAACTTGTATGCTATATGGTTCTGATGCCTTTATAGCCCTGCCCGGAGGTTTTGGTACCTTAGAAGAAATCTTTAACATTACCTCGTGGGCTCAACTAGATCTCCATACTAAGCCTATTGGGCTTCTGAATGTTAACAATTTCTTTGATGGTTTGTTAACCTTTCTTGATTATGCTGTGGAACAGGGATTCATCTCTCCATTTTCCAGAAGGCTTCTTATTTCTGCTCCTACTATTGATGAACTACTGGATAAGCTGCAGTCATATATCTCAATACAAGATCCAGCAGGGGTTAAGATAGATTGGTCGCAAGGAAGGGGAATCAAGCGAAAATGGAGTCCGGTTAATGTAAACTTAACTCTTTGAATCTTAGAATAGGTGGGGGTAGAGTACGGAGTATTCTCACTCTCGAGACACCCCTCCATTTACTAGGATTTCCTTAATGTTTAAATCTTGTGTGTACTTCAAAGATTCCAGGTGGTAGATTACGGAGTATTCTTACTCTCGAAACACACCTCTTTGAAGGTTTCTTTATTTCCTCAAAAGATCAGAGGTGGTAGGATACGGCTACTCCGGAAACACATCTCTCATTCTGAGGATCTTTCCATGTTTTTCTCTTATGCTTTCATGTGTTTCATGTATTTCCTTTCCAGTGTGACTCTTGTGTGTTCTCCTTATGAGAAAATAATAAAATCTCTGTTATCATCTACTAAATCTCGTTTGATGTAAATGAACTTGCATGTCTAAACTTAATTCCTTTAGTAGATGCTTATCATATTATGCTCTTAATTCCAAATGATAAAATTCTGGATAGAGTCTCCCTTGTAATTTGGACTTATCCAAACCATAAGCATACTTCATAACTCACAATAATAAATAACTCCACATTTGATCACAACGATCTAAAAATATTGAAAATGATTCCAACACTTCAATATCATCAAAATATCTCATAATTCAATTCATAATTCCTCAACATAACAATTTCAAATCATATTTTTCAATATCACAATATCACTTCCTTCCATACCTTAATTGGCTCAAAAGTTATTCCTACTTATAAATATATGCCATAAATCATATTCCCAAAATTTATTCACAAAGCCAAACTTCATAATAAATTTCTCTTCAACATAGAGGCATAATAAATTAACTCAACATAATATCCATTACTTAATTCTCAATAAAATCATATTATTCCCATTATGCTCAACACTCGTTTTCTTTTAAAAAATTTCTCATACTCATACATTAAAGCATATAAGTTATGACAAAGCATAACAACATCATTATTTTCGAAGAAATACATTCTTATTTCTCATAAATCATAAGTATCCGAAATACTCTTCATTCTTTCTCATAAATCAATAAAATGAGTATTCGAAATACTGAAATAACTTTAAACATCATAAACTTCTTTACCTCGGAGTTGGTGGAACGAATGATGGCAGTGGCAATCTTCATCAATAAAATTTTATAATGGAAAATATTTCTTGAAAATTCTTTTTGAAAATTTTTCCAGTCTACAGAAACGCAGACTAGCTCTGATACCAACTTGTAGCGCCCCGAGTTCCGTATACCCGATTCACTACGTCATTTTCTGTCTAAATTTTTCGAATAATATTTTTTTGCGGAAGAAATAATTGAAATTCATTTTTGGCAACATTAAATAAACTGTAATGGCCGCTAAAATTGAAAACATTTATGAAACCATTTGAAATAGTAAATCGAACCATTAATATTGTAAAGAAATTGCCAATATCATAATTTCTCAAATAAATGAACTTCTCTAAAATATTCGATTGTTTGGAAAATACGGAAATCATTAACGTCAAACTTTCAACCGTTCAACGATTATTGCCACCATCATTCATCGCTCGCCACCGTCTCCGAAATCTGCAAAACTGTTAAAAGTAGGGTGAGTATTTCATGGGGGAAATACTCAGTAGACTCATCGCAAATTAATTTAATTTATAAGATGATTAAACACATAAATCCCGGCTCTTTATAAAACGGGCATTGATAGAGCTTCTTTATAAAACTGCTCTTGATAAAACTCATATTGTGCATTACAGCACGGGACATATTTTGCAAATCATATGCTCTTTGAAAACATCTCTTTGAAAACAGTTCTTTGAAAACCATATACTTATAAAACATTTTAATTATGCCAAGCATAATTTCTTTTGAAAGCATAACATAAGATAGGATTGAAATCCTCATAAACATAAGAATTTTACCGAACTTAGGTGGTAAGAATTCTTATGTAGTAAAATCATAATAACAGTAAGTTTTCATCATAACATAGGATAAAATCGAAATCCTCATAAACATAAGAATTTTACCGAACTTAGGTGGTAAGAATTCTTATGTAGTAAGTATACCAAGCATAATTTTCTGAAATTCATAGGGATCAATTGCATCATAACATAAGATAGGATCAAAATCCTCATAAACATATGCGACAGGAATTTTACCGAACTTAGGTGGTAAATCCTCATAAACATATGGAAAGATAGGAATTTTACCGAACTTCGTGGCAAATCCTCATAAACATAGGAGACACAAGAATGTTACCGAACTTAGGTGGCAAGAATTCTTATGTGTAGCGCTACTAAAACTCCGGTCCCCTTAACATATCATAACTTATCATATGGGACCCAAAACAATCTTGGTAGATTGATTTCATAGCAATGATCCAAAAAAAACATTTTCGTGAAGCATAGGGTATACTTACTTTTCGTAAAAACATAAAGTATATTTTCTTTTCATAAAAACATACTTACTTTTCATAACAACATAAGGTATATTTACCTTTCATAAAAACATACTTGTTTTTCTTAAAAATTGACTTTCACAAGTCACATGACATTCATATGAAATCATAATTTAAATCAATTAATAAGTGCGAGTCTACCTCAAATCCGACGAGTGCAAAGTTGAGCGAGAATGACTTCAATTTCTTTAAATTCTCCGTACGCTTCGTCTTAACCAATAAGTCACTTTAGTATATCGAATATATAGTTCAAAATGATAAATTATAATTTTGAGGACTAAAATTGATGTTTTGAAAGTTGAGGGACTAAAATGAATACTTTTGAAAGTTGAGGGATTAAAATGAATACTTTTGAAACTTGAGCTTAAAATCAAATAAAGTAAATCAGCAGGGACTGAATTGATCAGAATTTTAAAATGAAAGGGCTGATTAAAATCATTTAAAACTTAAGGGCTGAAATTGATAAGTTTTTAAAACTGAAGGACTGATTTGAAACAATTAAAAACGTTAGGGACTGATTTGCAAATTCTGGAAATAAATAATATATCATTCAGATCTTTTCTCTCTCTCATAACTCACTCACTCTCTCACGATCTCTCTCTCTCTCAGAGAACAAAAAAAAACGGAGGAGGCGATCGAGTAATACCGCCGGTGATTCGCCGGCGCTAGGTGAGGCGAAGGACGGTAAAGTGTGGGAGTTCTGATTTGAGGAAGCTTTGATGCGAGATAGGTTTGAATCAGAGATTTATCGAGGCTCAAAGTCGCGATTTAAGGTAGCGATTTCCGGTTGTAAATCCGGTCAAAACAGTCGGCGGTCGAGGTAAGTAAGTATTTGGGATAACTTATTCTGGGTTTTCAGTTTTGATTTTGGGTTTGATTTGTGACTGAGGATGATGGTTTTGGGTGGTGATGATTCGGTGGTTGGGTGATGATGACTTGGTGGTTTTACAGTGATTACGTTGGTGATGAAGATGGTGAGTTGGATGGGCTGAGTTGGTTGCGTGGCGGTTTGGAGCTGCAACGAAAACTGGTTGCAGGGTGGTTTTGATGTATTGGTTGCGATGATTGGGTTGTTGGCGATGATGATGATGAACGGATGTTTGATCTTGAAGGTTGGTGTTCATTTGGTGATTTAGAGTTGAGTAGTGGTGGTCGGAGGTGGTGATGTCGTCTGATGATTGTAGCTAGGTACGGTGGTGGCTGGATTGAGGAGGTGGTGAATTAAATTTGAATGAGGCAGTGGTGGATGTTGAAAGAAATGGCATTGTGGTTGATTGATGAAGATGATGCAGGGTGTTTGATCTTGGCCGGGGTGGTGGTGATTTGGGTATTAAATTTGGCATTCATGAGGTTCTTGGTTTTGTGCAGTGAGCAAGAATGGCAGTGAAGGTGATGATACAGATTTCTTGGGTGATGGAGCTGCAGGTTGATGCCAATACGATGATGGTGGATCGACAGCTTTGGTGAATTGAGTGTTTAACAGAGTGATGGTGAGGGCTGTTCTTGATCAGGCTGGTTGGGGGGGTGGTTCTTGGTTGTGGATAATTGGGCTATGGTTGATCAGTGGCTGTTTTGGGGCGGAGGTATACTGCAGTGGTGTAGGGAGGAGGCTGAAATGGATCGAGATGTGAATTCTAGTGGTGGCTGAATTGTGGTGATGATATTGGGTTGTGCATATTGATAAAATGGAATTGGTTGTGGCTTGAATTAGATAAAGCTTGGTGGTTTGAATTGTGAAAATGGAACAATGGCAGTGATGGTATTGAAAATAATACGTGTGTGTGATGATGTTGATGGAGGAAAGCTGGAGAAAATGACTTAAATTGAAGAAAGTATAGTGGAGAGTTAGGTATGAGATGGGGTGGAAAGTGGAGGGAATCGTTGAGTGGAATTGGTGATGATAATGATGATGCTTCAATAGGTTAGATGCTGGGATTATTGTATTGATTTAGAAATTATAATAAAGTATAGTGGAATACATCAGAATTGGAGGAATCTTTGATTAAGAATTGTATTTAAAACTGATATATTTTGGACTGAAAATAAATCTGAGAATAAATAAATTTTGATATAAAATTGAATTACTTATTTTGGACTTGAAATAATTTAAATAAGGAAAATTGAGATATTTTAATAATTTTGGAATTCAAAATGATTTTGAAAATAATATTTTGAATAAATAATTAAAATAACATAATTTTAGAAATTCGGATTTTAATTTAAAATCGAACAAATTCGATATTTCTTGACTTGGCTAGACGAATCCGTCGCGGCATTAATTTCAAAACAATAGCGACTCAATTTTCTAAATATTAAAATAATTATTTATTGCATAAAAATTCTGGGTTGCTATAATCTTACCTCCTTAAAATAATTTCGTCCTCGAAATTAAACTTACTTAATCTTATAATTTCTGAATACTTAATCAGAATCTCTTCTTCTTATCATCGAAAATTCTCAAAATAATCAAAACAATTACCTGAATATTATCTCTACGCAATATACCCAAACATATCAACATAATATCATCAACTTATCTTTCCAATATTTGTAACCCAAAATTCAGTAAACAAATATCTCCCAAAACTAAGATTATATACTTAAATGTCACCACATTTCCTGCAAAGTATTTCTTTCACTTGTATATACGTATGAATTCTGATTCAATACGGTACTCATTTTACTTTCCACGTATCATCACACTATACCAAGATTATCATTATTAAAACAAAATATCAGTACCCATAATCCAAGAAAATATTCCAAATCTCCAATCAAATCTCCTTTATCGATAAAATTTAACAGCGCATTACTTCTTGTCTCCTCTTTTCATTAAAATAATCCTGCGCTTTCTTGCTGGTCACAACATTACGCGGATTCACTCAGATCCTTTGCGCTTTTAAATAGTTCATGCTGGGAAGAGGTTGAATCATCAAACAATGGATATCATTCTTTCTAACATTCGCAAGTATTATTCCAGTCTTCCTATGAATGATCTGAGAAAGATCTATAGAATAAGGCTCGAAAGATTGAGGTTGCTAATGGCTCATGATATTCCAGAAGATGTTCGCTGGTTGATAGAAGCAAAGGTTCGACTATCTGGTGAATTACCATCAACATTTCCAAAACATATGCCTGGTTTAGGCAAAAGCACGTTTGCAAAGAAACGAAGAGCAAAAAGACTGGGTGGTTGCTACAAATGTGCTCGTTGGAACTGTAATACACGTTGCAAATCAGTAGGATATTCTTCTACTAATCGGGATGATAAAATCGAATTCATAAAGGGTGGACTGAGTAAGGAGTCTTTGGATGATATTCGACTGACTCTTGAGACGCACCCAAGTGGTTATGTACAACGTGAACTTCTCTCCTTATACGCTCAGTTTAACGAGGACAAAAATCGTTATAGTCTCCAAAATATAATAGCAAAAGATCCTGTTTGCCAGTCTGTTTTACAAAATGAGGTTTCTGGCAGTTCAGCAATGTTATAAGGTAAATCTTTTAAAATATTTTGCTGCTTTCTTTCACGCGTTTTGAAAATAAAATATATTTTCCTTTTCTCGAGTTTTGATAAAGCTGGAAATAAAATATTAAATCGCCGAAAGGTGACAGCCTCGATACGATAAAAATATTCAAAAGTGGGCTGATTTTGTCAAAAGTAAATCTTTACTTTTTCAGAATCAATCAAAAACAGTAAATTTTTCCGGCTTTAAATAGCCAAACATATTTCATAGTTCAGGCATCCCAAAATCACATCTTCTTCGTAAGTTTTCCCTTCTATACTATCAAAGATGGAAGCACCAAAACTTCGACAAATCAAAACTATTTGTGTATTTTGTGGATCAAAAGTAGGGAAAGGCTTCGGTTATCTAGAAGCGGCTGTAGATCTTGGAAAGAAACTGGGGGAAAAAGGTATCACTCTTGTATATGGGGGTGGTAGCAGTGGTCTAATGGGTTGTGTTTCCCAATCTGCTCTTGCAGAGAAATCAAAAGTAATCGGTGTCATACCTGTCCCTTTGGTAGATGTTGCAGGCAAAACACGAGGGCATGAAGTTCAAACCTTATCCATCCATGAACGCATAACTTGTATGCTATATGGTTCTGATGCCTTTATAGCCCTGCCCGGAGGTTTTGGTACCTTAGAAGAAATCTTTAACATTACCTCGTGGGCTCAACTAGATCTCCATACTAAGCCTATTGGGCTTCTGAATGTTAACAATTTCTTTGATGGTTTGTTAACCTTTCTTGATTATGCTGTGGAACAGGGATTCATCTCTCCATTTTCCAGAAGGCTTCTTATTTCTGCTCCTACTATTGATGAACTACTGGATAAGCTGCAGTCATATATCTCAATACAAGATCCAGCAGGGGTTAAGATAGATTGGTCGCAAGGAAGGGGAATCAAGCGAAAATGGAGTCCGGTTAATGTAAACTTAACTCTTTGAATCTTAGAATAGGTGGGGGTAGAGTACGGAGTATTCTCACTCTCGAGACACCCCTCCATTTACTAGGATTTCCTTAATGTTTAAATCTTGTGTGTACTTCAAAGATTCCAGGTGGTAGATTACGGAGTATTCTTACTCTCGAAACACACCTCTTTGAAGGTTTCTTTATTTCCTCAAAAGATCAGAGGTGGTAGGATACGGCTACTCCGGAAACACATCTCTCATTCTGAGGATCTTTCCATGTTTTTCTCTTATGCTTTCATGTGTTTCATGTATTTCCTTTCCAGTGTGACTCTTGTGTGTTCTCCTTATGAGAAAATAATAAAATCTCTGTTATCATCTACTAAATCTCGTTTGATGTAAATGAACTTGCATGTCTAAACTTAATTCCTTTAGTAGATGCTTATCATATTATGCTCTTAATTCCAAATGATAAAATTCTGGATAGAGTCTCCCTTGTAATTTGGACTTATCCAAACCATAAGCATACTTCATAACTCACAATAATAAATAACTCCACATTTGATCACAACGATCTAAAAATATTGAAAATGATTCCAACACTTCAATATCATCAAAATATCTCATAATTCAATTCATAATTCCTCAACATAACAATTTCAAATCATATTTTTCAATATCACAATATCACTTCCTTCCATACCTTAATTGGCTCAAAAGTTATTCCTACTTATAAATATATGCCATAAATCATATTCCCAAAATTTATTCACAAAGCCAAACTTCATAATAAATTTCTCTTCAACATAGAGGCATAATAAATTAACTCAACATAATATCCATTACTTAATTCTCAATAAAATCATATTATTCCCATTATGCTCAACACTCGTTTTCTTTTAAAAAATTTCTCATACTCATACATTAAAGCATATAAGTTATGACAAAGCATAACAACATCATTATTTTCGAAGAAATACATTCTTATTTCTCATAAATCATAAGTATCCGAAATACTCTTCATTCTTTCTCATAAATCAATAAAATGAGTATTCGAAATACTGAAATAACTTTAAACATCATAAACTTCTTTACCTCGGAGTTGGTGGAACGAATGATGGCAGTGGCAATCTTCATCAATAAAATTTTATAATGGAAAATATTTCTTGAAAATTCTTTTTGAAAATTTTTCCAGTCTACAGAAACGCAGACTAGCTCTGATACCAACTTGTAGCGCCCCGAGTTCCGTATACCCGATTCACTACGTCATTTTCTGTCTAAATTTTTCGAATAATATTTTTTTGCGGAAGAAATAATTGAAATTCATTTTTGGCAACATTAAATAAACTGTAATGGCCGCTAAAATTGAAAACATTTATGAAACCATTTGAAATAGTAAATCGAACCATTAATATTGTAAAGAAATTGCCAATATCATAATTTCTCAAATAAATGAACTTCTCTAAAATATTCGATTGTTTGGAAAATACGGAAATCATTAACGTCAAACTTTCAACCGTTCAACGATTATTGCCACCATCATTCATCGCTCGCCACCGTCTCCGAAATCTGCAAAACTGTTAAAAGTAGGGTGAGTATTTCATGGGGGAAATACTCAGTAGACTCATCGCAAATTAATTTAATTTATAAGATGATTAAACACATAAATCCCGGCTCTTTATAAAACGGGCATTGATAGAGCTTCTTTATAAAACTGCTCTTGATAAAACTCATATTGTGCATTACAGCACGGGACATATTTTGCAAATCATATGCTCTTTGAAAACATCTCTTTGAAAACAGTTCTTTGAAAACCATATACTTATAAAACATTTTAATTATGCCAAGCATAATTTCTTTTGAAAGCATAACATAAGATAGGATTGAAATCCTCATAAACATAAGAATTTTACCGAACTTAGGTGGTAAGAATTCTTATGTAGTAAAATCATAATAACAGTAAGTTTTCATCATAACATAGGATAAAATCGAAATCCTCATAAACATAAGAATTTTACCGAACTTAGGTGGTAAGAATTCTTATGTAGTAAGTATACCAAGCATAATTTTCTGAAATTCATAGGGATCAATTGCATCATAACATAAGATAGGATCAAAATCCTCATAAACATATGCGACAGGAATTTTACCGAACTTAGGTGGTAAATCCTCATAAACATATGGAAAGATAGGAATTTTACCGAACTTCGTGGCAAATCCTCATAAACATAGGAGACACAAGAATGTTACCGAACTTAGGTGGCAAGAATTCTTATGTGTAGCGCTACTAAAACTCCGGTCCCCTTAACATATCATAACTTATCATATGGGACCCAAAACAATCTTGGTAGATTGATTTCATAGCAATGATCCAAAAAAAACATTTTCGTGAAGCATAGGGTATACTTACTTTTCGTAAAAACATAAAGTATATTTTCTTTTCATAAAAACATACTTACTTTTCATAACAACATAAGGTATATTTACCTTTCATAAAAACATACTTGTTTTTCTTAAAAATTGACTTTCACAAGTCACATGACATTCATATGAAATCATAATTTAAATCAATTAATAAGTGCGAGTCTACCTCAAATCCGACGAGTGCAAAGTTGAGCGAGAATGACTTCAATTTCTTTAAATTCTCCGTACGCTTCGTCTTAACCAATAAGTCACTTTAGTATATCGAATATATAGTTCAAAATGATAAATTATAATTTTGAGGACTAAAATTGATGTTTTGAAAGTTGAGGGACTAAAATGAATACTTTTGAAAGTTGAGGGATTAAAATGAATACTTTTGAAACTTGAGCTTAAAATCAAATAAAGTAAATCAGCAGGGACTGAATTGATCAGAATTTTAAAATGAAAGGGCTGATTAAAATCATTTAAAACTTAAGGGCTGAAATTGATAAGTTTTTAAAACTGAAGGACTGATTTGAAACAATTAAAAACGTTAGGGACTGATTTGCAAATTCTGGAAATAAATAATATATCATTCAGATCTTTTCTCTCTCTCATAACTCACTCACTCTCTCACGATCTCTCTCTCTCTCAGAGAACAAAAAAAAACGGAGGAGGCGATCGAGTAATACCGCCGGTGATTCGCCGGCGCTAGGTGAGGCGAAGGACGGTAAAGTGTGGGAGTTCTGATTTGAGGAAGCTTTGATGCGAGATAGGTTTGAATCAGAGATTTATCGAGGCTCAAAGTCGCGGTTTAAGGTAGCGATTTCCGGTTGTAAATCCGGTCAAAACAGTCGGCGGTCGAGGTAAGTAAGTATTTGGGATAACTTATTCTGGGTTTTCAGTTTTGATTTTGGGTTTGATTTGTGACTGAGGATGATGGTTTTGGGTGGTGATGATTCGGTGGTTGGGTGATGATGACTTGGTGGTTTTACAGTGATTACGTTGGTGATGAAGATGGTGAGTTGGATGGGCTGAGTTGGTTGCGTGGCGGTTTGGAGCTGCAACGAAAACTGGTTGCAGGGTGGTTTTGATGTATTGGTTGCGATGATTGGGTTGTTGGCGATGATGATGATGAACGGATGTTTGATCTTGAAGGTTGGTGTTCATTTGGTGATTTAGAGTTGAGTAGTGGTGGTCGGAGGTGGTGATGTCGTCTGATGATTGTAGCTAGGTACGGTGGTGGCTGGATTGAGGAGGTGGTGAATTAAATTTGAATGAGGCAGTGGTGGATGTTGAAAGAAATGGCATTGTGGTTGATTGATGAAGATGATGCAGGGTGTTTGATCTTGGCCGGGGTGGTGGTGATTTGGGTATTAAATTTGGCATTCATGAGGTTCTTGGTTTTGTGCAGTGAGCAAGAATGGCAGTGAAGGTGATGATACAGATTTCTTGGGTGATGGAGCTGCAGGTTGATGCCAATACGATGATGGTGGATCGACAGCTTTGGTGAATTGAGTGTTTAACAGAGTGATGGTGAGGGCTGTTCTTGATCAGGCTGGTTGGGGGGGTGGTTCTTGGTTGTGGATAATTGGGCTATGGTTGATCAGTGGCTGTTTTGGGGCGGAGGTATACTGCAGTGGTGTAGGGAGGAGGCTGAAATGGATCGAGATGTGAATTCTAGTGGTGGCTGAATTGTGGTGATGATATTGGGTTGTGCATATTGATAAAATGGAATTGGTTGTGGCTTGAATTAGATAAAGCTTGGTGGTTTGAATTGTGAAAATGGAACAATGGCAGTGATGGTATTGAAAATAATACGTGTGTGTGATGATGTTGATGGAGGAAAGCTGGAGAAAATGACTTAAATTGAAGAAAGTATAGTGGAGAGTTAGGTATGAGATGGGGTGGAAAGTGGAGGGAATCGTTGAGTGGAATTGGTGATGATAATGATGATGCTTCAATAGGTTAGATGCTGGGATTATTGTATTGATTTAGAAATTATAATAAAGTATAGTGGAATACATCAGAATTGGAGGAATCTTTGATTAAGAATTGTATTTAAAACTGATATATTTTGGACTGAAAATAAATCTGAGAATAAATAAATTTTGATATAAAATTGAATTACTTATTTTGGACTTGAAATAATTTAAATAAGGAAAATTGAGATATTTTAATAATTTTGGAATTCAAAATGATTTTGAAAATAATATTTTGAATAAATAATTAAAATAACATAATTTTAGAAATTCGGATTTTAATTTAAAATCGAACAAATTCGATATTTCTTGACTTGGCTAGACGAATCCGTCGCGGCATTAATTTCAAAACAATAGCGACTCAATTTTCTAAATATTAAAATAATTATTTATTGCATAAAAATTCTGGGTTGCTATAATCTTACCTCCTTAAAATAATTTCGTCCTCGAAATTAAACTTACTTAATCTTATAATTTCTGAATACTTAATCAGAATCTCTTCTTCTTATCATCGAAAATTCTCAAAATAATCAAAACAATTACCTGAATATTATCTCTACGCAATATACCCAAACATATCAACATAATATCATCAACTTATCTTTCCAATATTTGTAACCCAAAATTCAGTAAACAAATATCTCCCAAAACTAAGATTATATACTTAAATGTCACCACATTTCCTGCAAAGTATTTCTTTCACTTGTATATACGTATGAATTCTGATTCAATACGGTACTCATTTTACTTTCCACGTATCATCACACTATACCAAGATTATCATTATTAAAACAAAATATCAGTACCCATAATCCAAGAAAATATTCCAAATCTCCAATCAAATCTCCTTTATCGATAAAATTTAACAGCGCATTACTTCTTGTCTCCTCTTTTCATTAAAATAATCCTGCGCTTTCTTGCTGGTCACAACATTACGCGGATTCACTCAGATCCTTTGCGCTTTTAAATAGTTCATGCTGGGAAGAGGTTGAATCATCAAACAATGGATATCATTCTTTCTAACATTCGCAAGTATTATTCCAGTCTTCCTATGAATGATCTGAGAAAGATCTATAGAATAAGGCTCGAAAGATTGAGGTTGCTAATGGCTCATGATATTCCAGAAGATGTTCGCTGGTTGATAGAAGCAAAGGTTCGACTATCTGGTGAATTACCATCAACATTTCCAAAACATATGCCTGGTTTAGGCAAAAGCACGTTTGCAAAGAAACGAAGAGCAAAAAGACTGGGTGGTTGCTACAAATGTGCTCGTTGGAACTGTAATACACGTTGCAAATCAGTAGGATATTCTTCTACTAATCGGGATGATAAAATCGAATTCATAAAGGGTGGACTGAGTAAGGAGTCTTTGGATGATATTCGACTGACTCTTGAGACGCACCCAAGTGGTTATGTACAACGTGAACTTCTCTCCTTATACGCTCAGTTTAACGAGGACAAAAATCGTTATAGTCTCCAAAATATAATAGCAAAAGATCCTGTTTGCCAGTCTGTTTTACAAAATGAGGTTTCTGGCAGTTCAGCAATGTTATAAGGTAAATCTTTTAAAATATTTTGCTGCTTTCTTTCACGCGTTTTGAAAATAAAATATATTTTCCTTTTCTCGAGTTTTGATAAAGCTGGAAATAAAATATTAAATCGCCGAAAGGTGACAGCCTCGATACGATAAAAATATTCAAAAGTGGGCTGATTTTGTCAAAAGTAAATCTTTACTTTTTCAGAATCAATCAAAAACAGTAAATTTTTCCGGCTTTAAATAGCCAAACATATTTCATAGTTCAGGCATCCCAAAATCACATCTTCTTCGTAAGTTTTCCCTTCTATACTATCAAAGATGGAAGCACCAAAACTTCGACAAATCAAAACTATTTGTGTATTTTGTGGATCAAAAGTAGGGAAAGGCTTCGGTTATCTAGAAGCGGCTGTAGATCTTGGAAAGAAACTGGGGGAAAAAGGTATCACTCTTGTATATGGGGGTGGTAGCAGTGGTCTAATGGGTTGTGTTTCCCAATCTGCTCTTGCAGAGAAATCAAAAGTAATCGGTGTCATACCTGTCCCTTTGGTAGATGTTGCAGGCAAAACACGAGGGCATGAAGTTCAAACCTTATCCATCCATGAACGCATAACTTGTATGCTATATGGTTCTGATGCCTTTATAGCCCTGCCCGGAGGTTTTGGTACCTTAGAAGAAATCTTTAACATTACCTCGTGGGCTCAACTAGATCTCCATACTAAGCCTATTGGGCTTCTGAATGTTAACAATTTCTTTGATGGTTTGTTAACCTTTCTTGATTATGCTGTGGAACAGGGATTCATCTCTCCATTTTCCAGAAGGCTTCTTATTTCTGCTCCTACTATTGATGAACTACTGGATAAGCTGCAGTCATATATCTCAATACAAGATCCAGCAGGGGTTAAGATAGATTGGTCGCAAGGAAGGGGAATCAAGCGAAAATGGAGTCCGGTTAATGTAAACTTAACTCTTTGAATCTTAGAATAGGTGGGGGTAGAGTACGGAGTATTCTCACTCTCGAGACACCCCTCCATTTACTAGGATTTCCTTAATGTTTAAATCTTGTGTGTACTTCAAAGATTCCAGGTGGTAGATTACGGAGTATTCTTACTCTCGAAACACACCTCTTTGAAGGTTTCTTTATTTCCTCAAAAGATCAGAGGTGGTAGGATACGGCTACTCCGGAAACACATCTCTCATTCTGAGGATCTTTCCATGTTTTTCTCTTATGCTTTCATGTGTTTCATGTATTTCCTTTCCAGTGTGACTCTTGTGTGTTCTCCTTATGAGAAAATAATAAAATCTCTGTTATCATCTACTAAATCTCGTTTGATGTAAATGAACTTGCATGTCTAAACTTAATTCCTTTAGTAGATGCTTATCATATTATGCTCTTAATTCCAAATGATAAAATTCTGGATAGAGTCTCCCTTGTAATTTGGACTTATCCAAACCATAAGCATACTTCATAACTCACAATAATAAATAACTCCACATTTGATCACAACGATCTAAAAATATTGAAAATGATTCCAACACTTCAATATCATCAAAATATCTCATAATTCAATTCATAATTCCTCAACATAACAATTTCAAATCATATTTTTCAATATCACAATATCACTTCCTTCCATACCTTAATTGGCTCAAAAGTTATTCCTACTTATAAATATATGCCATAAATCATATTCCCAAAATTTATTCACAAAGCCAAACTTCATAATAAATTTCTCTTCAACATAGAGGCATAATAAATTAACTCAACATAATATCCATTACTTAATTCTCAATAAAATCATATTATTCCCATTATGCTCAACACTCGTTTTCTTTTAAAAAATTTCTCATACTCATACATTAAAGCATATAAGTTATGACAAAGCATAACAACATCATTATTTTCGAAGAAATACATTCTTATTTCTCATAAATCATAAGTATCCGAAATACTCTTCATTCTTTCTCATAAATCAATAAAATGAGTATTCGAAATACTGAAATAACTTTAAACATCATAAACTTCTTTACCTCGGAGTTGGTGGAACGAATGATGGCAGTGGCAATCTTCATCAATAAAATTTTATAATGGAAAATATTTCTTGAAAATTCTTTTTGAAAATTTTTCCAGTCTACAGAAACGCAGACTAGCTCTGATACCAACTTGTAGCGCCCCGAGTTCCGTATACCCGATTCACTACGTCATTTTCTGTCTAAATTTTTCGAATAATATTTTTTTGCGGAAGAAATAATTGAAATTCATTTTTGGCAACATTAAATAAACTGTAATGGCCGCTAAAATTGAAAACATTTATGAAACCATTTGAAATAGTAAATCGAACCATTAATATTGTAAAGAAATTGCCAATATCATAATTTCTCAAATAAATGAACTTCTCTAAAATATTCGATTGTTTGGAAAATACGGAAATCATTAACGTCAAACTTTCAACCGTTCAACGATTATTGCCACCATCATTCATCGCTCGCCACCGTCTCCGAAATCTGCAAAACTGTTAAAAGTAGGGTGAGTATTTCATGGGGGAAATACTCAGTAGACTCATCGCAAATTAATTTAATTTATAAGATGATTAAACACATAAATCCCGGCTCTTTATAAAACGGGCATTGATAGAGCTTCTTTATAAAACTGCTCTTGATAAAACTCATATTGTGCATTACAGCACGAGACATATTTTGCAAATCATATGCTCTTTGAAAACATCTCTTTGAAAACAGTTCTTTGAAAACCATATACTTATAAAACATTTTAATTATGCCAAGCATAATTTCTTTTGAAAGCATAACATAAGATAGGATTGAAATCCTCATAAACATAAGAATTTTACCGAACTTAGGTGGTAAGAATTCTTATGTAGTAAAATCATAATAACAGTAAGTTTTCATCATAACATAGGATAAAATCGAAATCCTCATAAACATAAGAATTTTACCGAACTTAGGTGGTAAGAATTCTTATGTAGTAAGTATACCAAGCATAATTTTCTGAAATTCATAGGGATCAATTGCATCATAACATAAGATAGGATCAAAATCCTCATAAACATATGCGACAGGAATTTTACCGAACTTAGGTGGTAAATCCTCATAAACATATGGAAAGATAGGAATTTTACCGAACTTCGTGGCAAATCCTCATAAACATAGGAGACACAAGAATGTTACCGAACTTAGGTGGCAAGAATTCTTATGTGTAGCGCTACTAAAACTCCGGTCCCCTTAACATATCATAACTTATCATATGGGACCCAAAACAATCTTGGTAGATTGATTTCATAGCAATGATCCAAAAAAAACATTTTCGTGAAGCATAGGGTATACTTACTTTTCGTAAAAACATAAAGTATATTTTCTTTTCATAAAAACATACTTACTTTTCATAACAACATAAGGTATATTTACCTTTCATAAAAACATACTTGTTTTTCTTAAAAATTGACTTTCACAAGTCACATGACATTCATATGAAATCATAATTTAAATCAATTAATAAGTGCGAGTCTACCTCAAATCCGACGAGTGCAAAGTTGAGCGAGAATGACTTCAATTTCTTTAAATTCTCCGTACGCTTCGTCTTAACCAATAAGTCACTTTAGTATATCGAATATATAGTTCAAAATGATAAATTATAATTTTGAGGACTAAAATTGATGTTTTGAAAGTTGAGGGACTAAAATGAATACTTTTGAAAGTTGAGGGATTAAAATGAATACTTTTGAAACTTGAGCTTAAAATCAAATAAAGTAAATCAGCAGGGACTGAATTGATCAGAATTTTAAAATGAAAGGGCTGATTAAAATCATTTAAAACTTAAGGGCTGAAATTGATAAGTTTTTAAAACTGAAGGACTGATTTGAAACAATTAAAAACGTTAGGGACTGATTTGCAAATTCTGGAAATAAATAATATATCATTCAGATCTTTTCTCTCTCTCATAACTCACTCACTCTCTCACGATCTCTCTCTCTCTCAGAGAACAAAAAAAAACGGAGGAGGCGATCGAGTAATACCGCCGGTGATTCGCCGGCGCTAGGTGAGGCGAAGGACGGTAAAGTGTGGGAGTTCTGATTTGAGGAAGCTTTGATGCGAGATAGGTTTGAATCAGAGATTTATCGAGGCTCAAAGTCGCGGTTTAAGGTAGCGATTTCCGGTTGTAAATCCGGTCAAAACAGTCGGCGGTCGAGGTAAGTAAGTATTTGGGATAACTTATTCTGGGTTTTCAGTTTTGATTTTGGGTTTGATTTGTGACTGAGGATGATGGTTTTGGGTGGTGATGATTCGGTGGTTGGGTGATGATGACTTGGTGGTTTTACAGTGATTACGTTGGTGATGAAGATGGTGAGTTGGATGGGCTGAGTTGGTTGCGTGGCGGTTTGGAGCTGCAACGAAAACTGGTTGCAGGGTGGTTTTGATGTATTGGTTGCGATGATTGGGTTGTTGGCGATGATGATGATGAACGGATGTTTGATCTTGAAGGTTGGTGTTCATTTGGTGATTTAGAGTTGAGTAGTGGTGGTCGGAGGTGGTGATGTCGTCTGATGATTGTAGCTAGGTACGGTGGTGGCTGGATTGAGGAGGTGGTGAATTAAATTTGAATGAGGCAGTGGTGGATGTTGAAAGAAATGGCATTGTGGTTGATTGATGAAGATGATGCAGGGTGTTTGATCTTGGCCGGGGTGGTGGTGATTTGGGTATTAAATTTGGCATTCATGAGGTTCTTGGTTTTGTGCAGTGAGCAAGAATGGCAGTGAAGGTGATGATACAGATTTCTTGGGTGATGGAGCTGCAGGTTGATGCCAATACGATGATGGTGGATCGACAGCTTTGGTGAATTGAGTGTTTAACAGAGTGATGGTGAGGGCTGTTCTTGATCAGGCTGGTTGGGGGGGTGGTTCTTGGTTGTGGATAATTGGGCTATGGTTGATCAGTGGCTGTTTTGGGGCGGAGGTATACTGCAGTGGTGTAGGGAGGAGGCTGAAATGGATCGAGATGTGAATTCTAGTGGTGGCTGAATTGTGGTGATGATATTGGGTTGTGCATATTGATAAAATGGAATTGGTTGTGGCTTGAATTAGATAAAGCTTGGTGGTTTGAATTGTGAAAATGGAACAATGGCAGTGATGGTATTGAAAATAATACGTGTGTGTGATGATGTTGATGGAGGAAAGCTGGAGAAAATGACTTAAATTGAAGAAAGTATAGTGGAGAGTTAGGTATGAGATGGGGTGGAAAGTGGAGGGAATCGTTGAGTGGAATTGGTGATGATAATGATGATGCTTCAATAGGTTAGATGCTGGGATTATTGTATTGATTTAGAAATTATAATAAAGTATAGTGGAATACATCAGAATTGGAGGAATCTTTGATTAAGAATTGTATTTAAAACTGATATATTTTGGACTGAAAATAAATCTGAGAATAAATAAATTTTGATATAAAATTGAATTACTTATTTTGGACTTGAAATAATTTAAATAAGGAAAATTGAGATATTTTAATAATTTTGGAATTCAAAATGATTTTGAAAATAATATTTTGAATAAATAATTAAAATAACATAATTTTAGAAATTCGGATTTTAATTTAAAATCGAACAAATTCGATATTTCTTGACTTGGCTAGACGAATCCGTCGCGGCATTAATTTCAAAACAATAGCGACTCAATTTTCTAAATATTAAAATAATTATTTATTGCATAAAAATTCTGGGTTGCTATAATCTTACCTCCTTAAAATAATTTCGTCCTCGAAATTAAACTTACTTAATCTTATAATTTCTGAATACTTAATCAGAATCTCTTCTTCTTATCATCGAAAATTCTCAAAATAATCAAAACAATTACCTGAATATTATCTCTACGCAATATACCCAAACATATCAACATAATATCATCAACTTATCTTTCCAATATTTGTAACCCAAAATTCAGTAAACAAATATCTCCCAAAACTAAGATTATATACTTAAATGTCACCACATTTCCTGCAAAGTATTTCTTTCACTTGTATATACGTATGAATTCTGATTCAATACGGTACTCATTTTACTTTCCACGTATCATCACACTATACCAAGATTATCATTATTAAAACAAAATATCAGTACCCATAATCCAAGAAAATATTCCAAATCTCCAATCAAATCTCCTTTATCGATAAAATTTAACAGCGCATTACTTCTTGTCTCCTCTTTTCATTAAAATAATCCTGCGCTTTCTTGCTGGTCACAACATTACGCGGATTCACTCAGATCCTTTGCGCTTTTAAATAGTTCATGCTGGGAAGAGGTTGAATCATCAAACAATGGATATCATTCTTTCTAACATTCGCAAGTATTATTCCAGTCTTCCTATGAATGATCTGAGAAAGATCTATAGAATAAGGCTCGAAAGATTGAGGTTGCTAATGGCTCATGATATTCCAGAAGATGTTCGCTGGTTGATAGAAGCAAAGGTTCGACTATCTGGTGAATTACCATCAACATTTCCAAAACATATGCCTGGTTTAGGCAAAAGCACGTTTGCAAAGAAACGAAGAGCAAAAAGACTGGGTGGTTGCTACAAATGTGCTCGTTGGAACTGTAATACACGTTGCAAATCAGTAGGATATTCTTCTACTAATCGGGATGATAAAATCGAATTCATAAAGGGTGGACTGAGTAAGGAGTCTTTGGATGATATTCGACTGACTCTTGAGACGCACCCAAGTGGTTATGTACAACGTGAACTTCTCTCCTTATACGCTCAGTTTAACGAGGACAAAAATCGTTATAGTCTCCAAAATATAATAGCAAAAGATCCTGTTTGCCAGTCTGTTTTACAAAATGAGGTTTCTGGCAGTTCAGCAATGTTATAAGGTAAATCTTTTAAAATATTTTGCTGCTTTCTTTCACGCGTTTTGAAAATAAAATATATTTTCCTTTTCTCGAGTTTTGATAAAGCTGGAAATAAAATATTAAATCGCCGAAAGGTGACAGCCTCGATACGATAAAAATATTCAAAAGTGGGCTGATTTTGTCAAAAGTAAATCTTTACTTTTTCAGAATCAATCAAAAACAGTAAATTTTTCCGGCTTTAAATAGCCAAACATATTTCATAGTTCAGGCATCCCAAAATCACATCTTCTTCGTAAGTTTTCCCTTCTATACTATCAAAGATGGAAGCACCAAAACTTCGACAAATCAAAACTATTTGTGTATTTTGTGGATCAAAAGTAGGGAAAGGCTTCGGTTATCTAGAAGCGGCTGTAGATCTTGGAAAGAAACTGGGGGAAAAAGGTATCACTCTTGTATATGGGGGTGGTAGCAGTGGTCTAATGGGTTGTGTTTCCCAATCTGCTCTTGCAGAGAAATCAAAAGTAATCGGTGTCATACCTGTCCCTTTGGTAGATGTTGCAGGCAAAACACGAGGGCATGAAGTTCAAACCTTATCCATCCATGAACGCATAACTTGTATGCTATATGGTTCTGATGCCTTTATAGCCCTGCCCGGAGGTTTTGGTACCTTAGAAGAAATCTTTAACATTACCTCGTGGGCTCAACTAGATCTCCATACTAAGCCTATTGGGCTTCTGAATGTTAACAATTTCTTTGATGGTTTGTTAACCTTTCTTGATTATGCTGTGGAACAGGGATTCATCTCTCCATTTTCCAGAAGGCTTCTTATTTCTGCTCCTACTATTGATGAACTACTGGATAAGCTGCAGTCATATATCTCAATACAAGATCCAGCAGGGGTTAAGATAGATTGGTCGCAAGGAAGGGGAATCAAGCGAAAATGGAGTCCGGTTAATGTAAACTTAACTCTTTGAATCTTAGAATAGGTGGGGGTAGAGTACGGAGTATTCTCACTCTCGAGACACCCCTCCATTTACTAGGATTTCCTTAATGTTTAAATCTTGTGTGTACTTCAAAGATTCCAGGTGGTAGATTACGGAGTATTCTTACTCTCGAAACACACCTCTTTGAAGGTTTCTTTATTTCCTCAAAAGATCAGAGGTGGTAGGATACGGCTACTCCGGAAACACATCTCTCATTCTGAGGATCTTTCCATGTTTTTCTCTTATGCTTTCATGTGTTTCATGTATTTCCTTTCCAGTGTGACTCTTGTGTGTTCTCCTTATGAGAAAATAATAAAATCTCTGTTATCATCTACTAAATCTCGTTTGATGTAAATGAACTTGCATGTCTAAACTTAATTCCTTTAGTAGATGCTTATCATATTATGCTCTTAATTCCAAATGATAAAATTCTGGATAGAGTCTCCCTTGTAATTTGGACTTATCCAAACCATAAGCATACTTCATAACTCACAATAATAAATAACTCCACATTTGATCACAACGATCTAAAAATATTGAAAATGATTCCAACACTTCAATATCATCAAAATATCTCATAATTCAATTCATAATTCCTCAACATAACAATTTCAAATCATATTTTTCAATATCACAATATCACTTCCTTCCATACCTTAATTGGCTCAAAAGTTATTCCTACTTATAAATATATGCCATAAATCATATTCCCAAAATTTATTCACAAAGCCAAACTTCATAATAAATTTCTCTTCAACATAGAGGCATAATAAATTAACTCAACATAATATCCATTACTTAATTCTCAATAAAATCATATTATTCCCATTATGCTCAACACTCGTTTTCTTTTAAAAAATTTCTCATACTCATACATTAAAGCATATAAGTTATGACAAAGCATAACAACATCATTATTTTCGAAGAAATACATTCTTATTTCTCATAAATCATAAGTATCCGAAATACTCTTCATTCTTTCTCATAAATCAATAAAATGAGTATTCGAAATACTGAAATAACTTTAAACATCATAAACTTCTTTACCTCGGAGTTGGTGGAACGAATGATGGCAGTGGCAATCTTCATCAATAAAATTTTATAATGGAAAATATTTCTTGAAAATTCTTTTTGAAAATTTTTCCAGTCTACAGAAACGCAGACTAGCTCTGATACCAACTTGTAGCGCCCCGAGTTCCGTATACCCGATTCACTACGTCATTTTCTGTCTAAATTTTTCGAATAATATTTTTTTGCGGAAGAAATAATTGAAATTCATTTTTGGCAACATTAAATAAACTGTAATGGCCGCTAAAATTGAAAACATTTATGAAACCATTTGAAATAGTAAATCGAACCATTAATATTGTAAAGAAATTGCCAATATCATAATTTCTCAAATAAATGAACTTCTCTAAAATATTCGATTGTTTGGAAAATACGGAAATCATTAACGTCAAACTTTCAACCGTTCAACGATTATTGCCACCATCATTCATCGCTCGCCACCGTCTCCGAAATCTGCAAAACTGTTAAAAGTAGGGTGAGTATTTCATGGGGGAAATACTCAGTAGACTCATCGCAAATTAATTTAATTTATAAGATGATTAAACACATAAATCCCGGCTCTTTATAAAACGGGCATTGATAGAGCTTCTTTATAAAACTGCTCTTGATAAAACTCATATTGTGCATTACAGCACGGGACATATTTTGCAAATCATATGCTCTTTGAAAACATCTCTTTGAAAACAGTTCTTTGAAAACCATATACTTATAAAACATTTTAATTATGCCAAGCATAATTTCTTTTGAAAGCATAACATAAGATAGGATTGAAATCCTCATAAACATAAGAATTTTACCGAACTTAGGTGGTAAGAATTCTTATGTAGTAAAATCATAATAACAGTAAGTTTTCATCATAACATAGGATAAAATCGAAATCCTCATAAACATAAGAATTTTACCGAACTTAGGTGGTAAGAATTCTTATGTAGTAAGTATACCAAGCATAATTTTCTGAAATTCATAGGGATCAATTGCATCATAACATAAGATAGGATCAAAATCCTCATAAACATATGCGACAGGAATTTTACCGAACTTAGGTGGTAAATCCTCATAAACATATGGAAAGATAGGAATTTTACCGAACTTCGTGGCAAATCCTCATAAACATAGGAGACACAAGAATGTTACCGAACTTAGGTGGCAAGAATTCTTATGTGTAGCGCTACTAAAACTCCGGTCCCCTTAACATATCATAACTTATCATATGGGACCCAAAACAATCTTGGTAGATTGATTTCATAGCAATGATCCAAAAAAAACATTTTCGTGAAGCATAGGGTATACTTACTTTTCGTAAAAACATAAAGTATATTTTCTTTTCATAAAAACATACTTACTTTTCATAACAACATAAGGTATATTTACCTTTCATAAAAACATACTTGTTTTTCTTAAAAATTGACTTTCACAAGTCACATGACATTCATATGAAATCATAATTTAAATCAATTAATAAGTGCGAGTCTACCTCAAATCCGACGAGTGCAAAGTTGAGCGAGAATGACTTCAATTTCTTTAAATTCTCCGTACGCTTCGTCTTAACCAATAAGTCACTTTAGTATATCGAATATATAGTTCAAAATGATAAATTATAATTTTGAGGACTAAAATTGATGTTTTGAAAGTTGAGGGACTAAAATGAATACTTTTGAAAGTTGAGGGATTAAAATGAATACTTTTGAAACTTGAGCTTAAAATCAAATAAAGTAAATCAGCAGGGACTGAATTGATCAGAATTTTAAAATGAAAGGGCTGATTAAAATCATTTAAAACTTAAGGGCTGAAATTGATAAGTTTTTAAAACTGAAGGACTGATTTGAAACAATTAAAAACGTTAGGGACTGATTTGCAAATTCTGGAAATAAATAATATATCATTCAGATCTTTTCTCTCTCTCATAACTCACTCACTCTCTCACGATCTCTCTCTCTCTCAGAGAACAAAAAAAAACGGAGGAGGCGATCGAGTAATACCGCCGGTGATTCGCCGGCGCTAGGTGAGGCGAAGGACGGTAAAGTGTGGGAGTTCTGATTTGAGGAAGCTTTGATGCGAGATAGGTTTGAATCAGAGATTTATCGAGGCTCAAAGTCGCGGTTTAAGGTAGCGATTTCCGGTTGTAAATCCGGTCAAAACAGTCGGCGGTCGAGGTAAGTAAGTATTTGGGATAACTTATTCTGGGTTTTCAGTTTTGATTTTGGGTTTGATTTGTGACTGAGGATGATGGTTTTGGGTGGTGATGATTCGGTGGTTGGGTGATGATGACTTGGTGGTTTTACAGTGATTACGTTGGTGATGAAGATGGTGAGTTGGATGGGCTGAGTTGGTTGCGTGGCGGTTTGGAGCTGCAACGAAAACTGGTTGCAGGGTGGTTTTGATGTATTGGTTGCGATGATTGGGTTGTTGGCGATGATGATGATGAACGGATGTTTGATCTTGAAGGTTGGTGTTCATTTGGTGATTTAGAGTTGAGTAGTGGTGGTCGGAGGTGGTGATGTCGTCTGATGATTGTAGCTAGGTACGGTGGTGGCTGGATTGAGGAGGTGGTGAATTAAATTTGAATGAGGCAGTGGTGGATGTTGAAAGAAATGGCATTGTGGTTGATTGATGAAGATGATGCAGGGTGTTTGATCTTGGCCGGGGTGGTGGTGATTTGGGTATTAAATTTGGCATTCATGAGGTTCTTGGTTTTGTGCAGTGAGCAAGAATGGCAGTGAAGGTGATGATACAGATTTCTTGGGTGATGGAGCTGCAGGTTGATGCCAATACGATGATGGTGGATCGACAGCTTTGGTGAATTGAGTGTTTAACAGAGTGATGGTGAGGGCTGTTCTTGATCAGGCTGGTTGGGGGGGTGGTTCTTGGTTGTGGATAATTGGGCTATGGTTGATCAGTGGCTGTTTTGGGGCGGAGGTATACTGCAGTGGTGTAGGGAGGAGGCTGAAATGGATCGAGATGTGAATTCTAGTGGTGGCTGAATTGTGGTGATGATATTGGGTTGTGCATATTGATAAAATGGAATTGGTTGTGGCTTGAATTAGATAAAGCTTGGTGGTTTGAATTGTGAAAATGGAACAATGGCAGTGATGGTATTGAAAATAATACGTGTGTGTGATGATGTTGATGGAGGAAAGCTGGAGAAAATGACTTAAATTGAAGAAAGTATAGTGGAGAGTTAGGTATGAGATGGGGTGGAAAGTGGAGGGAATCGTTGAGTGGAATTGGTGATGATAATGATGATGCTTCAATAGGTTAGATGCTGGGATTATTGTATTGATTTAGAAATTATAATAAAGTATAGTGGAATACATCAGAATTGGAGGAATCTTTGATTAAGAATTGTATTTAAAACTGATATATTTTGGACTGAAAATAAATCTGAGAATAAATAAATTTTGATATAAAATTGAATTACTTATTTTGGACTTGAAATAATTTAAATAAGGAAAATTGAGATATTTTAATAATTTTGGAATTCAAAATGATTTTGAAAATAATATTTTGAATAAATAATTAAAATAACATAATTTTAGAAATTCGGATTTTAATTTAAAATCGAACAAATTCGATATTTCTTGACTTGGCTAGACGAATCCGTCGCGGCATTAATTTCAAAACAATAGCGACTCAATTTTCTAAATATTAAAATAATTATTTATTGCATAAAAATTCTGGGTTGCTATAATCTTACCTCCTTAAAATAATTTCGTCCTCGAAATTAAACTTACTTAATCTTATAATTTCTGAATACTTAATCAGAATCTCTTCTTCTTATCATCGAAAATTCTCAAAATAATCAAAACAATTACCTGAATATTATCTCTACGCAATATACCCAAACATATCAACATAATATCATCAACTTATCTTTCCAATATTTGTAACCCAAAATTCAGTAAACAAATATCTCCCAAAACTAAGATTATATACTTAAATGTCACCACATTTCCTGCAAAGTATTTCTTTCACTTGTATATACGTATGAATTCTGATTCAATACGGTACTCATTTTACTTTCCACGTATCATCACACTATACCAAGATTATCATTATTAAAACAAAATATCAGTACCCATAATCCAAGAAAATATTCCAAATCTCCAATCAAATCTCCTTTATCGATAAAATTTAACAGCGCATTACTTCTTGTCTCCTCTTTTCATTAAAATAATCCTGCGCTTTCTTGCTGGTCACAACATTACGCGGATTCACTCAGATCCTTTGCGCTTTTAAATAGTTCATGCTGGGAAGAGGTTGAATCATCAAACAATGGATATCATTCTTTCTAACATTCGCAAGTATTATTCCAGTCTTCCTATGAATGATCTGAGAAAGATCTATAGAATAAGGCTCGAAAGATTGAGGTTGCTAATGGCTCATGATATTCCAGAAGATGTTCGCTGGTTGATAGAAGCAAAGGTTCGACTATCTGGTGAATTACCATCAACATTTCCAAAACATATGCCTGGTTTAGGCAAAAGCACGTTTGCAAAGAAACGAAGAGCAAAAAGACTGGGTGGTTGCTACAAATGTGCTCGTTGGAACTGTAATACACGTTGCAAATCAGTAGGATATTCTTCTACTAATCGGGATGATAAAATCGAATTCATAAAGGGTGGACTGAGTAAGGAGTCTTTGGATGATATTCGACTGACTCTTGAGACGCACCCAAGTGGTTATGTACAACGTGAACTTCTCTCCTTATACGCTCAGTTTAACGAGGACAAAAATCGTTATAGTCTCCAAAATATAATAGCAAAAGATCCTGTTTGCCAGTCTGTTTTACAAAATGAGGTTTCTGGCAGTTCAGCAATGTTATAAGGTAAATCTTTTAAAATATTTTGCTGCTTTCTTTCACGCGTTTTGAAAATAAAATATATTTTCCTTTTCTCGAGTTTTGATAAAGCTGGAAATAAAATATTAAATCGCCGAAAGGTGACAGCCTCGATACGATAAAAATATTCAAAAGTGGGCTGATTTTGTCAAAAGTAAATCTTTACTTTTTCAGAATCAATCAAAAACAGTAAATTTTTCCGGCTTTAAATAGCCAAACATATTTCATAGTTCAGGCATCCCAAAATCACATCTTCTTCGTAAGTTTTCCCTTCTATACTATCAAAGATGGAAGCACCAAAACTTCGACAAATCAAAACTATTTGTGTATTTTGTGGATCAAAAGTAGGGAAAGGCTTCGGTTATCTAGAAGCGGCTGTAGATCTTGGAAAGAAACTGGGGGAAAAAGGTATCACTCTTGTATATGGGGGTGGTAGCAGTGGTCTAATGGGTTGTGTTTCCCAATCTGCTCTTGCAGAGAAATCAAAAGTAATCGGTGTCATACCTGTCCCTTTGGTAGATGTTGCAGGCAAAACACGAGGGCATGAAGTTCAAACCTTATCCATCCATGAACGCATAACTTGTATGCTATATGGTTCTGATGCCTTTATAGCCCTGCCCGGAGGTTTTGGTACCTTAGAAGAAATCTTTAACATTACCTCGTGGGCTCAACTAGATCTCCATACTAAGCCTATTGGGCTTCTGAATGTTAACAATTTCTTTGATGGTTTGTTAACCTTTCTTGATTATGCTGTGGAACAGGGATTCATCTCTCCATTTTCCAGAAGGCTTCTTATTTCTGCTCCTACTATTGATGAACTACTGGATAAGCTGCAGTCATATATCTCAATACAAGATCCAGCAGGGGTTAAGATAGATTGGTCGCAAGGAAGGGGAATCAAGCGAAAATGGAGTCCGGTTAATGTAAACTTAACTCTTTGAATCTTAGAATAGGTGGGGGTAGAGTACGGAGTATTCTCACTCTCGAGACACCCCTCCATTTACTAGGATTTCCTTAATGTTTAAATCTTGTGTGTACTTCAAAGATTCCAGGTGGTAGATTACGGAGTATTCTTACTCTCGAAACACACCTCTTTGAAGGTTTCTTTATTTCCTCAAAAGATCAGAGGTGGTAGGATACGGCTACTCCGGAAACACATCTCTCATTCTGAGGATCTTTCCATGTTTTTCTCTTATGCTTTCATGTGTTTCATGTATTTCCTTTCCAGTGTGACTCTTGTGTGTTCTCCTTATGAGAAAATAATAAAATCTCTGTTATCATCTACTAAATCTCGTTTGATGTAAATGAACTTGCATGTCTAAACTTAATTCCTTTAGTAGATGCTTATCATATTATGCTCTTAATTCCAAATGATAAAATTCTGGATAGAGTCTCCCTTGTAATTTGGACTTATCCAAACCATAAGCATACTTCATAACTCACAATAATAAATAACTCCACATTTGATCACAACGATCTAAAAATATTGAAAATGATTCCAACACTTCAATATCATCAAAATATCTCATAATTCAATTCATAATTCCTCAACATAACAATTTCAAATCATATTTTTCAATATCACAATATCACTTCCTTCCATACCTTAATTGGCTCAAAAGTTATTCCTACTTATAAATATATGCCATAAATCATATTCCCAAAATTTATTCACAAAGCCAAACTTCATAATAAATTTCTCTTCAACATAGAGGCATAATAAATTAACTCAACATAATATCCATTACTTAATTCTCAATAAAATCATATTATTCCCATTATGCTCAACACTCGTTTTCTTTTAAAAAATTTCTCATACTCATACATTAAAGCATATAAGTTATGACAAAGCATAACAACATCATTATTTTCGAAGAAATACATTCTTATTTCTCATAAATCATAAGTATCCGAAATACTCTTCATTCTTTCTCATAAATCAATAAAATGAGTATTCGAAATACTGAAATAACTTTAAACATCATAAACTTCTTTACCTCGGAGTTGGTGGAACGAATGATGGCAGTGGCAATCTTCATCAATAAAATTTTATAATGGAAAATATTTCTTGAAAATTCTTTTTGAAAATTTTTCCAGTCTACAGAAACGCAGACTAGCTCTGATACCAACTTGTAGCGCCCCGAGTTCCGTATACCCGATTCACTACGTCATTTTCTGTCTAAATTTTTCGAATAATATTTTTTTGCGGAAGAAATAATTGAAATTCATTTTTGGCAACATTAAATAAACTGTAATGGCCGCTAAAATTGAAAACATTTATGAAACCATTTGAAATAGTAAATCGAACCATTAATATTGTAAAGAAATTGCCAATATCATAATTTCTCAAATAAATGAACTTCTCTAAAATATTCGATTGTTTGGAAAATACGGAAATCATTAACGTCAAACTTTCAACCGTTCAACGATTATTGCCACCATCATTCATCGCTCGCCACCGTCTCCGAAATCTGCAAAACTGTTAAAAGTAGGGTGAGTATTTCATGGGGGAAATACTCAGTAGACTCATCGCAAATTAATTTAATTTATAAGATGATTAAACACATAAATCCCGGCTCTTTATAAAACGGGCATTGATAGAGCTTCTTTATAAAACTGCTCTTGATAAAACTCATATTGTGCATTACAGCACGGGACATATTTTGCAAATCATATGCTCTTTGAAAACATCTCTTTGAAAACAGTTCTTTGAAAACCATATACTTATAAAACATTTTAATTATGCCAAGCATAATTTCTTTTGAAAGCATAACATAAGATAGGATTGAAATCCTCATAAACATAAGAATTTTACCGAACTTAGGTGGTAAGAATTCTTATGTAGTAAAATCATAATAACAGTAAGTTTTCATCATAACATAGGATAAAATCGAAATCCTCATAAACATAAGAATTTTACCGAACTTAGGTGGTAAGAATTCTTATGTAGTAAGTATACCAAGCATAATTTTCTGAAATTCATAGGGATCAATTGCATCATAACATAAGATAGGATCAAAATCCTCATAAACATATGCGACAGGAATTTTACCGAACTTAGGTGGTAAATCCTCATAAACATATGGAAAGATAGGAATTTTACCGAACTTCGTGGCAAATCCTCATAAACATAGGAGACACAAGAATGTTACCGAACTTAGGTGGCAAGAATTCTTATGTGTAGCGCTACTAAAACTCCGGTCCCCTTAACATATCATAACTTATCATATGGGACCCAAAACAATCTTGGTAGATTGATTTCATAGCAATGATCCAAAAAAAACATTTTCGTGAAGCATAGGGTATACTTACTTTTCGTAAAAACATAAAGTATATTTTCTTTTCATAAAAACATACTTACTTTTCATAACAACATAAGGTATATTTACCTTTCATAAAAACATACTTGTTTTTCTTAAAAATTGACTTTCACAAGTCACATGACATTCATATGAAATCATAATTTAAATCAATTAATAAGTGCGAGTCTACCTCAAATCCGACGAGTGCAAAGTTGAGCGAGAATGACTTCAATTTCTTTAAATTCTCCGTACGCTTCGTCTTAACCAATAAGTCACTTTAGTATATCGAATATATAGTTCAAAATGATAAATTATAATTTTGAGGACTAAAATTGATGTTTTGAAAGTTGAGGGACTAAAATGAATACTTTTGAAAGTTGAGGGATTAAAATGAATACTTTTGAAACTTGAGCTTAAAATCAAATAAAGTAAATCAGCAGGGACTGAATTGATCAGAATTTTAAAATGAAAGGGCTGATTAAAATCATTTAAAACTTAAGGGCTGAAATTGATAAGTTTTTAAAACTGAAGGACTGATTTGAAACAATTAAAAACGTTAGGGACTGATTTGCAAATTCTGGAAATAAATAATATATCATTCAGATCTTTTCTCTCTCTCATAACTCACTCACTCTCTCACGATCTCTCTCTCTCTCAGAGAACAAAAAAAAACGGAGGAGGCGATCGAGTAATACCGCCGGTGATTCGCCGGCGCTAGGTGAGGCGAAGGACGGTAAAGTGTGGGAGTTCTGATTTGAGGAAGCTTTGATGCGAGATAGGTTTGAATCAGAGATTTATCGAGGCTCAAAGTCGCGGTTTAAGGTAGCGATTTCCGGTTGTAAATCCGGTCAAAACAGTCGGCGGTCGAGGTAAGTAAGTATTTGGGATAACTTATTCTGGGTTTTCAGTTTTGATTTTGGGTTTGATTTGTGACTGAGGATGATGGTTTTGGGTGGTGATGATTCGGTGGTTGGGTGATGATGACTTGGTGGTTTTACAGTGATTACGTTGGTGATGAAGATGGTGAGTTGGATGGGCTGAGTTGGTTGCGTGGCGGTTTGGAGCTGCAACGAAAACTGGTTGCAGGGTGGTTTTGATGTATTGGTTGCGATGATTGGGTTGTTGGCGATGATGATGATGAACGGATGTTTGATCTTGAAGGTTGGTGTTCATTTGGTGATTTAGAGTTGAGTAGTGGTGGTCGGAGGTGGTGATGTCGTCTGATGATTGTAGCTAGGTACGGTGGTGGCTGGATTGAGGAGGTGGTGAATTAAATTTGAATGAGGCAGTGGTGGATGTTGAAAGAAATGGCATTGTGGTTGATTGATGAAGATGATGCAGGGTGTTTGATCTTGGCCGGGGTGGTGGTGATTTGGGTATTAAATTTGGCATTCATGAGGTTCTTGGTTTTGTGCAGTGAGCAAGAATGGCAGTGAAGGTGATGATACAGATTTCTTGGGTGATGGAGCTGCAGGTTGATGCCAATACGATGATGGTGGATCGACAGCTTTGGTGAATTGAGTGTTTAACAGAGTGATGGTGAGGGCTGTTCTTGATCAGGCTGGTTGGGGGGGTGGTTCTTGGTTGTGGATAATTGGGCTATGGTTGATCAGTGGCTGTTTTGGGGCGGAGGTATACTGCAGTGGTGTAGGGAGGAGGCTGAAATGGATCGAGATGTGAATTCTAGTGGTGGCTGAATTGTGGTGATGATATTGGGTTGTGCATATTGATAAAATGGAATTGGTTGTGGCTTGAATTAGATAAAGCTTGGTGGTTTGAATTGTGAAAATGGAACAATGGCAGTGATGGTATTGAAAATAATACGTGTGTGTGATGATGTTGATGGAGGAAAGCTGGAGAAAATGACTTAAATTGAAGAAAGTATAGTGGAGAGTTAGGTATGAGATGGGGTGGAAAGTGGAGGGAATCGTTGAGTGGAATTGGTGATGATAATGATGATGCTTCAATAGGTTAGATGCTGGGATTATTGTATTGATTTAGAAATTATAATAAAGTATAGTGGAATACATCAGAATTGGAGGAATCTTTGATTAAGAATTGTATTTAAAACTGATATATTTTGGACTGAAAATAAATCTGAGAATAAATAAATTTTGATATAAAATTGAATTACTTATTTTGGACTTGAAATAATTTAAATAAGGAAAATTGAGATATTTTAATAATTTTGGAATTCAAAATGATTTTGAAAATAATATTTTGAATAAATAATTAAAATAACATAATTTTAGAAATTCGGATTTTAATTTAAAATCGAACAAATTCGATATTTCTTGACTTGGCTAGACGAATCCGTCGCGGCATTAATTTCAAAACAATAGCGACTCAATTTTCTAAATATTAAAATAATTATTTATTGCATAAAAATTCTGGGTTGCTATAATCTTACCTCCTTAAAATAATTTCGTCCTCGAAATTAAACTTACTTAATCTTATAATTTCTGAATACTTAATCAGAATCTCTTCTTCTTATCATCGAAAATTCTCAAAATAATCAAAACAATTACCTGAATATTATCTCTACGCAATATACCCAAACATATCAACATAATATCATCAACTTATCTTTCCAATATTTGTAACCCAAAATTCAGTAAACAAATATCTCCCAAAACTAAGATTATATACTTAAATGTCACCACATTTCCTGCAAAGTATTTCTTTCACTTGTATATACGTATGAATTCTGATTCAATACGGTACTCATTTTACTTTCCACGTATCATCACACTATACCAAGATTATCATTATTAAAACAAAATATCAGTACCCATAATCCAAGAAAATATTCCAAATCTCCAATCAAATCTCCTTTATCGATAAAATTTAACAGCGCATTACTTCTTGTCTCCTCTTTTCATTAAAATAATCCTGCGCTTTCTTGCTGGTCACAACATTACGCGGATTCACTCAGATCCTTTGCGCTTTTAAATAGTTCATGCTGGGAAGAGGTTGAATCATCAAACAATGGATATCATTCTTTCTAACATTCGCAAGTATTATTCCAGTCTTCCTATGAATGATCTGAGAAAGATCTATAGAATAAGGCTCGAAAGATTGAGGTTGCTAATGGCTCATGATATTCCAGAAGATGTTCGCTGGTTGATAGAAGCAAAGGTTCGACTATCTGGTGAATTACCATCAACATTTCCAAAACATATGCCTGGTTTAGGCAAAAGCACGTTTGCAAAGAAACGAAGAGCAAAAAGACTGGGTGGTTGCTACAAATGTGCTCGTTGGAACTGTAATACACGTTGCAAATCAGTAGGATATTCTTCTACTAATCGGGATGATAAAATCGAATTCATAAAGGGTGGACTGAGTAAGGAGTCTTTGGATGATATTCGACTGACTCTTGAGACGCACCCAAGTGGTTATGTACAACGTGAACTTCTCTCCTTATACGCTCAGTTTAACGAGGACAAAAATCGTTATAGTCTCCAAAATATAATAGCAAAAGATCCTGTTTGCCAGTCTGTTTTACAAAATGAGGTTTCTGGCAGTTCAGCAATGTTATAAGGTAAATCTTTTAAAATATTTTGCTGCTTTCTTTCACGCGTTTTGAAAATAAAATATATTTTCCTTTTCTCGAGTTTTGATAAAGCTGGAAATAAAATATTAAATCGCCGAAAGGTGACAGCCTCGATACGATAAAAATATTCAAAAGTGGGCTGATTTTGTCAAAAGTAAATCTTTACTTTTTCAGAATCAATCAAAAACAGTAAATTTTTCCGGCTTTAAATAGCCAAACATATTTCATAGTTCAGGCATCCCAAAATCACATCTTCTTCGTAAGTTTTCCCTTCTATACTATCAAAGATGGAAGCACCAAAACTTCGACAAATCAAAACTATTTGTGTATTTTGTGGATCAAAAGTAGGGAAAGGCTTCGGTTATCTAGAAGCGGCTGTAGATCTTGGAAAGAAACTGGGGGAAAAAGGTATCACTCTTGTATATGGGGGTGGTAGCAGTGGTCTAATGGGTTGTGTTTCCCAATCTGCTCTTGCAGAGAAATCAAAAGTAATCGGTGTCATACCTGTCCCTTTGGTAGATGTTGCAGGCAAAACACGAGGGCATGAAGTTCAAACCTTATCCATCCATGAACGCATAACTTGTATGCTATATGGTTCTGATGCCTTTATAGCCCTGCCCGGAGGTTTTGGTACCTTAGAAGAAATCTTTAACATTACCTCGTGGGCTCAACTAGATCTCCATACTAAGCCTATTGGGCTTCTGAATGTTAACAATTTCTTTGATGGTTTGTTAACCTTTCTTGATTATGCTGTGGAACAGGGATTCATCTCTCCATTTTCCAGAAGGCTTCTTATTTCTGCTCCTACTATTGATGAACTACTGGATAAGCTGCAGTCATATATCTCAATACAAGATCCAGCAGGGGTTAAGATAGATTGGTCGCAAGGAAGGGGAATCAAGCGAAAATGGAGTCCGGTTAATGTAAACTTAACTCTTTGAATCTTAGAATAGGTGGGGGTAGAGTACGGAGTATTCTCACTCTCGAGACACCCCTCCATTTACTAGGATTTCCTTAATGTTTAAATCTTGTGTGTACTTCAAAGATTCCAGGTGGTAGATTACGGAGTATTCTTACTCTCGAAACACACCTCTTTGAAGGTTTCTTTATTTCCTCAAAAGATCAGAGGTGGTAGGATACGGCTACTCCGGAAACACATCTCTCATTCTGAGGATCTTTCCATGTTTTTCTCTTATGCTTTCATGTGTTTCATGTATTTCCTTTCCAGTGTGACTCTTGTGTGTTCTCCTTATGAGAAAATAATAAAATCTCTGTTATCATCTACTAAATCTCGTTTGATGTAAATGAACTTGCATGTCTAAACTTAATTCCTTTAGTAGATGCTTATCATATTATGCTCTTAATTCCAAATGATAAAATTCTGGATAGAGTCTCCCTTGTAATTTGGACTTATCCAAACCATAAGCATACTTCATAACTCACAATAATAAATAACTCCACATTTGATCACAACGATCTAAAAATATTGAAAATGATTCCAACACTTCAATATCATCAAAATATCTCATAATTCAATTCATAATTCCTCAACATAACAATTTCAAATCATATTTTTCAATATCACAATATCACTTCCTTCCATACCTTAATTGGCTCAAAAGTTATTCCTACTTATAAATATATGCCATAAATCATATTCCCAAAATTTATTCACAAAGCCAAACTTCATAATAAATTTCTCTTCAACATAGAGGCATAATAAATTAACTCAACATAATATCCATTACTTAATTCTCAATAAAATCATATTATTCCCATTATGCTCAACACTCGTTTTCTTTTAAAAAATTTCTCATACTCATACATTAAAGCATATAAGTTATGACAAAGCATAACAACATCATTATTTTCGAAGAAATACATTCTTATTTCTCATAAATCATAAGTATCCGAAATACTCTTCATTCTTTCTCATAAATCAATAAAATGAGTATTCGAAATACTGAAATAACTTTAAACATCATAAACTTCTTTACCTCGGAGTTGGTGGAACGAATGATGGCAGTGGCAATCTTCATCAATAAAATTTTATAATGGAAAATATTTCTTGAAAATTCTTTTTGAAAATTTTTCCAGTCTACAGAAACGCAGACTAGCTCTGATACCAACTTGTAGCGCCCCGAGTTCCGTATACCCGATTCACTACGTCATTTTCTGTCTAAATTTTTCGAATAATATTTTTTTGCGGAAGAAATAATTGAAATTCATTTTTGGCAACATTAAATAAACTGTAATGGCCGCTAAAATTGAAAACATTTATGAAACCATTTGAAATAGTAAATCGAACCATTAATATTGTAAAGAAATTGCCAATATCATAATTTCTCAAATAAATGAACTTCTCTAAAATATTCGATTGTTTGGAAAATACGGAAATCATTAACGTCAAACTTTCAACCGTTCAACGATTATTGCCACCATCATTCATCGCTCGCCACCGTCTCCGAAATCTGCAAAACTGTTAAAAGTAGGGTGAGTATTTCATGGGGGAAATACTCAGTAGACTCATCGCAAATTAATTTAATTTATAAGATGATTAAACACATAAATCCCGGCTCTTTATAAAACGGGCATTGATAGAGCTTCTTTATAAAACTGCTCTTGATAAAACTCATATTGTGCATTACAGCACGGGACATATTTTGCAAATCATATGCTCTTTGAAAACATCTCTTTGAAAACAGTTCTTTGAAAACCATATACTTATAAAACATTTTAATTATGCCAAGCATAATTTCTTTTGAAAGCATAACATAAGATAGGATTGAAATCCTCATAAACATAAGAATTTTACCGAACTTAGGTGGTAAGAATTCTTATGTAGTAAAATCATAATAACAGTAAGTTTTCATCATAACATAGGATAAAATCGAAATCCTCATAAACATAAGAATTTTACCGAACTTAGGTGGTAAGAATTCTTATGTAGTAAGTATACCAAGCATAATTTTCTGAAATTCATAGGGATCAATTGCATCATAACATAAGATAGGATCAAAATCCTCATAAACATATGCGACAGGAATTTTACCGAACTTAGGTGGTAAATCCTCATAAACATATGGAAAGATAGGAATTTTACCGAACTTCGTGGCAAATCCTCATAAACATAGGAGACACAAGAATGTTACCGAACTTAGGTGGCAAGAATTCTTATGTGTAGCGCTACTAAAACTCCGGTCCCCTTAACATATCATAACTTATCATATGGGACCCAAAACAATCTTGGTAGATTGATTTCATAGCAATGATCCAAAAAAAACATTTTCGTGAAGCATAGGGTATACTTACTTTTCGTAAAAACATAAAGTATATTTTCTTTTCATAAAAACATACTTACTTTTCATAACAACATAAGGTATATTTACCTTTCATAAAAACATACTTGTTTTTCTTAAAAATTGACTTTCACAAGTCACATGACATTCATATGAAATCATAATTTAAATCAATTAATAAGTGCGAGTCTACCTCAAATCCGACGAGTGCAAAGTTGAGCGAGAATGACTTCAATTTCTTTAAATTCTCCGTACGCTTCGTCTTAACCAATAAGTCACTTTAGTATATCGAATATATAGTTCAAAATGATAAATTATAATTTTGAGGACTAAAATTGATGTTTTGAAAGTTGAGGGACTAAAATGAATACTTTTGAAAGTTGAGGGATTAAAATGAATACTTTTGAAACTTGAGCTTAAAATCAAATAAAGTAAATCAGCAGGGACTGAATTGATCAGAATTTTAAAATGAAAGGGCTGATTAAAATCATTTAAAACTTAAGGGCTGAAATTGATAAGTTTTTAAAACTGAAGGACTGATTTGAAACAATTAAAAACGTTAGGGACTGATTTGCAAATTCTGGAAATAAATAATATATCATTCAGATCTTTTCTCTCTCTCATAACTCACTCACTCTCTCACGATCTCTCTCTCTCTCAGAGAACAAAAAAAAACGGAGGAGGCGATCGAGTAATACCGCCGGTGATTCGCCGGCGCTAGGTGAGGCGAAGGACGGTAAAGTGTGGGAGTTCTGATTTGAGGAAGCTTTGATGCGAGATAGGTTTGAATCAGAGATTTATCGAGGCTCAAAGTCGCGGTTTAAGGTAGCGATTTCCGGTTGTAAATCCGGTCAAAACAGTCGGCGGTCGAGGTAAGTAAGTATTTGGGATAACTTATTCTGGGTTTTCAGTTTTGATTTTGGGTTTGATTTGTGACTGAGGATGATGGTTTTGGGTGGTGATGATTCGGTGGTTGGGTGATGATGACTTGGTGGTTTTACAGTGATTACGTTGGTGATGAAGATGGTGAGTTGGATGGGCTGAGTTGGTTGCGTGGCGGTTTGGAGCTGCAACGAAAACTGGTTGCAGGGTGGTTTTGATGTATTGGTTGCGATGATTGGGTTGTTGGCGATGATGATGATGAACGGATGTTTGATCTTGAAGGTTGGTGTTCATTTGGTGATTTAGAGTTGAGTAGTGGTGGTCGGAGGTGGTGATGTCGTCTGATGATTGTAGCTAGGTACGGTGGTGGCTGGATTGAGGAGGTGGTGAATTAAATTTGAATGAGGCAGTGGTGGATGTTGAAAGAAATGGCATTGTGGTTGATTGATGAAGATGATGCAGGGTGTTTGATCTTGGCCGGGGTGGTGGTGATTTGGGTATTAAATTTGGCATTCATGAGGTTCTTGGTTTTGTGCAGTGAGCAAGAATGGCAGTGAAGGTGATGATACAGATTTCTTGGGTGATGGAGCTGCAGGTTGATGCCAATACGATGATGGTGGATCGACAGCTTTGGTGAATTGAGTGTTTAACAGAGTGATGGTGAGGGCTGTTCTTGATCAGGCTGGTTGGGGGGGTGGTTCTTGGTTGTGGATAATTGGGCTATGGTTGATCAGTGGCTGTTTTGGGGCGGAGGTATACTGCAGTGGTGTAGGGAGGAGGCTGAAATGGATCGAGATGTGAATTCTAGTGGTGGCTGAATTGTGGTGATGATATTGGGTTGTGCATATTGATAAAATGGAATTGGTTGTGGCTTGAATTAGATAAAGTTTGGTGGTTTGAATTGTGAAAATGGAACAATGGCAGTGATGGTATTGAAAATAATACGTGTGTGTGATGATGTTGATGGAGGAAAGCTGGAGAAAATGACTTAAATTGAAGAAAGTATAGTGGAGAGTTAGGTATGAGATGGGGTGGAAAGTGGAGGGAATCGTTGAGTGGAATTGGTGATGATAATGATGATGCTTCAATAGGTTAGATGCTGGGATTATTGTATTGATTTAGAAATTATAATAAAGTATAGTGGAATACATCAGAATTGGAGGAATCTTTGATTAAGAATTGTATTTAAAACTGATATATTTTGGACTGAAAATAAATCTGAGAATAAATAAATTTTGATATAAAATTGAATTACTTATTTTGGACTTGAAATAATTTAAATAAGGAAAATTGAGATATTTTAATAATTTTGGAATTCAAAATGATTTTGAAAATAATATTTTGAATAAATAATTAAAATAACATAATTTTAGAAATTCGGATTTTAATTTAAAATCGAACAAATTCGATATTTCTTGACTTGGCTAGACGAATCCGTCGCGGCATTAATTTCAAAACAATAGCGACTCAATTTTCTAAATATTAAAATAATTATTTATTGCATAAAAATTCTGGGTTGCTATAATATGGAGGTGCATAACTTTCACTTAGACATGATAATTCTCTTTTAGAGGTTTTTATTGGAGTTGGATTAGGTGTTCCTCCAGTATTTATTAAAATTTGATATTCATTTAAATTATATAGACTAATTGGCCAAAATTTTCTATAAGCAAGTCTATTCGCTAAAATTGTGTACCACAAGCACACGGGTCGGGTACAAGTAATAGGTAAACTTTTTGAGATCGGGTTGTCAATCCCACGAGAAATGTATACTTAAGTTACACACATTAGTTAATTTAATTTTAAAAACGAAGTCAAATTTTTGGGTTGTTTTGTGAATGTAAAATTTAAACAAACTAACTTTAAATTATAACAAAAATAAGGAAAATGAAATTTTAAAAAATTGGGATTCATGATTTCGCTTAAACAACGCTTAATTAATTTGCATTTTATAAATAAAATTAACTACTTGAGATAAATAAACGCAAGACAATAATCATAAATTAAAGTACACAATATTAAAAGACAATAATCATAAATTCAAATACTCAAAAATAAATAAATAAATAAACAAACTTAAACTAATTAAGTGAAGTTAAGTAACACCAATCATCCCAATAAAGTACTGTTTAGCCCATAATAAAATAATAACACTTAATAACTAACATAATAATTTCAACAACAAGCTAAATAAAAGATTAAAAACAAGTTAATAGAGAAAACTCCTATTGGTTAAGTTCTTGAAGTGAAAACTCCAAGATTTCTTCACTTTAAATCAAGTTGCTCCATTATCTATCAATATCTCTAACAACCCAATACAAAGCTTTAAATAAACCTTAAATGCCATGAAAGTTTTAGGTGAAAAGTGAAGAAAAACAACAATAATAAAAACTTTAACAAGCACAATAAGCTCAAAATAAAGGAGAGTTAAGAAAAACACAATAACTTTAACATTAAACTTGCATTAAATAAAGGAAGTTATAAAAATACAAGAAAATTAAAAGAAGGCATAAGAACTTACATAACCCTAGATGAAATGAGGTTGAATTCTACTTATAGGTGCTCCAAATTGACTCAAAAACCCCAAAAAATGAAAAATTCGCGTAAAACAGCGAAGTGGGCTGAATTGGGTCTGCCGGGTTGACCCGATCCGACCCAAGAATTTTTTTTGGAAAGAAAGGTCGCGCGATTGCGCGGTCATCGTTTTTGAACCACGTTTGGGTTCTAGTCACTTTTGAGCCGTGGTCCGCGCTTGACAGACTCGTTCGAACCACACATTCGCGTGGTTGGGCTAAGTGTCTTCTTGCAGCTTGGTCCTTCTTAGAATTGCCATCAAGTCCTCCATCTTTCAATGCCGAGCGATTTAGTCCCCAAATTTTTCAGTTTCTTTCAATTAGGTCCTTAAAAATTGCACTTGAGGTCCTTCAAATTCTGGACATTTGTAATCTGGTCCCTGGGTTAATTGCGAAGCAGGTCCGCAACTTTCTGAAAGTGACAAAATGGTCCCCAAACTTCCCATTTCAGCATTGTTTGCACTCCTTTTGTGATTTTTGGCCTCAAACTTGGATATTACTCTATTTAAACACAAAATATGTATAAATTAGTAGATGTTTGCTCAAGATATTCCAAAAATTGCTAATTTAAGGGTATAAAAAGTGTATAAAAATGCACTTAACAAATACCCCCAAACTTAAACTCTTACTCGTCTCGAGCAAGAATAACAACTAGCACAATAAGCATATGAGTGAATGATCAACAATGCTAGATAACTTATAAATTCTTTCACAAGTGTAAAATTGTGTGGTCAATTCACAATTATATTTTGAAAATAATGCTACAAAAAGAAGTTGAGTTTATCTCATGTTTGATCGATGTGTGTGTGTGTGTGCGCGCGCGCGCATAGCTACTTCCAATTATCACTAAGGTTCAAAGAAACATTGTAGGAAGGATAAATTTCAAAACAATACTAACCTACCTTTAGTGGTCAATTTCATTCATTTCCCTCTCGTGATATTCATCCCCCCAAATTATTTCTTCTTTCTCCCGATTTGCAATCCTAGAGATAATTCTCAATTCATACATTTATTTTTCCACTAAAGCTTGGTTATGACTTACCGGCAATGTCAACAATCTAGATATTCAATGACTCTCCACTAGATGACTGCTTCAACATTAAAGTTTCTACCAAGTAATTGAAACCCACTATTAATCTAAGTCCTTATGCAAGTACAAATGCATGATTTCTACAAACTAATGTGATGATTGCTCGTGACTTCCTCACTCCTTTAAGCTTTTTAATTGACCTATATAGCGAGCTTTAGGTCGGCAACTCCCCGATGTTTTTAGGATCAAAGGGTACCAGGTTTTGAAATACCCATATAGACTTAGTAACTCGAGTAAAAAAGGCTACGAAGTGAGGTAAACTTATTTAAGCAAATGCAATTTTTTTTTGAATGTGTGTGCATGTACCTTACTCATTAAGCTTTCTAGTTGACTCATGTTGCGAGCTTTAAGCCGGTGACTCCCAAGTTTCAAACTTAAGGCACCAAGTTTCAAAATACTCCTACGGGCTTAATTACTCGAGTCAAAAAGGCTTCGAGATAAGGTTATGCAAAATTAAAATGGGCTTAGATCTCTAGCATTTGGTCATCACTTAGCTTATACTTAACATCAAAAACACTCCACACAAATTTATATCAAGCATGCATGGAATCACTACACATCTAGACTGTCTCTTTTACCTACTCGACCACCCCCAAACTTGTCTCACAATAGGATCAAGAGATTAATATCATTGAAAAGAAATTGGATAGGTTCATAAAAATTGAAAATACAAGCTCACAACATAATTTTTCAACTTCACGAATTTCTCCAACCTTCAATAGTTTCCAAATCTCAACAACAATTAGTCATGACTATTGTGCGCAAGAGAACTTAGGATCACGCATGGATAAGTAATTTATAAAAATAGGCACAAGTAGCATGTTCGATCATAATTTATGAATTAACAACAATTTCAAACATCAAATCATTTTAAGCCAACAAGGCTATCTAGCATGTCAATATCTAAAACAAAATGAGCAAAATCAAACATTACCTTAAGCCGACAAGACTATCTAACATGATAAAGTGCAAAATGAAGTCTACACCCCCAAACTTGAATTACACATTGTCCTCAATGTGAAAATAGAAACAATGTGTAAAGAAGAAAAGATTTAGTAAAACTTCCCTGATTTGATGCTTGTTTGTGATGTTATAAATTGACCTAAGATTTCTTCGAATATAGTTCACCCCAAAACTTGTTTAGGACAATGTCACTTAGGATTTTCAAAAAATTTGTTACCTACAAAAGTTTAACACTAAATTAAAAAGAAAGTAAAAAAGTAAAGTAAATAATCACAAGTAAATCAAAAGAGAAGAAATTTGGGTTGCCTCTCAAAAAGCACTTGGTTAAAGTCATAAGCTCGACTTTCCACATAGACACTTCATGGCACTCTAAATGAAGCTTTTGATACTTTGCCCATTTTTCTTCTTTTGGCATTGTTCCACTCTTCATTGATTCTCCAAACTTGTACTTTGCCCCTTCCAATGTCATGTCACTTGCCTACTTCATCCAATTCAAATTCAACTATGTAGACTTGCTCCTCCTCAAGTGGCTTAATCACAAAATCAATTGTTGGGAAATCAATGAAGTTGAGAGAATGTGATTTAATCTCGTCCTCATTGACTGACACTTCCCTTTGTGATTCTTTTGTGATTAACTTGTCTTTCTTTTCAATCTCATCTTCAATAGTTGATATATCCTTGGATTGAATGACCGATCCAAAATTCGAATCCACGGGCAATGGAAGGTTTTTCCTATTTATCCCTAAGAGTGGATCATACCTCCACATTTTAAATCCTTCCCAAAATATGGCATCTCCCATAGGCATATCATCTTCATCCAATTTGGCAAGCTCATTGTAATATTTTGCAAGTACATTTTCATTCAAAAATGGAGGACCCTCTCCTATAAGAGTAATGTCCTCGTCCCAATCTTCCGATGCACAATCTCCAAAGAGCATGTAACTAGCATCGGATGTGTCAATTGCTTGTTTTCAGCAATTCAAATATTGTCTAAACACAAGAAGGTTCGACATAAACAAATTATTGCCCGAATACAAACATTGTCCATTATGATGCATCTTATAACAAATCTCACAACTTGAATATTCTCCAATCATGTCTTCATTTCCCATGTAAAGATTGTCCATTGTACAAATCTTTCCTACTTTGCCGATGTTAGAATCATGTATACATAAAAAGAAAACCAAAATTAACTAAAGTAGTAATCAAAGTAAAAACATTCCCCAACAACGGCGCCAAAAACTTGTTCGCTAAAATTGTGTACCACAAGTACACGAGTCGCGTACAAGTAATAAGTGGACTTTTTGAGTCCGGGTTGTCGATCCCACGAAGAATGTATATTTAAGTTACACACATTAGTTAATTTAATTTTAAAAATGAAGTCACACAATAAATTTTTGGGTTGTTTTTGTGAATGCAAAATTTAAACAACTAACTTTAAATTCTAACAACAATAAGGAAAATGGAATTTTAAAAAATTGGGATTCATCATTTCACTTAAACAACACTTAATTAATTTGCATTTTGTAAATAAAATTAACTACTTACGATAAATAAATGCAAGACAATAATCATAAATTCAAATACTCAAAAATAAATACTCAAAAACAAATAAACAAACTTAAACTAACTAAGTGAAGTTAAGTAACACCAATCATCCTAACAAAATACTATTTAACCCATAATAAAATAATAACACTTAATAACTAACCTAATAATTTCAACAAGAAGCTAAATAAAAGATTAAAAACAAAGTTAATAGAGAAAACTCCTCTTTTTTTAAGTTCTTGAAGTGAAAACTCCAAGATTTCTTCACTTTAAATCAAGTTACTCCATTATCTATCAATATCTCCAACAATCAAATACAAAGCTTTAAATAGACCTTAAATGCCATGAAAGTTTTAGGTGAAAAGTGAAGAAAAACAACAATAATAAGAACTTTAACAACCACAATAAGCTCAAAATAAAGGAGAGTTAACAAAACCACAATAACTTTAACATTAAACTTGCATTAAATAAAGGAAGTTATAAAAATACAAGAAAATTAAAAGAAGGCATAAGAACTTACATAACCCTAAATGAAATGAGGTTGAATTCCACTTATAGGGGCTCCACATTGACCCAAAAAAAGAAAAAATCCGTGTAAAACAGCAAAGTGGGCCGAATTGGGTTGGCCGAGTTGACCCAGTCTGGCCAGGGATTTTTTTTGGAAAGAAAGGCTGTGCGACGCGAAGTCACCGTTTTTGAACCACGTTTGGGTTCTAGTCACTTTTGAGTCGTGCTCCACGCACGCCGGACTAGTTCGAACCACGCGTTCGCGTGGTTCGGCTGAGTGTCTTCTTGCAGCTTGGTCCTTCTTAGAATTGCCATCAAGTCCTCCATCTTTCATTGTCGAGAAATTTAGTCCCCAAATTTTCCAATTTCTTTCAATTAGATCATTCAAAATTGCAGTTGAGGTCCTTCAACTTTTGGGCGTTTCTAATTTGGTCCCTGGGTTAATTGCGGAGTAAGTCCGCAACTTTTTGAAAGTGACAAAATGGTCCTCAAACTTCCAATTTCAATATAGTTTGCACCCCTTTTGTGATTTTTGGCCTCAAACTTGGATATTACCCTAATTAAACACAAAATATTTATAAATTAGTAGATATTTACTCAAGATATTCCAAAAATTGCTAATTTAAGGGTATAAAAATGTATAAAAATGTACTTAACAAAGTCTAATTCTTCATTCATATTTATCTTTTTTTCTTCAATATTTTCTTCAACTTTTAATTTTTCTAAAGTTTTTTCTATGGATTTTTGTAACTCTAATTCCTCCTTTAGTATCTTTGGTAATATGTTTTACTAAATTCATCATCCATACTTCCTGCCTTTATTACAATTTTTTCTTGTTCAATGTTTTTCTTTCCTATTCTAGACATCTCTTTTTCTATAAGGTTTTTTTTTTTTTTATCTATTTTCTTATCCTTCTTTTTATTATCTTCCTTAAATTCTCTAATTTCAAGTTTTAGTATATTTATGTCATTTCTTGCTTCTTTTAATTCATTTTTAACTTCTTGAGCATCACTTCTTAATGATTTTATTAATTTTTAGATCTTTAATTTATTGACTTATTTACATTTAAACTCTTGGTTTAGTAGTTTGAGTTTTTTGTACTTTGAATAATCTGTCATACATATCATCTATTTTTATTTCTAATTTTTTGATTCTCTCTTTTATTGATATGATTCTTTCATTATCATATTTTCTTATCTTTTCATTTAATTTTTCTATTTTTTTTTATAATTATTCCAATTTTATCATGATTAATTAATTCTTCTGATTTTTTTTGAAATTCTTTTAAAATATCATCATCTATGTTTTTAACATCTCCTATCATTTTGTTTAATTTTTTAAATTGTATCGTTAATTTATTTTGGATACTTTGTAACTTTTCTTTGACATTCTTATATTATATAATTAATTGTTGTAATTCTTCAATGTCGATTTTATCTTGTAAATTTATGTTTTTATAAGTTTGCACTAAGAAAACACTTATACAATTTAATTGCATATTGAAAATTCCATCAGATTCTCTCCATGAGTTTAATGGTTGAAATATAATTGTATTGACTCCTCTTATTTGATATGATCTTACTGGAAGTTTAATATTTTTTATTATTTATTTTTCAATTTTTATTTCTGGAGATTTTGTCATTAATGTCTTTCTTTGATATGTTCAATTTTTAGAATAAGTTTTGTTTCTTTATATATCATTATATTTTATTCACAAAATTCTTCAATTGATCTTAGCATTAGTTTCTTTTGTTGTGCTTTATAATATTTTACATAATCTTCCATTTTTCTTGTTTTATCATATTTTTCTTTATTGATTTCTTCTTTGTTATCAAGAATCATTTGGTTTTTAGGTAATTGTTTTAAAATTCTATTATAGTATTCTCTCTTTTTCTCTAATGATTTTAATCTTAGGATTTCTTTTCATTTTATATTTTTTTCTTCTCTTATTTGATCCATTTAATTTCTTCTTTTTTCCATTATTAAATCTAAGTTTTCATTTTTTTTTTATAAAATCTTTTGTTGTTATACTGAAATTTATTAGATCATATAATTTGAAATATCAAATTATTATGGTACACGAGTCTACTGAGTATTTCTATGAAATACTCACGTTTTCCTAAGATAAATTTTGTAGATGACGGAGCGACGATGATGCATACAATGGTGGCTATTAACGAGTCTTTAAAAATGTTTTTATAAATTCATTTATTTTGTCAGGTTATTTCATATCTGAATCGTTGACTGATTGAGTAAATTTTACTAAATTACGCAAATTGAAATTTCAATTATTTTCCTCTCAATTGTCATTTTGAAAGTTATTTTGAGATGATGAAGTGACGTTTCGGGTATTTAGAACTCAGGGCATCACAAGGTGACTAAATGAAACCAATTCGAGAGAAGTTAACAATTAATGCCAATGATTAACATAAAAAATTTATCAAAATCGTGCTGAAAAGGAAGATGATTCCCCTTTTTTTTACTAAGAGAAGAAGAGTATAAGATTTGTTCCAAAATTATATATGAACTCCAGGAATGTAATTGTTACTTCATTTTGTCTGGAGACCAAGTTTATCTACGATTGATTGTTACCCAGGGAGGTGATCCCAATATGAAAAAAATGGTAGCAAATTATGAATTTTTAGATCTTATTTACCCCGGAAAAGATTTAAAAGAAGTCGAAAAATTTGATGATTTATTAAAATGTGAAATTTCAAAATTTGCTCAAGGAAGATATATATTTAAAATTTTATTCAATCAATCCTGAAATTAATGGAATGATATATTACCCTACTGAATATATTATCACAATTGGATATGTTGCACGAAATTTCCAAATTGAAGTTGGACAGAATACCAAGCATCTGCCAAATATTACAAGATCATGGTTCAAATCCCGAAGAATGTTGGGAATAAAAGTCCTTTACAATAATGCCAAAAATTAGTATGAGAAAAAATTCAAGTACTTATGTCAATTTGAATGATGAACCCTCCTGAAAAATGGAGGAAAAGCAAAATCATCAATTTTGAAAGAATATATTGAAAAAATTGACACTCATCGTATCAATGGAAGTCCAACAACAATACAAGAGTCATGCATTGCCAGAGATTGTCTAGCATGCAGATAAAGATGATAAAAAGATGGAATCCACTTTTGGAAAAGAAGATACCGACAAGGATAAAGCAACGCGTCAAGGACAGCTGCATGTGAAGACGTGAAGAAGGACAATAATAGAGGGACACATATCCCTATGATGTAACTTAAAGTTTAAGCGTCCGTTTGGTAAAGGAAGCTATTTTGTTTATAAACATATTTATAAACAACACAATTTTCCAAACCACTTTTTAATCATACACATTTTCTCTCTCCAATTTTCAACCATTATTTTTTACCTCAAAATCATAAATAAACAATTTTATAAACCAAACAGTGTTACCAAATGGAGGATAAATTATTGAGTATGATGTAATGTGAAATTATTGAGTATATGATGTAAGTAGTGAAGTAATTGTATCCCATGTGGTATTATAAATAAAGGCCTTCGGGCTAGGGTAAGGCACAGAACACTTTGAGCATTCAGCCTGTAAGATATACAAAGAAATTTTGTCTTTGAAAAATTCTCTTACCAAATCTTGTATCAATCTCTTATATCAATAAAATTCCAATTGTTTTGTAAAAAATATACGAGTTTCTAAATACTTTTTCCCATTATATTCTTGAAGGATCTGATAGAAAAACTCTTTCTTATTTTAACAAAAAAGAGTTTTCCTTAATACAAATTTAGAGTTTGATCTTTAGGAACAATACAGTGAGAGCAAGAACCTGGAATAGCAAGGATCCCCTGAAGGCAGGAGACCGTTAAAGGGAAGTGTTTGCAGGTCTAGAGCTTAAAAGTCACTTGATTCTGAAGGTTAGAAGTCCAGATAAAAAATTAAGGCAAAATTATTGTTTTTGTTAAACTTAGAAAGATTTGTCTTAAGATCTTAGAGAATCACTGAAATTATTATCATTATGAATGAAAGAGATTATATCATGAAAAAGTTTAGATCTAAAAGAGGTTCATATAAAGTTAAAAGGAATTTTAAAAATAAAAGAGGAATTGTTGAATATAAAAATGAAATTGATAAAATCGAATATGAACAACTTTTTGCATCACAAGAAATATTAAAAAGTTTAAAAAAAAAAAAAATCTAATGGAAAATTTTGCTAAAGTCATATTTAGATTTATTTATAGTAATTCATCATATAATTGTTAAATTAGAAAAAATAAAGAAAAATATTTAAAAATATGATATAGTCTAGTTTAGATAACATGACACTGACACATAGATATTATTCCCAAACTCTGATTCAATGAAAAATTACTTGAACTTTATAAATTGTTTATAATTGCTTTATATCTTGATATTTGTTAAAATTGAGAAATCATTAGCTAATTCCAGCTCTTTTGTTAGAAATTTTGGTATAACTTAATTTTTGTTGAACTTAATTTTTGGTGAATTAAACTTGAGGTATTATTGGGGATTTTTGGAGTTTGGTGACTAAATTATGGGGTTGGGTGATACGGATCTTAAGGACGATTGTGACGAAGGAGGCGAAGGATGCAAGGAAGCGCCACCAGCGGCGGTATCATGCTCAATATGCTTAGAGGCGGTGACAGAGAACGTGGGTAGATCTTTGGCCAAGCTTCAATGTGGCCATCAATTTCACCTTGGTGAGTCTTAAACTTTCAGGTCATTTTGAAATTATAAAGATCGGACCAAGTGTTTTATGAGGATACAGCCGCAACATTTTAATTTTAATTTTTTTTATGAATTGAACGTAGATAAGAGGTCATAATTCATTTCGAAATCCTGGGCATATGGTTTTGCTTTTAATTCTTGGATTTGTATCTGCTTGATTTTGTTATTGAATGGTGGGGTATAAGATGATGGGATCATAGGCTGAATTTGATATTTTCAAAGGCTTCGAGCCTGCAACCTAGGCTTCAGTTTTTGAACTAAACAAAGAGCTGCCTTTTTTCACTTTCACCTATTGTGGTAGAACTAAAAGCAATATCTGTCATGTTAATGGTTTCTAATACACAAATTTGGTCATGAAAGATACATTACTATTTTTTTAGTGTTCATTTCCTCAAGTATTTCTGGCATTTTTATATTTGGTTAATAGCTTTAAAAAGAGTTCATGCATTTAGTCGGTCTGTATGCCTCCATAGCAAAGAAATTATCTTAATAAGGATTTTCCAAGCGTAGGCTAATTGTTTTTTAGTTATGCGATTCGAAAATTTGTTTAAAGATCTTATTCGGCCTTGGATAAATTCACGCCTTTGTATTTTTTGCACAATTATGACAAGCATCTGAACTTTAGGTTTCTCCCTCATTCCCGTTTCTTATGGAAACATATTGCAGAATCAATATATTGTTTTCTGCGAATTTTACAAGCAGACACCGTAAGAATTTATTTATGATTGAAGTGAAAGCATTAAATTTGTCTTGATGTACAACCACTGTTTTTCTTTTGGAGACCCAATGTTGGTTCAATAAAACTAATAAATGAAGTGAATGACAACAGAAATTGTTCGAAAGAGGTTGAAATTTTAGTAAACTATATTGGGAGGAATGTGCAAAATTGTTGGATAGACCGTGGAAGCTGTGGGCTACAAGTTGTCTGGTTTGGTCCATTTAGTGAGCTTGAAATAACTAAATGTAGTCTTATAATGGTGTGGTGTCATGCACATATATAACAATCCCATCACAACTCTTTCTTCACCTTGGAGAGTTATAAAAAAGTACAGATTGCCTACAATTATGAGACGTACTTTCTAGGGCTGCCAATGGAGCTAAAACCAAACATGCTGAGCTAAACGGACACTAGCTTTCCGAGCCCTATCAATTTAGAGCTAGGCCTAAATTGTGTTTGGTTTTATTTAAGCTTACACCAACAATATGCAATATGAAATGAATGTGAGTTGAGATAAAATTTTTACAGGCTCAACTTGAATTAGGCTTGATACTCACATTAAATCGAAGTAATAAATTAGATATAATGTTTATTTTTGGATAATATCTTCTTACTTAACCTTTGTTTGATTCTCTTTGAATTAAAACTCTTTTTTTTCCATACTTATTTACAACCACTCATTCACACAATAAAATATTCTACACGTAAACTCAAACATTTTCCCTACATTTCAACCACATATTTTCCAAAAAATCACTCTTCAAAACATCAAATTCTCCTTAAAATGGCGATCAAACAGGGGCTTAGTTATTGCACTATATGTTATTGAGACTTAACTTTTAAAGTCAAAAGATGATTCGCAATTGCTTAAATTATGATTTCTAGACATAATTTTTCTTAAACCTTCTCCCCATCCACTCCACCACTAGTACCTGTCCGATTTCAAGCATGGTGTATAGAAAAATATCTTTGATGAAAGTTCATTTGTTGAACAAATTGCCAACACTAAAAATAAGAGAAGGAAAAGACAATTAGTTTCACTATGCACCATCCACTAGCAGTGCAGGTGAAAGGGGTATTTCCATGAAAAGGTGGTGTCACTTGTGGAAAGGACTTCTTGTTGATACTTGATATGGTGATGGAGGTGGTCGGGACTTGGGAGAGCGATAGAGAGAGATGCTAATCAGAAGAGTTCAATAGATCTTGAAATGTTTGCAATTTTTTTCTGTTGGTAGGGTTTGATGTCGGGATCTTGTTAATGAACACTAATTTGATCAGTTTTGGAAACAATGTCAATTACGTCTTTTTGTGTATGCAGTTTGAGCCCAAAAACTTTTCTAAAAGATAAGGCACTGCACCAAACACATTTTCATTTTTTTTCTTTTTCTTTTTTTTTTGCAGATTTTTGAACATGAACTTTGTGACATGAAGCATGTAGGTTACTGAGAGGCTACTTAAAGCATCTCCAATCAGACTGTAAACACTGTGCCAAAATGGCGCAGTGAACAGTGCTGCATCATATGTGTGCAGCACTTTACATTTAGAGTAGAAAATGTAGTTTTTTATTTCTTATTTTTCCCTCTATTTCAGTATTTTGTGTAGAAAACTTTTTTCTTCCTTCTATATTTATTGTTAATTCCTATTTGATTATTGTATTGATTAAAAATTATTTGTGTTATTTTTAATTTGATTAACAAGGTAAATTTATTTAATCTAATATAAATAACAACTACAGATCATATTAAAATAAAATTGCTCATAATTAAAAATTTTAAAGTTATATATTTGATGGGTAAAAATGAAAAGAATAAAATCACGATACGATAAGTAAACAATAAAAAGTAAAATACAACATAAAATAAACGACGATAATTTTATAGTTTGATGGGTCAGTTCTGGATCCTTCTAGACCATAAAAATATTGACTAAACGAAGTTGAGCTAATTTGAGATTCCTTGTCTAGTCGTTGAGATTTTTATTCCTGGATTCGTAGTCGTTCACTTCGTATAAACCCACATAGATTTGGATCTGGTATGTAGTCCAAGTCTTTAAGTTAAATTTTATTCTCTTCTCAAAATTCTGTAACGGCTACTTTTTTGACTTAGTTTCAGCTTGAAGCATTTGGATTTAATAATTTTTTTGTCTATCATAGCTTCCCTTTTTCAAAATCTGAGTGATTTCTAGATTAATTTTTGCAATTGATTGAATCATATTTGAAGATTCAACTTCATTTTTTATTTTTCATTTTACCTTTTTTCCCCAATAGGTCATTGGACAAAACCACCAATATTTTCTTCATCTATATGAAGAGAAAACAATGATAATCCAGGAGATGTAGATGTTGGAGATTCTTACTGTGACGATGCGAATTTTCCACTTTCCATTTGAAAGTGTGGTATTGTTGTGTTAACATCATTAGTAAACTATTCAATATCTTTGAGGAGGTGCCAGACATAATCAAATTTGAAGACTTTCTTGCCCGTCTTATCTTACGCAAACAATATTTTCGCTCGATCCATCTACAAGATTTTGAAAATTCATAAGTTTTGCTCTTAGTTAAGTGGGAAACAGTATCGAAACAATATGGGGGTTTGGGGATTGGTAATATTAAGAAGAAGAATTTGGCACTGTTGGGTAAGTAGCAATGGCGTTTTCCCAATGAACCGGATTCACTTTAACATTTGATCATCCGTAGCGGATATGGGCTTCATTCAAATGGATTGGATGCAAATATTGAATTCAACTCAACTCTTGGAGATCAATTGCAAGAATATGGGAGAACTTTGTGGAAAATACCAAATTGGTGGTAGGATAAAATATGGTTTTGGCAAGACAAGTGGGTTGGACAACAAACGCTCCGACAAACTTTTCCCTGTCTATTCCGAAAATTGAATAACAAAAACTCACTCATATCCGATGTAATAAATCCCTCGTCATTCCCAAATATAGTTTGGAATCTGGAATTTTCTTGAGATTTTAGTGACAGAGAGTGAGGAATTTACCTCACTCTTGACGAATCCATAAACTTTGACCCATCTAGATCGGATAAAAGAATTTGGAAAGGCCACCCTTTCGGAAATTTCTCATGCAAATCCTTCTTGAATATCATACTTCAACCTTCTTGCGATTCTATTTTTTCCCAATTCAACTTCATTTGGAAGGGTGTTGTGCCATCGAAAATCAAAGTTTTTGCATGGTTAGTTTCGTTGGGGAAGGTGAATACCTGTGATTGGTTACAATTGAGAATACCTTGATTATGTATCTCTCCATCATATTGCATTATGTTTAAAAAGAATGAGGAAAGTATTGATCATCTGCTGATTCTTTTTGAGTTTGCTAGAAGTATTTGGGGAAGAATTTTGGGATTGTTTGATGAAATATGTCTATTACCGCATAGTTGGGCTGACTTGATACTTATTAAATGGTGTTTTGGGGGTTAGAGAAAGAAGGTAAGGGAGATCTGGAAAATGGTAGTGATGACAATAGCTTGGGTAATATGGATAGAGAGGAGTAGAAGAATTTTTTATAGCTCCGACCATTTTATTGAAGATTCATGGGATAATATCATTTTTCTCACAAGCCTGTGGGCAACAGCAGCTGGAACAATCAGCTCTTTGGAGAATTTTTTGTTATGTTTGGATCCTCACCGTTTTTTTGATACCATAGATTCTAGTAGCAACAAATGATTGTGTAATTAGCTTTTTTGCTCCATAGGAGGCTACTGGTTTTCTCTTTGTGAATGACTCATCCACTCTCTTGTGTAATTACCATCTATTTTATTATTAATAAAATATGTAGTTTCTTATTAAAAAAAAAAAAATTATAAGTTTTGCTAGTTGAATAAAAAACTTTAAAAGAAAATATTATATATAATACTTGCAATATCTTGTTCGGATGCACCACTTAGATTAAGAAGTTCCACTTGTCGAACACATCCCCTCATCTTGGCAACAACAGTCAAAATAACAGGCATTCGAGACTGTAAGGACCTCAGAGGTCGAGATTGAGTCGTGTATTCTGGTTTGGAGTTGTTATACCTATATTCAACTCGAGACAGGAATTTATCTTTTGATTTGTTAATACTAATAATTGGATTTTGGGAAATATTAAGTCAAACATGATGCAAGCACTTCGTTTACTAGACCTCTTTGTGAAGAGGTTCAAGGAGTAGGATAGTTGGATTTGTAAGAAGGTAAATGTAAGATAAAATGTGAAACAATATGCCCTAATTATAGTAAAAATGATAATATATTAAGATTAGATATCGGATATCAATCTAATGATTTAGATTTGTTGAACTCCATCTAACAGTTCAGAGTTATCCCCTAAGATAAGATAATATTTAAAGATATCAATCCAACAGTTTAGATGTGATGCAATCCATCCAACCATTTAAATGTGACGAAATCCATCCAACGGTTCAGGTGTGTCATCTCAAAGAAGATATGACAAGATTTAAAGATATTAATCCAACTGTTTAGATGTGATTCAATCAATCCAACGATTTATATATGATGCAATCTATCCAACGGTTCATATGTGTCATCTCAAAGAATCAAAGAAGATAAATTAAGATTTGAAGATATCAATCCAACGGTTCAGATGTGTCATCTCAAAGAAGATAAGATTTGAAGATATCAATCCAATGATTTAGATGTGATGCAATCGATCCAACGGTTCTGAATAGATGAAATCTATATTAGACGACTATATAAGATTGTTATGTCTTGGTAAAACTTATTCATCATTTTGATTTAGGAAGTGAATTTCAATATTGGTGTTCCCTCGTAATATTCATCTTTTGCTTCATCTTCGTTGTCCGACGGAGATGATGATAGAGATTAAGAACTTACTCATGATCTTGCACCAATTTATACACATGAAGAATTGATATCTCGTTTGTATAACAACTCATCTCTCACTTCCTTAATCAACAACAAAACTACGTGACTCGTGGAGGCTCAATTCTTGGTCATGTAGTCATCAATCACGATTGAGGTACGATCGATGCAAATCCCACATTGCAATGAAGTGATGTTTCGACCATGATTTCGCATATATTGAAGCTTATTCTTACGCAGACTTCAGGCAGTGCAATCAAATGACACCTACTTCTTGCAGAAGAGGGATGGGCTAGGTAGACTTATGGATGGTAATGGGTTGGGTCGGGTTCGGGCACGACTGATCCCATAACGGTGAGCTCCCCCTGGGTCTCCGTCAGAGCTAGGCGGGGTAGGTTACAGGGCGACCCTCCTACCCTGTTTATACTTTATACTTTATATTTTACTTTACTTTTTTCTTTTTTTAATAGGATAAAAAAATCTCAAGGGTCCGTAGAGTGAGAGCAGGGCGAAGGACTTGCCTCGAACCCGATTGTTCGACCTGGATGATGGATCGGGTCCCCAAGGATCTCGAGTTCGTTGGATTTTTTTGCCATCCCTAGGTTGACTCAATTTATCCAATTTCCAGAAGATTATAGCTGTGATTAAGATGTTAGCATATGGTACAGTGACATATGCAACCGATGAGTACGTTAAAATAAAAGAATCCACTACAATTGAAAGTTTTAGAGATTTTGTCGGGCTATTGTGGAGATATTTGCTTACCAATCTCAGGTTCGATTCCCCGTGAGAGCAAAAAAACTTCTTGGGGCCACTGGGGCGTCTCCCGGTCGAAAGCGTCAGGGCCTCGTGGGATTAGTGGGGGTGGGGCCCCCGATACCCTCGATTATCAAAAAAAAAAAAAAAATAAAAAAAAAAAATAAATAAATAGCGTGGTTTTCCAAAAATGTTGGGCAGTCTAGATTGTATACATTAGAAATGGAAAAATTGTCCAAAGCTTGGGTAGGACAATATGTAGGTCGAATTGGATCCCGATAATTACCTCGAGGCTATAGTTGATTACGTTTTATGGATATGACACGCAAATTTTGGTTTACTAGGATCAAACAATGACATCTATGTGTTGGAGGCATTCCATTTGTTCGCAAACCTTGTTAAAGGTATAGTTTCTCTTGCTAATTATGTCATTCAAGGAAAGGAATATGACGTGTGTTACTATTTAGTTGATAGTATATACTCAAAATAATACTCTTGTGCAAACAATTCATGCTTTGTTCGGTAACACTGTTCACGTTTATAAGTTGGGTTTTTGTTGTTTTTAAGGTAAAACATGTGATTAAAAAGTGGTAAGAGAAAATGTGTGTGGTTAAAAAGTGGTTTGAAAATTTTGTTGTTTATAAATTGATTTATAAATTGTAATAATTGCGTTACAGAACAGAGTATCATGATTCACCAGTTCCCAAAAACACATTTTGCACATCAAGACAAGAAAAATGTAGAAAAGATGTCGAACGAGCATTTGATGTTCCTCAAATAAAATTTGCGATAGTCGCATGACCAACACGATTTTGGAATAAATGTTACATGATATAATGATTATGTGCATTATTATGCACAACATGATTATCGAGCATGAACATGAGTTGATGCGCCTATCTCAATTTGCTGCTAAGCACCGACCCTTGAAGTTGACTTGAAGTTGAGATAGTTGTAGATGAAAATATTTGATTTTAAGAATTTCTTGCTCGACATAGACAAATTAAAGATAAAGAATCTCACATTACACTTCAAAATGCATTAATTGATTATTTGTGGGATATATACACAAATTTCGAGAATTAATATATAAATTTTAGTTGTATTTTATTTGTATTGTGCGAATGTTTTGATTTTATACGTAAATTTTTTTATGTAAAATGATTCATCTTGCTAATTGTGATATTAAGATTAATGCATTTTTTATTTATTTTTAATAAATGTAATATTTTTTGTAATTATTTAAAATTATTAATTTATAAGATTTAAGTAGTAGTAAAATATATAATTAAATACTTTTCAAAATAAATCAAAAGCTTGTTTGGTGTAGATTAAAATCAGATTTTTAGTAAATTTTGATAAAAATTTATGAGATGTGTGGTTGAAAGGTTGTGGGTTACATGAAATATGTGGTTGAGATTGTTGACTTTAACTTAGATTAAAATTTAGATTTTAATTTGTACCAAACAGAGGCTAATTGTTGAGAATTGAAAATAATAAGGGAATATAAAGTTTACTGATCATTTAGTGTAAGATTTGGAGCAATGATTTGGAGATAACTATATAGAATAGTGTGAAAATTACACAATTTTTGTGCAAATGTACTCCAAAATGGAGTTCCTGGATTAGAGATGCCCTTAATACTCCTTTTGTTTCAAAATAAGTGGAATATCTTCACTTTCGAGGTCAATTGGATGAGCTTTTGAGGAAATAATAATTCATATCATTGTCTACTAGAGAATAAAATTACATACGTACTTTTAAAATTCAAAAACAAATATTGCAATTAAGAACATTTTGAATTTAAACTCTTAAACCTATTTATTGTATTTGTTGCTGAAAAGGTCCATTGATATAAAGCCCCTGTTTGACTACCTTTAATAGAAAACCTCTTTATTTCTCATACTCATTTTCAGCAAAACATTCATGTAATAAAATATTTTGCACATAAATCAAATTTTTTCCTTACTTTCTAAGCACACATTCTTCAAAAAATCACTATTCAAACCATCATTTTCTATAATTGCCATCAAATAGGGGCTAAAAGTCACACGCTTCCTTCATTTTAAAACACAGGAGCTAGAAAGCTATCTAAGATCCATTATTGCATGTTAGCAAGCTTAACATACCATGTTTTCTTAAATAATCAATTGTGTCCAAACTTTTAGATGAGGGTGTTCAACAATTCTATGATTCAACATTGGTAAATGAATTTTGTTAATTAGGTATGTATATTGTAAAAGAGAAGTCATTGACAAGCCGTGCCATAAATAAGTGCATATACTACTGGACAAAGTTATTGGCTACCGAAGGTTTCTTGTTAGACAAAGGTTTTGATAATATAGAGGCTAGGTATCAAATGGCAAACCATTTTTTTGAAAGTAGAGAGAGTTCTATATGTCTACATTTTGCAGAATTTTTGGAGAAAATGAGTTGGCTGGAAATGCCACTTCCACATCTTGAATGTTTGCCTTAAGCAATGATACGGTGAATTATATTGATTCCTTACATTATAGATTTCTTCAAAGCATTTTAAACTAAATATAAAACATTAATCTTATGTGTTTTGAAATTTATTTATATTTCATCAATACAGTTGTCCAAAGCATCATAAGTGGAAAATCGGTTATGAGGGCCTTTGAAGTTTGTTAGAGAACAATACTTAAACACTCTTCACGTTTAATGGCATCTATCCGATCCTTAAAATGATAGCTCCTATATCTAAAAAGGCACAATCAGGTATCCCATTTACTTATGCAATCCTCATTACAAGTTAATAAGTAATACTAAAAGTTGTATTACATAGAAATATGCTTCTAATAAACCATAATTCATCTTAAAACAAGCAATAAAATAATTTAACCAAATCAAGTCATACTAGCAAAAAACATAAAATAGAGAAATATTAGCACATGATCAATTGTCAAATTAGTAACCTGACTAGATAATTCATTTCTAGAATAGGAGAAAACCTAAAATTATGCCACAAAACCATCAACATGTTTGATTTCTTTGTAACCATCCTCAACACTACTAATTTTCTATTATTCCTTCTTCTCATCCCCTACTTGCTATGTTGTCTTCCCCTTGCCTGTCCCAATCCCTACAAAGAAAGAAAGAAAAAATACAGTCACACAGATAAAAAAAAAAAGTGAAATCACATCTTAGGTTCTTGTTTATAACGACCCAGCCTTTGTGCCTAGGTCGTTAGAACATACATACTGTCTACTTTGGAAAAGCCTAGGCCCATCTTGCCCCTCATGACTTTCTGACGCGTCCCCAGAATTCGAACTCAAGATCTCTGCGTATGTTCTAACGGTTTGGGCACAGAGGCTAGGTTGTTATGAAAAACTCGCATTTTTTAATAACGATCACAGACTTTCTCTCATTTTGCCCACTGTGGCTTGAGAGCTATTCCGTGAGCCATTAGCTTATGTACTGTCCACTTTGGGAGAGTCTAAGCTCATCTTACCCCTCATGACTTTCTAGACGCGTCTACAGGATTCAAACCTAAGACCTCTACCTTATCAGAGACTTAAGTTGAATCCTAATACTAATTGTTCCGTGGTCATTACAAAAAAACGAGCGTTTTTGCAACGACCATGGATTTTCTTCCATTTTGCCATATGTGGCTCAAGAGCTATTTTATGCATCTTGTCCTTTGTGGCTCAGGAGTCGGGGCTATTCGATGTGCCATTAGCTTACGTACTGTCCACTTTTGGGAGAGTCTAAGCCCATCTTACCCCTCACGGTTTTCTGGACGCATCTCTAGGGTTCGAACCTAAGACCTCTGTCTTACAAGAGACCTAAATTGAATCCTGGTGCCAATTGTTTCGTGGTCTTTGTAAGATGATTTTGTATGAATAAACTTGAGAAGAAAATGTTCCTTCCTCCTCTCCGTTATTTTCATTATATAGAAAAGGTTAGATTATATGTATGGAAACTTTGTACAAGTATAGAAAATACAATAAACCAAAATTATTCTTTTCCTAAAATACTTGACGATTGATTTACTTTCTTAACACTCCCCCTCAAGTTGGAGCATATATATCATGTAAGCCCAACTTGGAACAAAGAAACTTCAACCAATTACCACTCAATGACTTTGTAAACATATCAGCAAGCTGATCTCTGGTCTTCACAAATGGCGTACATATATCACCGCTTACTATCTTGTCTCGAACAAAGTGACAATCAACTTCAATATGCTTGGTCCTCTCATGAAATACTGGATTGGATGCAGTGTGTACAACTGCCTGATTATCACAGAACATAGGAATAGGTGTAGAGGCTGAAAGATTGATTTCTTGAAGAAAATGTTGCAACCATGTCAACTCACTAGCAGTATGAGCCATTGCCCTATATTCCGCTTCTGCACTTGACCTTGCTACAACAGTTTGTTTCTTACTTCTCCATGAGACAAGATTACCACCAAGAAAAGTACAGAAACCAGTAGTAGATCGTCTATCCGAAGGAGATCCTGCCCAATCTGCATCTGTAAACCCTTCTGCTTTGATATGTCCATTTGGTTTATACAGTAATCCAAGACCCGGAGCCTTTTTCAAATACCGAATAATTCGTACCACAGCCTCCCAATGAGGAACCCGAGGAGAATCCAAGAACTGACTAATGACACTAACTGCATAGGAAATATCTGGTCGTGTGATAGTAAGATAATTCAATTTCCCAACCAAACGACGATGTTTTCCTGGTTCCCCAAATGGTTCTCCTTCATCCTTTAAAAGTTTCACATTAGGATCCATAGGAGTATCAACGGGACGAGATCCAAGAAAGCCTATCTCGTCTAACATGTCAATTACATATTTTCTCTGAGATAAGTTGATACCTGCCTGAGACCTAGCCACTTCAATACCTAAGAAATATCGAAGCTTGCCTAGATCTTTTGTCTGAAAATGTTTTTGTAAAAACTGTTTCAACTGAGCAATCCCATTTGCATCATCGCCAGTAATTACAATATCATCTACATAAACTACTAGGATAACATAACCTGCACCAGTTCGTAAATGAAATACTGAATGATCTGTCTCACACCGTTGAAGACCAAACTCCAGAACAACTTCAGAGAACTTCCCAAACCAAGCTCTTGGTGATTGCTTTAACCCATATAAAGCCTTTTTCAACTTACAAACATAGTTTTGGTACTCCCCCTGAGCAACAAATCCAGGTGGTTGCTCCATATAAACTTCTTCGGACAAGTCACCACGTAAGAACGCATTTTTAATATCTAATTGAAATAATGGCCAATCAAGATTAGCAGCAACATAAATCAAAACGCGAATAGAAGATATCTTAGCAACTGGAGAGAATGTCTCGTCATAATCAATACCATATGTTTGTGTGTAACCCTTAGCAACCAATCGGGCTTTCAATCGATCAACAGTCCCATCAGGATTGAACTTTGGAACATAGACCCATCTACTACCAACAAGATGTATTCCAGGTGGTGAAGGAACAAGTTCCCATGTCTTATTCTCATGTAAAGCTGTCATTTCTAATTCCATAGCCTTTCGCCACTCAGGATCAGATAAAGCTTCTGTCACTGTCTTAGGTACAAAAACACTAGAAAGTTGAGACGTGAAACAAGAGAAAGAAGGTGATAACGAATCAACAGTGACATAGTGACTGATAGGGTATTTAGTAGTACAAGTACGTTTACCTTTACGAAGAGCAATTGGTAATGACTCAGGATCAGGATCTGTAGACGACAAGGTGATGGATTGGGTCACAGGCGTTGGTGGCTTAGACCTTCGAGTGTAAACCTGTAAAGGAGGAGGTGGTTCCTTAGGAGAGGAAGTCAACTCTATTGTAGCAGATGGGGAGGAGTTTTGGTTTGGAGAAATACCAATCGGTAGATATGGGACAGGTAAGCCGGTGGGATCTTGAGTAGATTCTTGAGACGCACTATGAGCAGAGAAATAGGGCGTGGACTCTTCAAAAGTAACATCTGCACTTACAAAGTAGCGTTGTAGAGAAGGATTGTAGCAACGATACCCCTTCTGTGTGTTGGAGTAACCAAGGAAAACACATTTCATGGAGCGAGAGTCAAGTTTATCATGTCCCGGACCAAAGTGATGAACATAGCAAACACACCCAAATACCTTGAGAGGTAATGAATATTGTGGGGAGGAGGAAAACAAGAGAGAGAATGGAGATGCACCGTCCAAAACAGAGGATGGCATGCGATTAATGAGATAGCATGCAGTAAGGACAGCGTCACTCCAGAAACGTTTAGGAACATGCATATGACAAAGAAGAGCACGAGTAACTTCTAATAAATGACGATTTTTGCGTTCTGCAACCCCATTTTGTTGTAGAGTATATGCACATGATGTTTGATGAATAATGCCTTTGGCAGAGAGATATGATGCAAAAGAGGCAGACATTTATTCTTTGGCATTATCTGAACGCAAGATACGAATTTTTTGTTGAAATTGAGTTTTAATTAAATTACGAAAGACCTGAAATAGAGAAAACAACTCAGAACGGCTTTTCATTAAGAACAACCAAGTCATACGAGAACAATCATCCACAAAAGTGACAAAATACTGAAATTTATTAGAAGAAATATTGATTGGTCCCCATACATCAGAATGAATTATCTCAAATAAATTAGAAACACGACTAACATTTCTTGAAGGAAAGGACACACGGTGATGTTTGCTAAGCTGACAAGCTTCACATTCAAGGGAAGACACATTCCGAAGACTCAGAACTTGACGTTTTAGAGTAGAAAGAGAAGGGTGACCAAGACGACAATGCCACTGCATAGGTGAAACAGAAGACTGGAGAGCTCGAGGAGGAGAGACTGGTGAAAGATCCATGTAATACAAGCCACCAACTTTATGCCCCATACCAATCATCCTCTTCATCTTGAGATCCTGAAAAACACACAAGGAAGGATAAAAGGTGACAGAACATTGTAGAGTAGTGGTAAGCTTACTAATGGATAATAAACTAAAGGGAAAGCCAAGAACATGAAGGACGGTTGACAAATCAATATCAGAACTAAGACGGGCATTGCCCGAGCCTGCGACATTAGTTTGGGAACCATTAGCAAGAGTAACATATGTGGAAGAAGTAACAGGATGATAATCAAGGAGAAAAGTAGACGAACCAGTCATGTGTTCAGTTGCTCCGGAATCGATAATCCACGAATTTTGGGAGGAGGACAATAGACAGTGAGAAGGCGCAGTACCTGACTGAGCGAGAGTGGCCACAGAAGTAGAAGTGCCCTGTTTATGAGCTAAGAACTCAGCATACTCATCTCGTGGGACAACTAAGAGATCAGACTCTGATGTTGGATTAGACGAGACTTGATTCGCAAATCCAGATGGTTTTCCATGTAATTCCCAGCAATATTCAATGGAGTGACCTATACGACCACAGTGAGTACATTTTCGAGATTCACTATTTGCCGAACGACTACTGCCTTTAGTGTCTCGCCCACCTCGAGAGCTAAAACTACGTCCACTTCGACCACTACGTCCACCTCTAAATGAGCCACCCCGAGCAATAAAAGCAGAACGATCTCCGTTGGGTGTACTATCTGAGAGAGTGGAACGCTGAATACAAGAGAATGTCTCTGCGAGACTAGGAAGCTCTTTTCCACCCAATATCTGTGCCCGGACTGCTTCAAACTCATATGGAAGACCAATAAGGAATTTAACATCATCGATGTCTTCCCGCTGTTTTTCCATAACCTTCAAATCAAGGGAGAGTGGTTGGTGTACATTCCTCTCCTGACACACTGCCAAAAGCCTATTATAATATTCAACGAGACTCGAGGAGCCCTTCTCAAGTCCAAAATATTGTTTACACGTTTCATAGATTCGAGTAACATTTCCAGTTTCGGAATGTATATGTTTGAGATGCTCCCAAATTTGTTTAGCCGTAGACATATATAGAGATGAAGACCCAATATGTGGCTCAATACTACTAATCATGAGTCCAATGATAGCGTTATCCTCTTGATCCCAATGATCGTTGGGAGTAGAATCAGACTTTACAGGGTCACTTTCTGGAGACTTGGTAGATGGTTTATCTGAAATCAAATGATTAAATGAACCCTTTCCCCGCAAAAAGACCTCGACACATCTAGCCCAATAAGTATAATTTCTTTCATTCAATTTTTCAGGTGTCATGGGTCCAGTAAGATTAAACATCTCTGTCTTGAATGACATGATAATATTCACACAAACTGTTCACGTGATATTTGGGTCGGTTAAAAGAGAGTAAGTAGCCCAGTAGTAAAATTGAATTAAGAAAACCCAAATAAAATTATCAGCAACACCAATAGTAATAGGCCCAACCCGAATAATAACAAAGCCCAACTCACCAACAGTAATAGACCCAACCCAAACTAATAACGAGGCCCAACTCTGGTTACCTTCTACACGAGAAACACGCACCGTTCGAAATCAGATGCCAACCCGTCGCACTGTGCTCGGCTCCAATCAACGATTCCGACCTGTTGCTCGCACGCTGTGCTCGGCGTCAATCAACAACTCCAATCGAAGACCCGTGCGCTGCCTTTACTGATCAAGGCAGAACCCACTCCACACACACTGAGAATTCGTCGACCCGTCACCTCCAGTCGACGATTCCAGTCAGTGGTACCACCACAGTAGCCGATTCCAGTCGGCGGTACAACCACAATCGGCGATAACAGAATCTCTTCACACGAAATTTCACACAATTTCTTGCTCTGATACCATGTAAGATGATTTTGTATGAATAAACTTGAGAAGAAAAGGTTCCTTCCTCCTCTCCGTTATTTTCATTATATAGAAAAGGTTAGATTACATGTATGGAAACTTTGTACAAGTATAGAAAATACAATAAACCAAAATTATTCTTTTCCTAAAATACTTGACGATTGATTTACTTTCTTAACAGTCTTTAAAAAAACGCGTGTTTTTTAGTAAAGACCAAGAACTTTTTTCCATCTTGCCCTCTGTGGCTCAGGGGTTATTCCGTGCGCTATTAGCTTACGTACTATCCACTTTGAAAGAGCCTAGCCCATCTTGCCCCTCATGGCTTTCTGAACGCGTCCGTGCGTCCCTAAGATTCGAACCCAAGAACTCTGTCTTATGAGAGACTTAAGTTCAGAAAATTCGTTGATAGGACATTTTTCCTATGTAGTAGAGGGAAAGTGAAATGAGCTCACACCTAAGGTTCCCTAAGACTTATGCTTGATGCATACACATCACATGCCGAGGGGTAAACTTTGACAAATTGTATTTGAGGCATAAGCTTTGAAGTGCTTAATGAAAGCTTCAAGTGAGGCGTGCCTCAAGGACTCATTGATGATCTTATTTATTGATGTCACTCGACCTCTGTAGAGATCAAATCAAGTTAAGCAGTTTAGATTTGAAATTATGCAAATAGAGTAATGGTTAATGTGCACATGAACATTCAAGTTGTTAATTGTGCACTTTTGTATTACTTTCTCCTTTCACAATTCCAAGTTGGTAGAAATGTTGAAATGGTTAATCATTGTTACAAGTTGAATTTATTTATTCATTGCTTCAGGTTGGCTTATCATCATCTTGTCAGTTGGCCCTTATGGTTTACGTTGTTAATTTTGAGTCACTCCTTGTTAGTGTAAGGAAGCTGTCACACAGGTTCTAGATTTGTCCTGTATAGTAACTTGTATAAGATGCTTGCAGAATTTCTTACTCTAGACATTTCTCAAGCATGGAAAACATTAAATTCTTGCCTTGTTTTTACACTTCATGTCACTGTTTCAAGAGATTGTTTTTGTCTTTTGTCGTAATTATTTCGCGGTAAGTTGTTAAGTAAGCTGCTTTTTTGGTTCTCACTTTATCTATGTCGTTATTTGTACAGATTGCATTGGCTCAGCATTTAATATTAAGGGGGTGATGCAGTGTCCCAACTGTCGAAAAATTGAGAAAGGGCAATGGCTTTATGCAAATGACAGTAGTCCACTTCCTGAGTTCAGCATGGATGACTGGGCCCATGATGAGGATCTATATGGTCTAAGTTACTCTGAAATGGTAATTGGAATATATCTCTTGAACTTGTATTCTGTTCTCGTGGATTTGCTGCAACCATTTGGCTTCTAGACAATTATCTTCATATTGTAATTCACTTTTGTTTTTTTGCCTGGTCAAACTAATTTATTACATGATCCTAAAAGTTACTAAAAAACATTATCCTCTATAGAGGCACTGTCATATGTGCTTTACACCTGATTACTACCTCAATTCCATTTTTTTCCTCAACATATTATTTAGATGTAGACTAGTCTTTCAGTGTTCAATGAGCTAGTATGTGCTATTTCATTGGTTATTTAGTGGTGCAATTGTAAAGCATTCCCCCCACATGGTTTCAAGTTCTTTTTTTCTTGCATTAAGCAGCAGGCAAATCCTTTGATGTGCTAGTTTCCCCTTCCATTAAATCAAATGTTAACCATTAGTTATGTGCATAAGCATCATTTTTGGCTGTAATGTCATCAATTATTGCTAATAGTACTGGACAAAGTTACTTAATTAAAATCAAATTAAAGTGTAGTTACCTGATTACAATCCAATTAAAGTGTATTTATCCTATTGAAATAAATTAAAGTGTAGTTACCCGATGGAGCAAAATTGAAGTTCAATTACAAGATTGACACTAAAGTATAGTTACCATGAATGGAATATACCCGATAACTATTTATATATGCGCAATTTGATAATAATACTTCCCTAACTTATATAGCTTCTCTGCCAGATCGCTCTTCATTAAATAATATCCATATAGATGCTTTTTTTTCCCAGTAGATACATAGATTCGTCATGGTTCTAATGAACCTATGACGCACTGAACACAACTTGTTCACTGGAGGGAAGTGAGAATAAAGGGGAAGAGTGGGGAGAGAAATGGAAGGAGATACTTGGATACTTGGGAACATTAATCTTTCACTGTAGATATCCTTAGGTATAAATTAGATGCCAAGCCTTTATCTAAAAGAATCGAACCTCAACAGATTCATATGGTTGCTGCTTGGCGTTAAGAGTAATATATATATATATATTCATTGCAATTTTACCCTTAATGAATTCTAATAGCGGTCCTATTTCTGAAGTCTCATTTTCAGTTCTATTATGTTTTACCCTTAATGAATTCTAATAATGGTCCTATTTCTGAAGTCTCATTTTCAGTTCCAGTTCTATTATGTTTATTTTCAACTGTATGCTTCCTTTTTAATTGATTCCCAACATGTAATTTAAAACATTAGATTGTTATTTTACAGAGCTAGGAAATCAGTTAGGTTGTGTTTGATAGAAAAGATGGAAAATTGATGGTAGGAAAATATTTTCTAGGAATTGATTTGACTGGAAATTATTTTCCTGAAAAATGTTAATTGGAAGTGTTTGATTAGATTAATTTTCCAGGTGAAAAAGTGGGAGATTTTCCTAATTTTGTTACTTGATTGATATTATTTTCCGTGGCAAATAATCAAAATTTAACTATTTTAATAAAAAAAAAAAAAAATTTTAATTTTTCACTCATTTGTACTTGATAATAATAATGTTAATTTCTGGAAAAAAAAATAAGTCAATTAACAATAATGAAAATGATCAAACGTGACGCAAAAGAATTTTCCACCTTAGTTGGAAAATATTTTCTCAGCAAATGGGTAAGAAAATATTTTCAAGGCAAATGAGGTAGTTGTGCTTTAAATGGTTGTACCTAAGAAAATATTTTTCAAGACAAATTTTTCCAACCAAACACCCAACAAATGCAAAAGGTGGAAATTTTTTTCCATGATTTGACATTTTCCTGGCAAATATACCTGTATCAAACACAGCCTTATTGAAACTGCACCTGTATGTGAAACCAATTCCTGTGTCCATGTAGTGGAGACCAATCTTATTACTTCACATATCGTGCAAATCTATAGCGCCAAGGAATATTCACTCGCGTGATCCATCTTCAAACTAAACTAAGTAGAACATCTAATTGTGATGGTGGTTGCATCGGAACAACTTTAGATTGTGCAGAAGATGGTTTTGGTGACAAGTGAATGGTAATTATGCTGTTCACGTCAGTGTTTGAATAGGCGAAAACGGGTACTGAGGCGGTTTACGGTTATGAGGCGAGGCATACCCTCAAGGCGTTTTGAGGCGTAAGCCTCGGAAAAAAAAATCAAACTATTGCCAAAAAATGCAATATAGCATACTTAATTCAATAGAAGTCTGCTTAAAAAAAGATAGTCCATAGAAATTAAAATTACAAAACAAACAAGTCATCAGCCTTAAAAATTGTGATAGGATCATCATGAGTCATCACTCATCGCTACTAGTGGTATCATCCATGGAACTATCATCATATCTAATTCCAAAATCATGTTCTTCATCTTCACTATCGATGTCTATCCATTCTTCATCATCATCCATCAACTGTAAAAATAATTTCCCCTTTCCCTTATCTTCTACCTTACCCTTCACCATATTGACAAAAGGGATAAAGAAAATAGAAAGAGACCATTAATAATTTTGTTACATAATTAGAAATTCTGTTTAATTGCAAAAATAATTGTAGTTGTACCTATTACCGATAGTTTTCTTTTTCGTTGACTTTGAGTATTTGTACAACTTCCAATAACTTTCTCATTTTCATTTGAAGGAACTTTATCTCCACTTTCACCATCATAATCAACAACCCATTCATCGTCGACGAAGCCTCATTGCAAACCAAATGATCTACTACAGCTTTTGGATATGTCGATCGCTAACGTCGATCGTTGAGAAATTTACATAAACTAATTTTTCCAATCTCTTTGTTTTTTCTTAATTATTTGGAGGATTTTCATTGCAAAAGTCAATTGGGCATTCTGAAAAATATTTCGCCTTCTCCAATTCTTTTAATTTTTAGATTAATTACAACAAAAATAAAAAATCTAGAAGTTTAATTCGAGGCGCAAGCCTCATACGCCTTGAGGCGGGCGATTTGAGGCGTGCGCCTCAACACAAAAAAATGTAAGCCTCGCAAAAAAAGCCTCAGTTGAGAAGCCTCAAGGTGATTTTGTTGCGCCTCAAATTGAGGCGCAAATCGAGGCGCGCCTCAATTAGCCTTTTAATACACTGGTTCACGTTGGTTGTTTGGATTCAAAATTGAGGAGTGCTTAGATTGTCTCCAGTTGAAAAAGATCTAGTGAACAAACTTTTATGAGAAGGCCTTTTGAACTGGTCCTTGGAATATATTATCTCTGAAGACAATGTTTGTAAGACACGTGGCCACTGCCTAAAACCAGAGCCAACAAAAATAGTCGATAGGTTATATGTATATGTAATCACATATGTTGTCAGTCTTGCCTCAGAAGGGTTAAGGAAGCCTTATATGTGCTGTACAAAATAGGATCTCTGTGGAGTGAATTACATAAATTATTGCATTAGCAAGTCTTGTTCTTTTTGTAGGGAAAATGGCCAAAATGTGACTAATATGGCTGACTATTTGCATATTTTTATATCGAAGCTTAAATGTTACTAATCTTGGGGTTGTGAGAAAGGGTTGACTTTTGTGCGTTATGACTGAGTCCTCGAATGAGTGACTGTGGATTTAAATACTTGCATTAGCTACTGTATGTTCGTGAAGGTGTAACTGAATTGTGTGCCAGTTACAAGGTGGTGGTGTCCTGTTTATACAAGAATAGTTTTTCTCAATTTTAAAGTTATCATTTAAGATGTACGTATTTTAAAAGCCGAAATATAGGATCTGGTCATATTTTACTGACTAATTTTGATTTTCAAACTTGATGCATGGTTCTGACAGTCACTCGGAGTTCATTGGTGTCCAGTCAGTGGGTTGACAAGGTTCCCTTCATCTTTTGAGTAAGCATCATTTTACCTTCAGGGTGCATTTTCTGTACTTAATGATCCCTTTTGTACCCTTCTAATTCGTTGTTCTCGTTGATGTTTTCCATTTTTCCATCCTCTACCCAAAAGACAATAGTCGAAACAAATCTACCATGGAAATTAGGCGTAATATTATTGGTGTTTTCTCTGCTTGTGGTACTGCATTATTTCTACTGACTGACAAATAAATTTCTATTCACAATTTAATTCCTTTGCAACTATCTTTGCCTTTAAAATGCATCAATGCTGGTAATTAATGTATTCAAAATATTTTTATAGCTTTTATAGGAGGAATCTCGTTGCCTTTTTCTTGGAAAGAAAGCTTGAACTTGCAAGAAAGTTTGCATTCAGAACTACCAAACCATTTGTCTTCCTTATATTTGTTCCTAATTTTGTTAATCTGAAACCTGCTAGATGGCAACATATGTGTTCATTGTTAAACTTGTAATACACCTGCTTTCATTTCGTGTTTTCTTATGTCATAAGGACATGGAATCTCTTTAAGGTTCAAGAATTGGTCAATTTTGTTCAATTAGCATAGGGCTTCCATGTGATATTAAGTGCTAATAATTAATGTGCGATCTTAATTCCTGAATAGCTTTGATACTCCTCTTCAGTCTGAAGTAGGTAAAATGTATGGGATCTTAATGCGATTCAACTTGCCTTGATTCTTGAGGTTTTCTGATTATGTATCCATAGTATATACGCCATTTTAAGGATTCAAAGATAAAGAGCTTTTCGAGTCTTGAATCATCTATGCAAAGAACAACTTCAAACAGCTGAATTTTTTATCAATCAGGGAGGCTTTGCTGTGAGTTTAATTAATGGCTTGTATATCATTTCCTTTGATGAGTTTCGAGAGAGCAGTTTGTGTCAGTTTTAATGCTGCTGCATATTCGATATGTGGCTGAATTTGAAGGTCTTTACTTCATATTCCCCCCCCCCCCTCTCTTCTCCCTGGGGACTAGTGATTAGGAAGTAATAAAACCCCTTGCTTAAACATTAATCAAGTCATGCTTAAAGCCTGAGTCAGCTCGCCGTATATCTGTGAAAACTGTACCACGATGTGTGCACGTTAGAGATTTCAAAAATATGTTTTTGAGCAGCTTAGGATATGTGGTTATATTAGATAATTACCTTAAGAAAGACTAGGCAGTTGGCTATGATCTTTGGGTTCTTTTTATGGCCTTGTTTTATGGAGATTAAAATCAGATTTTTAGTAGATTTTGATAAAAGTTTGATGAAATGAATGATTGAAAAGTTGTGGGACCTATAAAATATGTGATTGAGATTGATTGTTGACTTTGACTTAGATTTTAATTTGTACCATCTGGTGTTGTTTTTCTTATTTTTGTTTTTAGTTTATCTTCTTTACAAATACTATGTAACTGACAATGCTTCATTTTCTGTTTCCTTTTTCCTCTTATCTTCACAGTGGAGGAGAATTTTCATCAAATGCATGTAAGATTTTTGTCTCTGTTTAAACTTTCTAGATTTAAATCAATTTTCAGTGATAATTGGAGTTCTTTTCTTTTTCACAGATCAGGATCATCTTGGACAGCATGCAATATTTGCTGAACATACAGCTGTAACATCTGCTACTCATCCTTGCCCGTATATTGCCTACATTGGACCAGTTCACCCTCCATCAACCTCCATTGGAAGTGTTTCAGATGGATCTAATTTTAGTAATCACTGGAGTGGCTCATCAGCACAAAGTGACATTCCTGTTTCTTATGCTTTCCCTGCCATGGATGTACATTATCAAAATTGGGAGCACCATTCCTCTTCTTTGGGTACAGGAAGCCGCATTGTTGGTGCAGATCAACCTTCATTTCCATCTGTGACTCAGAGAACATCAAGGGCCAGTTCTGATATTCCAAGACCAGGATCTTTTATGCATCCATTACTTGTCGGGCATAGGTCAGTACATGATCACTGCTCGAACATTTCAAACCTAAGCTGGGTGATTATTGGGTTCAATTTTAGAATATTTGGGAGAAAGATATTCGCACTAGTAAGAGCTTCCACTAATGCAAACTATAACCCCTAAACCCCCTTTACGGAGTAAAATCTTTCACATTTAAGAGAATGTTTGGCTAGGCCTAAAAAAGTAGATGTTACTTTTAAGTAATTTTTGGTCTCAAAATATGTTTGGATAATACATTTTTCACTTTTAAAAGTAAATAAATAATTACTTTTCTTGAAAGCAACTCTTACCTTATTTTTAATTAACTTATTTTAACTTTGACCAATAAAATAATTAAGTTATTTTAGAACTTGTTCACTTAAAAGTTAACTTTTTAAGCTTAGCCACACATGTTCTGGTGGTAATATGGAAATTTGAATGTCAATTGATGCCTAAAAAACAAAGAAAAAACCAAGATATTGCTGCTAATAGGAGAGAGTAGAATTTTGCAATCATTTTAACTCTCGTGTATACATTCTAAAGTTATAATGTTGATTTGTATCATGACAGTTCTGCCAGTAGAGTGCCCAGCTCCATTACCTCTTCAATGGTCCCTCCTTATCCTGGTAGCGTTGGTAGGCCACATGACCGTGTTCAGTCTCTTCAGGCATACTTTTTGCAAGCCAGTAGTAATCCAGCAGCACACACACCATTAGTACCTACAACACGAAGATATAACAACAGACATAGGGGCTCGGCTCAAGTTGCACCCATGGCTTCATCATCAGATCAGTCTGGTACCATGTACTTGTCATCAGCTTCAGCAGAAAATCTTCTTCCTAACTGTTTCCATGCTTGGGAACGAGAATATTTACCTGCCTTCCCATTAAGCCAGGCTGAAAGGGGGATTTGGGGACCATACCATCCATCACCTGGTCTCTCCAGCAGTTTTCATGCAAGGACAGCGCCATCTCAGAATCGGTCATAGATATCTTATTCTATTATGATGGAAACCTTGATTGCTATGACTGAATCTGAAACTCCCGTTATGTATGTTTTGAGAGGTTGGCAGTGTGCCAATCAATCCAGACGTTCGCGTGGCTTTGAAACTATTGCTTTTTTATCAGCCACGAGCTTGTGTGATGGATTCCATCCTTGGGGATTTAAAGGTCATATGTTTATAGCAAGATGTGTTCTGTCTGAAGCAGCATTGCTAGTGTTTTGTGTATCCCATGTACGGGTCTCCTGAATTTTTTTTTCTGTACGAAAGTGGACCCCTATCATGGCTGTTTGTCTTTTTTATGAAATTCATCCATGACATGATTTGTGGATCTTGTTAAAATTCTTCAGCCCGTGCCATTTTTTGGACAAAATTGTGGAATTTTGTGACTTATTAGCAAAGGTTAAATTTTTTTGGTTGTCTTTTGGACATTTTGAAATTTGTGGACACTAAAAGAAAAATAAGTAAAAACAATTATTTTTAATTTTAATTAGGATTAAGTATACAAGTACTGACAGATTTACAATTTCTATATCTAGAATGCACCTGTTTGATTGTTTGATTTAAATGGGAAAAAATCACATATACCTACTGAAAATAAAACATTACTTGATTACTATAAATTTATATTTATATTATATTTATATACTTAAAAAGAACATCTTAAATAATGTTGATCGCTCCGCAAGTGCACGGGTCGCGCAAGTAATAAAGTGGACGTGAGTCCAAGTATCGATCCCATAGAGATTGTTTTAAATTGTATTTTAGATTACGGATCCTTAACAGGAATTAGAGATTTGATTGAGTTTGAAAATTAAAATAAAGATTAAACTAAAAAGCGAGAAAATTTGATTTTAACCGAATGAAAATAAATGCGTTAGAATTCTGAATCAATTTTGACTGTATCATTCATATTTTAACCAAATTATTTAAAAACAATTCACGGGTTTTGAATTTCCATATTCCAAATGTAGTTAAAACTTCCTTTCGGACAAGCATTAACATCATTCCTACGCACAACCCAACTATATTTCTATGTTGAATCCGAATGTGTAAGAAAGCATTAAAAGATTTGTGAATAATATAGCAGAAAACACAAAGCATAGTGGTATATTTCTATCCTTTATTGGACTTTGTAGCAATTGAAACAAGTCTAATGAAATCCTATTCTTTCGAACTTAAGAAATCACAACCTAAAATCATACAACTAGTGATCAAGTAATTGCATGATAGAAAAACCATAATTCAATTGCTCAAAACCATAAATTGCATAAATTAAATAATAGATTAAAATATGGAGTCAAGAAATCAAAACTTCATCACAATTCCAACACAATAAACCTAGCCTAGAAACATAATAGAAAATAAATAACAAAAGATATGAAAAGATGTAACACAATTCATCTCCTTGCAATTGTATCTTTAATCTTGATCTTGGCGTGGTTTGGATCCCTCGACACTTTGACAGTGTTTTGACATGAATTGAGCAAGTTGGAAACCCTTAATTTCGTGCCCCAAGCTACGTATTTATAGATGTTCCCCAGAATTAAGTTACTTGGGGAGAAAGATTGCTGATTTCCGCGTAAAAAGCTCAGTTGTGGCCCAGAAGCTTAACCGTGGGACCGCACCGTTCAAAATGTTGCGGCCGCACAACTCTGCAGGTAATCTTCAGTCACGGATTTTTGTGACCGTACGACCGCACGGCTATAACACCGTGCAACCACACGGTTCTGCAGAGAGATGCAATTTTCATCTTTTAAATGTTACAAGTTGGTTCCTGTATTTTAATTTCACAGCAAGTCCTCCAACTTTCGATCATTGCAATTTAGCCTCTGAACTTCTGATTTCTTCCAAATTTGATTTCTTCTTCCATTTGGCCCATTTGATTAACTGCATCAACTCTTGATTTGCTTACTTTGACACTTTTAACATCCAATTGCTCGATTTTGGCTTCAAGTTCATTGTTTTCTCGACTTTGGGGTTTTTCCTGAAATACAAACAAATACTAACTAAATAAATAGCAAATATTCTTAAACAAACACATAAAATTCTATTTTTATGATAGAAATAAGTGTATAAAATACACTTATCAACACCCCCAAACTAGAACTATTGTTCGTCATCGAATAAAATAAAACTAAAATATAAATTTGAAGTTAAAAATGTTTTTGTTCATGTTGACTCATTTACCATGCGCTTCAACAATCCAGATTGATTAATCACTTTAGAAAAAGAAATATAAACAACATAAAATATTTTCATTCATCCGATGTTCAACTTCATTGTGTGTGTGTGAATAGTCAAAATCAACTGCAAACTTATGCAAAAATAAACTTCACAATGTGTGACTTTTTATGCAAGAGTAAGCCCGAATCCCATGTGATCAATAATGATTTTCTTTTGATTTTCCTTACCCTCTCATGGTTGAGCACAACCTTACTGCTTTTCTCTCATATCCCGAAGTCTTTCCTATTGCTGACAAGTATGCACGACAGACCAAGAATAATTAACAAAGTGTTAGGGATTTCAATCAACAAAGCCTATACCATTTTATTCTATTTTTCTTTCATATGTATGACTTTTTCTTTTAATGTCCTTGTCTTTTACCATCTTTGTGCAATACTTTTCATACTTGCTTTCTATATGACCCCCTGTAGCGAGCTTTAGGTCGGCAGCTCCCAACTCAGTTGAACTTAGGGTATCAGGTTCAGAGAACCCCTCAGACTTAATTACCCGAGTCATAAAGGTTTAAACAGAAAAGTTAAAGATGTTTTAACGTCTTATGTGTAAGTCCACTCTCCGTACTTGCTTTCTAGTTGACCCCTGTAGCGAGCTTTAGGTCAGCAGCTCCCAACTCAGTTGAGCTTAGGGTACCAGGTTCAGAGAACCCCTCAGACTTACTTGCTTAAATCAAAAAGGCATTTGAAGAGCGAAATAAGACCTTCAACATTTTTCTGTTTTTATGCTGGTTATTATGGTTTATACCCGTTGATCAAAACTTCTTACACTAAAGATGCAAAATTAAAAACTTTAGATCTTCAATCCATCAATGTATACTCATATTAACCTTCCCACCCCCAAACTGCTTCTTGAGCAGTTGAAGCGGCTTGGTTCTATATTTCAGGTCGGGATCTAATTTTCTTAAGGTTTGGGATTTTTCAGTCAGTTCTATGTTCAAAGTGCACAAGTTTACCCCACAAGTATCAATCATCTTCCTACACAAGTTATTATTCAAAAGTGACTATGTGCTCAAATTTGATGAAAGTCTTATATGGATGAATGTTAAGAAAAATTTTAGTTCACATGTTATCGAATTTTCTAAATAAAGCAAAAAAGTCAATTCAAATCATGTCATAAGCAATAAATAAATCAACAAAAATTTTCAAATTTTTCACTTTTTATGATTTTTTCAAGTTTTTATGAATTTTCTACCCAAAATCGAATGTATGTGTATATGAAAGCACATGAATGAGATTCTCACCCCCAAATTAGAAATATGCATTTTCCTCAATGTATTCAAAAAAAAAATAAAGAAAATAAACACAAAATAACAAAGAGGGCTAATGTACTTCCCGGGTTTGGAGAGTTGGTGTTCCCATTTTTGAAGCTTGGAATTGAATGATTGGTTGGATAAAATGACCATTTACTTCATTTTCCATGTTTGGCTTGGAGTGTTTCATGATGATATGTTCCTTGCAAACAAGAATTAATGATCATTAGAAGCATAATTATCACATAGGAACTAAAGTAAATCAACAAAAGATACCCAAACTAGGACTTTGAAAAATTTTGAGATTTTTGAAAAATGGTCGACCGTTGAAGTGCAATGGAGTGCAATGATGTTCATATTGAGTTCTATGCTTTAAATAAGTGTAAACAATGAATGAATGATGTACATATGATATATAACATGTGGTGAAGGTGATCATTCAAAAAGATTTGCAAAAACTCAACAAAACATTCATTGTAACATTTAGTCGAACACCTTGTATGCATATAAAGAAATCAAAGAATTATATGTATTTGGAGACTTGAATCAAACCAAAAATTTTCACCTAATAAACCCACAATTCAATACTCTAATTTTAGCCTAAACCCCATCACCAATTATCCACAATTTCAAATTCCGCAAAAAGATATGAAGAACACTAATATTAAGCAAAATCATGTAAAAATGTGAAAAAGTCCAATATGTCTACGTGTCCTAAATTAGGTTCTCATGTTGAAAGATTGTGATGATAAACAACAAAACAAATTAAAATGCAATTAAAACTAAAAATGCTAAAACATGCAAAATGGAATACTAGAATTACTTAAAGCACATAACAACTCAATGCATGCATTCTAAACATACTAGTGATCCTAAAATGCAATGTCAAGCATCTAAACAAGTAGAAAGTAATAAAAGCAATCAAAAGCAATAAAGAAAACAAATAAAGAAAAGGGTTTGAGAAATTGAGTCACCTCCCAATAAGCACTTCATTTATAGTCTAGAGCTAGACTTTATGAAAATTAATTCAAGGGCACCTAAAGAAAGCTTTGGATGCCTTGTCCATCTTCTTTATTTTGGCTTTGTTCCACTCCTCATTTGATCTCCAAGACTCGAAATTGCCCCTCTCCATATTATAGCACATGTCCTCATCCAATTCAAATTCAACCATGAAGACTTCCACCACCTCATCGGGTTTAATTACAAACTCAATTACTTGGCAATCAACAAGGTCAAAACTATGTAAGTTGATTTATTCCTCATTGATGTCCAAATCTCTATTTAGCTCCACTGTGATTGATTTTTCATCATCTTCAAGTATTTCTTCAATAGTTGACTCATCTTTGGATTCAATGGTGGGTTTTTCGTCAAACTCCACGGGCATTGACGAGTCCTTCCTATGAATTTCTTCGAGTGGATTATACTCCCACCTTTTAAATTCACTCCAATACATGGAGTCTCCCAACAACATATCACCTTCATCTAACTTGGCTAACTTCTGAAAGTATTTTGAAATTACATTTTCACTCCATAGTGGAGGACCATCTCCCACTAGAGCGATGTCCTCATCTCAATCATTCGATGCACACTCATCAAAGAGCATGTGACTTGCATCTGACGTGTCAATTGCTTGTTGTCGACATTTTAAGTATTCTTTAAACACTACCAGTTTTGGTGTGACCCAAATATTGCTCGCATCCAAGCACTGTCCCTTACAATATATTTTGGAGCAAAATTCACAATCTGGATATTCTCTAAACATATCTTCATAGTCCATGTCGAAATCGTTCATTGCAAGCCACTGGTAGATTCAAATATTCTTCCTCGCAAGAAAAACCAAACATAGGAAGGTTTAAAATTGTGATGAATAATCCAAAGTAACAAAAAAAAAATTATTAAAAAAAGAAAAAAGTCCGAATTAGTGTGTAATCTAAAGATAAATTTAAACTACAATCCCCGGCAACGGCACCAAAAACTTGTTCGCTAACCGCAAGTGCACGGGTCGCGCAAGCAATAAAGTGGACGTAAGTCATGATAACGATCCGCAAGTGCACGGGTTGCGCAAGTAATAAAGTGGACATGAGTCCAAGTATCGATCCCACAGAGATTGTGTTAAATTGTATTTTAGATTACTACCTTAACCGGAACAAGAAATTTGTTTGAGTTTGAGAATTTTGATTTTGAAAATTAAAATAAAGATTAAACTAAAAAATTGACAAATTTGATTTTAAATGAATGAAATTAAATGCGTTAGAATTATGAATCCATTTTGACTCTATCATCCATATCTTAACCAATTATTTAAATACAATTCACGGGTTTTGAAAATCCATATTTCTAATGTTGTTAAAACATACTTTCGGACAAGCAATAACGTCTATTCCTACACACAACCCAACTATATTTCTATGTTGAATACGAATGTGCAAGAAAGCATTAAAAGAACTATGAATATTATAGCAGATAACACAAAGTGTATATTTCTATCCCCTATCGAACTTTGTGACAATCCAAACAAGTCTAATGAAGTCCTAATCTTTTGAACTTAAGAAATCACAACCTAAAATCATACAACTAGTGATCAAGTAATTGCATGATAGAAAAAGCATAATTCAATTGCTCAAAATCATGAATTGCATAAATTAAATAATAAATTAAAAAATGGAGTCAAGAAATCAAAAATTCATCACAATTCTAACACAATTAACCTAGCCTAGAAACATAATAGAAAATAAATAACAAGAGATATGAAAAGATGTAACCCAATTCATCTCCTTGCAATTATTTCTTCAATCTTGATTTTAGCCTCCTATGGATCCCTCTGCACTTCGACAGCGTTTTGGCATGAATTTAGCAAGTTGGGAATCCCTAATTTCGTGTCTTAGGTCTGGTATTTATAGATTTCCCCGAGAATTAGGTTAATGGAGGAGAAAACTGCTGAATTCCGCGAAAAAAGCCCAGTTGCGGCCCAGTCGGGACTACCGTGCGACCGCACGGTTCAAAAGTACGCGATCGCAGCCTCGAAAAGCCAACCTTCAGTCGCTGATTTTTTTGGCCGTGCGACCGCACGCTTTTTCAATCGTGCGGCTGCACGGTTATACCGGCAGCAACAGTTTTCTTCTTTAAATTTCAGCAATTTGGTCCTCATCCTTTTATTGCACAGTATTTAGTATTTTGATCATATCTTTCTATTTTCTTATCCAATTGAGGTGATTCAAATTCCGTTAGAAAGATATATTAAAGGAATACAATTCTTCCTGAAATATGATTTTCCCAATTCAAATGTTTACTGCCCCGAAATTCGCTTTCAAATCTGACTAAAAATCTGCCTGAAATCTTGTTTGATTGGAATGAATTTATGATAATATTCTTACCATATTTCATTCCTTTTTGACTTCTAATTGCATCCAATTGACTCCTAAAAGTCCTCAAGTATCTTATCTTGATTCGAATCAGCTATTGAATATTTGCAATTTGGTCCTTGAACTTCTGAAATCTACTAATTTGGTTCTTTCTTTGACTTTTCTTTCAATTTAGCCCTTGATCTACTTCATCCATTCTTGATTTGCATACTTTGGTTCTTTTATCATCCAATTTGCTTGTTTTTGCTCCAATTCCATTGTTTTCTCGCCTTTGGAATTATTTCTGAAATATAAACAAATAACACAAAATAAATAGCAAATATTCTAAAACAAACATATAAATTCATACTTTTAGGATAGAAATAAGTGTATAAAATACACTTATCAAGTCCAAATATCGATCCAAGAGAGATTGTTTTAAATCGTATTTTAGATTACGGATCCTGAACCGGAACTAGAGATTTTATTGAGTTTGAAAATTTAGATTTTGAAAATTAAAATAAAGATTAAACTAAAAAACGAGAAGATTTGATTTTAACCGAATGAAAATAAATGCGTTAGAATTATGAATCCATTTTGACTCTATCAACCATATCTTAACCATTAAATCGTATTTTAGATTACGGATCCTGAACCAGAACTAGATATTTTATTGAGTTTGAAAATTAAAATTTTGAAAATTAAAATAAAGATTAAACTAAAAAACGAGAAAATTTGATTTTAACCGAATGAAAATAAATGAGTTAGAATTATGAATCCATTTTAATTCTATCAACCATATCTTAACCAAATTATTTAAAAACAATTCACGGATTTTGAATTTTCAAATTCCAAATGTAGTTAAAACTTCCTTTCGGACAAGCATTAACACAATTCCTACGTACAACCCAATTATATTTCTATGTTGAATCCGAATGTGTAAGAAAGCATTAAAAGATTTGTGAATACTATAGAAGAAAACACAAAGTATAGGGGTATATTCTATCCCCTATCGGACTTTGTGGCAATTGAAACAAGTCTAATGAAATCATATTCTTTCGAACTTAAGAAATCACAACTTAAAATCATACAACTAGTGATCAAGTAATTCCATGATAGAAAAGCATAATTCAATTGCTCATAACCATGAATTGTATAAATTAAATAATAGATTAAAATATGGAGTCAAGAAATCAAAACTTCATCACAATTCCAACACAATAAACCTAGCCTGGAAACATAATAGAAAATAAATAACAAGAGATATGAAAAGATGTAACCCAATTCATCTCCTTACAATTGTATTTTCAATCTTGGTCTTGGCGTGGTTTGGATCCCTCTGCACTTTAACAGCATTTTGGCATGAATTGAGCAAGTTGGGAACCCTTAATTTCGTGCCCCAAGCCATGTATTTATAGATGTTCACTAGAATTAGGTTACTTGGGGAGAAATATTGCTGATTTCCGCGTAAAAAGCCCAGCTGCGACCTAGAAGCTTAACCATGCGACCGCATGATTCAAAATGTTGCGGCCGCACGACTCTGCCGGTAATCTTCAGTCACGGATTTTTGTGACCGTGCGACCGCACGACTATAACACCGTGCAACCACACGGTTGTGCAGAGAGATGCAATTTTCATCTTTTAAATGTTACAAGTTGGTTCCTGTATTTTAATTTCACAACAAGTCCTCTAACTTTCGATTATTACAATTTAGCCCTTAAACTTCTGATTTCTTTCAAATTTGATGTTTTCTTCCATTTGGCCCCTTTGATTAACTGCATAAACTCTTGATTTGCTTACTTTGACACTTTTAACATCCAATTGCTCGATTTTGGCTTCAAGTTCATTATTTTTTCGACTTTGGGGTTTTTCCTGAAATACAAACAAATACTAACTAAATAAATAGCAAATATTCTTAAACAAACATATAAAATTCTACTTTTATGATAGAAATAAGTGTATAAAATACACTTATCAACACCTCCATTAGAGCTTGTTTGGTATGAATAATACTATGTATCTTAAGGTTGAGATAAATTTCAACTCAGTTGACATTCTCCTATTGAAAATTGAATAGGTGGTTTGTGTATGTGCACATGGGCACCTCTCCATTCTCTAATGAATGTGTGTCAATTGAATTGAGATTGATCTCAACCTAGAGATAAATAGCATTACTCGTTTGGTATAGGTGAAAAAAAAAAATTGAATGCGTAGTTGAAAAGTATTTAAAGTGATGAGTCTTAAAGAGAGATTTTCAATTTGGACTTGAAGATGTGTTTTTCCTTTGTGATCATATTGTAACAGTAAATAATTTTTTTTGATGCATATAAGTTTTATCTAGGAAAATGAGGACTTGAGATTTTCCATTATCAAATGTGGGGTATTGTTCTGAGTTCCACGGCTGCATATTATGCTTCTTTTTGTTAGCTTTCACGTGGATGGAAGCAGAATATATAAAAGCTTGTTTGCTAATGTAAAATTTTTTTACAACTTTTCAAACTCAATTTCAATCATCCGTTCTTAGTCAAGTCCACATATTTTGTTTTTTTAAACATTTTTAAATCACATATTCATAAAAAAAAAAAAAAAAATTACAAAAACCAAAAATTATTCAAATTACCAAATAAGGTCTAAATGTGGAATATTATTATGAAAATAGTAAAAAATAGCGGAATATCTTACCTTCAACTATATGAAAACTAGTATCATACTCGAGCGTTGCACGAAAAAATAATATAAATGATTTTATTGTAAATATTATTTCAAAATTAAAAAAAAAGTTTGAACACACAATTTGTTTTAATTAATGATTAAGCCCCTGTAATTCCTATTGAAAAAATCAGATTTTTAGTAGATTTTTTTATAAATGTTGATGAGATGTATGACTGAAAAGTTGATGAATAGCTTATTCATTTATAATTTCTATATTTGTATCCCCTCCCTCTTCTTTTCTTCTTTCCTCCTTGTTTTTTTTGATTTTGTAAACGATGGTTCACTATTTGTCTCATTATCATTCTCAGAATATTCATCCTTATCACTACTCTAATTTGAGACTGGTTGGAAAGAACATATTTAGTTAAATCAATCATTTTTTATAAAGAGTTACAATTATTCTGACTGGAGCAATTTCTATCATGACCATTAACCTCTTCCTCTTTATCTTTGGACATCACCATCAAACTTACATCCTCCTTCTCAGATTCATTACACAATATGTCATCTTCTTCCTTTGTTTGATCTTCCCGTACGTGTTGTTTTCAATATATATTTCAAACCTTCCACTGGACTCCATTTTCTCAATCTCTATTTGCTCAACTTCCTCGTGTGTAGTGATATTTGGCTGCAATGGTTCCATTTCTCTTGATTCTTTCCCCTGGTCCTCCTGGCTACTCTTTTGTTGTTGTCCCCCTTGACTATCCTGGGCTTGAACTTCCACTTGTTTCTCCTCCAGCAATTGAAATTCATTACCCTTTTTTATCCCATTTTCTATGGTTGAATTTTAATTTTAGGATTCCAGTAGGCTAGCAACCAGGCCCGGACATGCTTAGAAACATATGAGGCACTTGCTTCAAAGCCCACTGGCCTATGTCTTTCTTTTTTTTTTTTTTTGGCGGATTTCAGGCCAGCCACCCAAACCTCCACAGACCACAGCGCACAGGCCACAGCCCACTAATTTGATCAAATTCAAATCCAAATGATTACACTGATTCGATCAATATATTTGCCTCTAAAACAGTTAGAAGAGTTATGTTTAAGTTGTTGTTTTATATTGGTTAACACTTTTGAATATAAAACTTTAAGTATATGGAATATTATATTTTGTTGGTCGTTTTATATTAGTTAATACTTTTGAACTTTTTATTTTTTGCAATTTTATGGTGAATTTGTATAATTTGTTTTATGTGAATATGAATTTAATCTTTATTTTCAGTTTTTTCCTCAAAAAAAAAAAATAAATAAAAATCGGGGGTGCTGTCCACGAACTCTCATAAAACCCAGGGCCTATATCTCCAAAAACAACAGTTTTTTTTCAGATTTACAAAATCACAAGTAGGGCTCTGAGCAACCCACATCTAAGTGCCCCAAGTGATGAAAAAATTTACAATATGTATTAGCCTCATCTTGATCTTCATACACCACCTTCTGCCACACTTCAAAATTGTTGTGCCCTCTTTCCTTTTTTGCATGAACAAGATCAATTTCCACTAGAACCCTGGCTACGCTTAACCTACTTTTTGCTGTCGTTTGCTCATCCAATTTCACAGGTGTTCCAAGATATACAAAATGGATTTATCAAAGAAAACTAACGGTAAATCCTTTAACAGTCTAGACAGATTTTGAAAATAATCGGACATATTCATCATCACTACTAAAAGAGAAGATAACATGCCTTGGATTTAATGTAGCAACTAAGAGTTCATCCTTGAAACCTACGTGCAGTAGAGTATGTTTAATACCCATATTCGAAGGCCTACCATGAGAGAATTTTCCTATATATCAGTGGTTTTGTCAATGATCTTGATAGTATCTCGATTTCCTCCTATAATACTGGTACATAAGGTTCATTTCTCTACAGTTCATAAGATCTAATTAGAACTAAATTCGATCTTCCTTCTACCACCACCTGCTCGAATGATTTAACCATAGATGGATCAGCTACTCTCTTCTTGTTTAATATTTCAGCATAGGAACGCCCCTTCGGGGGGGGGGGGGGGCTTCCATTTGGAAAATGCAATTTCTCTTTACGATTTAGATGGAATTTGACGAAACGGCTATAATTTATTACTTCACGCGCCCACACGCCGTCACCCAAATCACTCATTGAAAAATTGATTAAATGGTTGATAAGTACGGTTCTGGTACTTATTTTGATCTCAAATCTAGAAAATTGTGAGTATTTTAGAATTTGATATTGCTTAATTGTTTATTTATTTTGATTGTTTTAGACAAAACTTGAATTTGGAAGAGATTGAAGCAAAACAAGGAAGTCATGTGCAGAGTATGTGAAGAAATCAGTGTACAACTTTCAGTTAAATATCTCCAGGGAGCACATTATATATCATTGGAAAGAGAATTGAATGCAGAGTTCAACGCAATAAACGAAGCACAAATCGGAGTTGTAGATCAAAAGTTATGATCATTTGAAGTTCGACTGACGAATCAGAATTCTAACCGCGAGTCAACTGTAGTTTGCAAACTGAGGCTGACCCGCAGTCTCCATTTGGGCCATGTTTGCCGCGGCCCGCCTGTAGGGTTTTTTTGGGATTTTTTGGTTTTTCCCTTTATTTTTTCTATTTGTTTTCAAGACTAATAAGGATTAAACCACTTTCTTGACTTCTAAACTATAAAAAGACCTATTTTTACCTAGAAGAGGGTACCCCAATTCATGATTCATAGAGATTCTACAAGAAATCAAAGGGAAATTCCAAGAAACCAAAAGAGAATTCAAGAACTTGAAATGAAGATTAGATCTTGGTACAAGAATTCTTTCTTCTTCCCAAATCAATTCAAGAATTTGGTGTTATTATTTTTTTTAATGCATGAATTGTTTGATCACCAATTTTATGAATTGTGGGTTGTTTTCATAATTCGAGAGATGAGTTAACACCTAGACAAATAATAAAACCCGGCAATTGACAAAAGGGTAGATATACATAGTTGTGGTTGTCGTGATCATTTTGAATTCTTGTCGTTGAATGCATCTATTTATGCCTTATTCTAACCAATCATAGAGATATGTGGTTGACCTATCTAGATAGAACCAATTTAAACTCGAGAGGGGAATTTTGGATAAAATCGTAATTTCGATTAAACACTACTTTAGAAAAAGAATTTGAGATGAGAAATTGAATAGGATAACAAAGTCACTATCGTGAGTCCCAACATTTTCCATTTATAAGAAAAAACAAAAAATCAAATCACTTCAATTGTTTTATTTGTTTTATTTTCATATTTCATTGCTTTCACTATTTTAATAATTCTAAAAATCTCAATCTAGTCATTTATTTGTAGTTTAAGAATTGATTAATCAAAACTAGTAATAAGTAAGTTGGCCCTCGTGGGATCAACATTCCAAACTCAAAAAGTCCACTTTTACTAATTGTTTGTTATATCGTGTATGATAAGTGTATTTTATACACTTATTTATCTATCAAAATTAGGATATTATAATATTTTTCTTGAATAAATTCTACGTAATTGTTATTATTTTTCATTATTTCAGGTTTTTATCCCAAAATGAAGAAAAATGAGGAATTGAAGAAATTATACAAAAATTGGATGGAAAAACTCAAAAGTGGAGCAAATTGGAGAAAGTCAAGACTCAAGGACCAACTTATATTATTTAAAAGAATTGAGAGGCTTAAATGATAATTTATTTTATTTGGGCTTAGGGTTGAATTTTGTATATATATATATATAAACATAACATTGCTGAGAAGAGAGAGAGAGGGCCGAGAGAATTAAAAAGAGAGGAGCCGAGAGAACACAAAAGGAGAGCCGCCTGGGAGGAATTAATAGAATTGGAGTAGCCAACTTGAGGAGACAAAAAGGAAGGGATTAAGGTTGGTCGGTTGGGGTTTTGAATTGAGGATATATGTACACACAGATTAGTGGAGCCTTCGGTTGGAATAAATTGCTAGTTGGCAGATTATAAAGAAGAGAAAATTGGCATCTTTGGGTGGTGAATTAAAGAAGTCGGCTGGTGACATACATGGGCAGGAGACTCCGCTTTGGAAAATAGTGGAGCCGACTTTGGACAAGAAAGTGGATTGCACGACTGAATTAAAGACACGGCTGGAAACAATTAAAAACGGTGCAGCAACAATCTGGAGCTAGGAATTAACGGTTGGTGGATTTTGGTGGTACGATAATGATGCTAATTCAACAATTTTTCAAATTACGGGTTTTGTTTTCAGTATTTATTGCTTTTTATTTCAACATGCTTAGTTAAATTTTATAATCGGGATTAACGATTTAGATTTAATGTTTCTTGTTTGATTTTAATTCTCAAGTTGGTGTTTTGATATTTATGTATTGATTTTATTATTGCGTTTAATGCTTGAGTTGCTTGATCACCAATTCATGAATTAATGGTTGTTTTCATAATCCGAGAGGTGAGTTAACAATTAGATCACGTAATAAAATCCGGCAATTTCAACAAAAAGATAGAGATATGAATTTGTGGTTGCATGTGGTCACTTAGGAATTCCTAGGAAATTTAATGCATTTAGCTAAGGAGAACTGTGACCCGCTGTAGAGATACATGGTTGACTTAGTTAAATAGGTCTAATTTGAACTCGAGAGAGGTAAATTAGATATGTTCGTGAATTCGACCAAATACAATTTTAGAAAACAACTTGAGATGAGAAATTAAGCTAGAACGTTATTTCGAAATCGTTAGTCCCGATATTCATTCAATTGTTCAAAATCCACCACGTTTGTTTCTTGCTTTCTTTAATTGTTTTTAGTTTAACTTGTTATTGTTTATTTTAATTGATTTGTTTATTTCATTGATTTCCAATTATTATCAGACAGAAAGTTGCTTCAAACTGGAAAAAGTGGTGCAAGAACTTCGTAATAATTTGAAGCAAGAAGAAAAATCAGGTGGCACTCAGATCAACAATAAAGAATTCAAGAAAGTGCGCAAAAATGTTGAGAAATGCAAGGCGGGAAATTGCAAAGAGTGCAGGGCATCACGAGCATCCTTTAAGCCACCATAAGAAAGTTTGCAAAAAGTCGAGCTTTAGACTATAAACGGAGCGCTTATTGGAGGCAACCCAATTTTCTTTTCTTTTCATTTATTTTACTTTATTTAAAGCTTTGCATTTAAATTGTTAGGTGGTACTCGCATTTTTATTTTTATTTTTTTTCTCTTTATTGGAGTTTTTGAAGTAAGCATTCCTAGCACCAACTTCTGTTATTTGATCTTCAACTGCACTTGTCATTTTAAATTATACATGATGGTTGACTATGTTTGAAAATTCAAATTTTTCTATGTTTTAGTTGGAATTGTTTGTGTTGATCTATTTTAATGGTGTGTATGATTCTAATATTGTTTATCTTTTACTTGTGAGGAACACACCACTTGTAAAAATTTCAACCAAACATGGAAATACAAGAAACGGGTCGAAATCATTCAAGCAAGTTCAAAACCAAGCTTCTCGTTATCACATCGCTCGTCTAAACCTGGGAAGTACCTAACTCCTCTTTATGTATTGTTATCAATTGCTTTTTATTTCTTTTACATTGAGGACAATGTAACTTTCTAGTTTGGGGGGGTGGTATCTCATTTCTTCATCTTGTTAATTCGATACCTTGTTTTTGGGATTCAAAAAGAAAATAATAATAAAAAAAAAAAAGTGAAAATTTTGAAAATTTTTGTTGATTTATTTATTACTTATGACATGATTTGAATTGACTTTTGTGCTTTAGTTAGAAAATTTGGGCAACATGTGAACTAAAATTTTTCTTGACATTCATCCATGCAAGACATTAATCAAACTTGAGCACATAGCCACTTTCGAATAATAACTTGTGTAGGGAGATGCTTGATACTTGTGGGATAAACGTGTGCACTTTGAACATAGAATTGACTGAAAAATCCCAAACCTTAAGAAATTAGATCCTGACATGAAATCTAGAACCAAACTGCTCAAGAAGCAGTTTGGGGGTAGAAAGGTCAAGTACAAGTAGGCATTGACAGATTGAGGGTCTGAAGTTTTTAATGATCCATCTTTAGTGGAAGGGGTTTTAATCAACGGGTATAAACCATGACCAGCATAAAAACAGAAAAATGCTGAAGGTCTTATTCTGCTCTTCAAAAGCCTTTTTGACTCGAGTAAGTAAGTCCGAGGGGTCTTTCAAACCTGGTGCCCTAAAGTTGTCTGGCTTGGGAGTCATCGACCTAAAGCTCGCTACAGGGGTCAACTAGAAAGCAAGTACGGAGAGTGGACTTACACATAAGACACTAAAACATCTTTAACTTTTCTGTTTAAGCCTTTATGACTCGGGTAATTAAGTCTGAGGGGTTCTCTGAACCTGGTACCCTAAGCTCAACTGAGTTAGGAGCTGCCGACCTAAAGCTCGCTACAGGGGTCATATAGAAAGCCAGTATGAAAAGTTCTGCACAAAGATGGTAAAAGACAGGACATTAAAAGAAAAAGTCGTCCATATAAAAAAAAATATATATATGATATATAAATGGTATAAGCTTTGTTGATTAAAATTCCTAATACTAGAATGTGGGATTGGAGATGAATTATTCTTGGTCCGTCGTGCATACTTGTCAAATCCTAACTGCCTTGTGTGGAAAAATGCAATTTATACATGTTTAGAAACCACATCAATAGGAAAGACCTCGGGATATGAGAGAAAAGCATTACGATTGTGATCATCCATGAGATTGTAAGGAAAATAAAAAGAAAATCATTGTTGACCACATGAGATTCGGGCTTATTTCCACATGACTAGTCACACAGTGTCAAGTATATTTTTACATGAGTTTGCATTCGATTTTTGGCTATTCACACACACACGATGAAGTTAAGCATTGGATGAATGAAAATAATTTTTGTTGTTCATATTTCCTCTCTAAAGTGAATCGTCATTTTGGATTATTGAAGTGCATGGTAAATAAATTGACAAAAACAAAAATAATTTATGTTTGCATTTTTAGTTTTATTTTTATAGTTTAGTTTTATTTTTGTTCGAGGACGAACAAATATTCTAGTTTGGGGGGGTTTGACAAGTGTATTTTATACACTTATTTATCTATCAAAATTAGGATATTATAATATTTTTCTTGAATAAATTCTACGTAATTGTTATTATTTTTCATTATTTCAGGTTTTTATCCCAAAATGAAGAAAAATGAGGAATTGAAGAAATTATACAAAAATTGGATGGAAAAACTCAAAAGTGGAGCAAATTGGAGAAAGTCAAGACTCAAGGACCAACTTATATTATTTAAAAGAATTGAGAGGCTTAAATGATAATTTATTTTATTTGGGCTTAGGGTTGAATTTTGTATATATATATATATAAACATAACATTGCTGAGAAGAGAGAGAGAGGGCCGAGAGAATTAAAAAGAGAGGAGCCGAGAGAACACAAAAGGAGAGCCGCCTGGGAGGAATTAATAGAATTGGAGTAGCCAACTTGAGGAGACAAAAAGGAAGGGATTAAGGTTGGTCGGTTGGGGTTTTGAATTGAGGATATATGTACACACAGATTAGTGGAGCCTTCGGTTGGAATAAATTGCTAGTTGGCAGATTATAAAGAAGAGAAAATTGGCATCTTTGGGTGGTGAATTAAAGAAGTCGGCTGGTGACATACATGGGCAGGAGACTCCGCTTTGGAAAATAGTGGAGCCGACTTTGGACAAGAAAGTGGATTGCACGACTGAATTAAAGACACGGCTGGAAACAATTAAAAACGGTGCAGCAACAATCTGGAGCTAGGAATTAACGGTTGGTGGATTTTGGTGGTACGATAATGATGCTAATTCAACAATTTTTCAAATTACGGGTTTTGTTTTCAGTATTTATTGCTTTTTATTTCAACATGCTTAGTTAAATTTTATAATCGGGATTAACGATTTAGATTTAATGTTTCTTGTTTGATTTTAATTCTCAAGTTGGTGTTTTGATATTTATGTATTGATTTTATTATTGCGTTTAATGCTTGAGTTGCTTGATCACCAATTCATGAATTAATGGTTGTTTTCATAATCCGAGAGGTGAGTTAACAATTAGATCACGTAATAAAATCCGGCAATTTCAACAAAAAGATAGAGATATGAATTTGTGGTTGCATGTGGTCACTTAGGAATTCCTAGGAAATTTAATGCATTTAGCTAAGGAGAACTGTGACCCGCTGTAGAGATACATGGTTGACTTAGTTAAATAGGTCTAATTTGAACTCGAGAGAGGTAAATTAGATATGTTCGTGAATTCGACCAAATAAAATTTTAGAAAACAACTTGAGATGAGAAATTAAGCTAGAACGTTATTTCGAAATCGTTAGTCCCGATATTCATTCAATTGTTCAAAATCCACCACGTTTGTTTCTTGCTTTCTTTAATTGTTTTTAGTTTAACTTGTTATTGTTTATTTTAATTGATTTGTTTATTTCATTGATTTCCAATTATTTGTCGTTTTTGTTTTTATTATTTTACAATTTATTTTCTTAGTTAGTTTTGGTTTTCATCTAGGAATTCTATATTCGAAGTAAATTTATAGCGAATTAAATAGTCCTCGTGGGATCGACAACTCGGACCTAAAAGTCCACTTTTACTACTTGTTAGCGATATCGTACACTTGCGATATTTCTTACCAACAGTGTACTTGCGATATTTTCACAACAACGGTTTCTCCAGACCGTTAGGGAGAAATTAAAAACACCAACTTTTGCTATATGACTGTAGTTATTGCATCATAGCTTTCAGATAAGATAATCAACACTTTTTGAACTACCTTTTTGTCTTTAACTTCTTCGCCTTTCAATTTGAGTCATTTTACTATATCAAAAACTCTATAAGTGTAGTCTTTTACTTTCTTAGATTCCTTCATTCTGAGATTTGATAAGTGTACTTTATATACTTATTTATATATCTAAATTAGAATTATTTATCATTTTAGAATAAAGTCTACATAATTGTTCGTATTTGTTTATATTCCAAGAAACATTCCATGATCTAGTGAATTGTGCAATTGAGACAAATAATGTGCATTTTGGTGATAAATAGAGCTAAAATAGAAAAATGGATAATGATCATATCAACCGGGTTGTATTTGAGGTGCAAAGTGCTAGAAATCAAAGTTGGATGGCTTAATCAAAGAGGAAGAGAAGTTGGAAGAAAAGAATGGAAGAGATTTGAAATTATGGGGATTAATTTGCAGTAATTGGAAGATGAAGTACTTGTGGGCAATTAAAGATCGAGGACCTATTTTATTGTGTTGTTCAAAGTTCGTTTCTAATATATGATTTTGATCTCGACTTTGGAGGCATATGGTAAACAAGTGACAAAAGACAAAAATAATTGTTGTTTGCATCTTTGTTTTCTATTGTTTTGTTTTATTTTGTTCGAGGGCGAACAATGATTCTAGTTTAGGGGTATTTGATAAGTGTACTTTATACACTTATTTATATATCTAAATTAGAATTATCTATTATCTTTTTAGAATAAAGTTGTGCAATTGGAGCAAATAATGTGCATTTGGGTGATAATTGGAGCTAAAATGAATAAATGGATAATGATCATATCAACCGGGTTGTACTTGAGGTGCAAAGTGCTAGAAATCAAAGTTTGATGACTCAATCGAAGAGGAAGAGAAGTTGGAAGAAAAGAATTGATGAGATTTGAAATTGCAGCAATTGGAAGATGAAAGACTTGTGGGCAATTAAAGATCGAGGACCTACTTAAAGACTTTTGAAAAATGGAAGTTCGCTACATTATTTAACACGTGCGGCCACCAGATGCAAAAGGCGCGGCCGCACATACAAACAACAAATCAACAAAACCTCTTTTAAACAACCTGCACAGCCACCACAATTTCTTTTGCGCGCCCTCCTAGTTGTCCAACCCAGCGTGAGAGCAGGTCCATATGCGATTTCTTATGTTGGTTGCCTAGGTTTCTTCAACAACCTATATATACTACTTGTCATGCACGTGTAGGGGACCTTTGTACAGCCTATTCCATAAAAAATTCTTAAAATCTTAGAAGGCGAAAATCAAGGTAAAGGAAGATGATTGAAGATTATCAACGTGGAAGAATTTCTGGGTGCAAGAGTTCATTTTATCTTTGTTAATGAGATATACTCAACATGTTTATATTTAATTATTGTGATTTTATTTATTTTGTGAGAAGTAACTAAACTATTAGTTGAGATATTCGATGTAGCATAAGTTTTACGTTATTAATTTCATGACTTGAGTTTTACATAAAATTTTGCATGTGTTGATTTTATTTTTCTTGTTTAATGCGTGAATGAATTGATTATTTGGTCACGATATCATGAGTGTTTTCATAACCTGGGAGGTGAGCTAAACAGTGCCTAACACTTAGATATAGGAATAAAATCATGTACGTTGATAAATGATAGAAATATACGTTTATTAGGATTGTGACCGCTAAATGAATTCTTGTATTTCATGCTCTTGGTCATTATGACTTGCTGTTTAGAAACACGGTCGACTAATTAAGTAGAGTTGATTTAAACTCGAGAGAGGAATTTCATATGCAAAAGTGAATTCGGTCGAGCACATGGATAAAAGTAAAACTTGATAATTGAGATTAATAGTACCGACTTATGTGAAATCGAATGTCCCAACACCTTTAAACATCACTTATCAAAATCGTAAGTTGAATTCTTTTCACTAGATTTTATTCGTTTTAGATTGTTAGATTATTTTATTCAAAACTTCAAAATCACATCAATTCCCTTGTTCCTGTTAACGTAATTAGTCTAGCTAATAAATTTACTCAATCCTCGTGGAATTGATATCCGTACTCTAAGTCCACTTTATTACTTGTGCGTCACATATACTTGCGGTTAGCAAACAAGTTTTTCAAGCTCTCTTCTCAAAGCTTGTATTCTTAGTGCTCTTACCTTCTTTGAGCCTTTAAACTCTTCTTCTTCAAGGTTTTCTCAAGTTTCTTTTGTTGTATTTACAACAATGGTTCTAGGAAATAATGTTTCAGACACGTCTAAGTTAGGAAATGAGAATGACTTCATATACTTTATACATTGCTTCTTCTATTGCTTAATTTATGCTACTATGTAGTTTCCATCTACTTCTAGTGGCATATAGCCTTGCTCAATCACCTCCCATAGATCATGTGCCATCAAGAAAGCTTTCATTCAAACAAACTAAACTCATGGTTATCTTTAACGTTTGTGAAAGCAAAATAAATGTAGAATATTATTACTTTCAGCTATATGAAAGTAGTATGAAAATGGCATTTTTAACCTTCTTGAAATAGAGGAAAACAGAGTAAGGTTTTTGAAGCAAAACTTGAAAAACTCAAAGAAAAATGGAGAAAAACACGTTGTATTTTTTTTATTCGTGTTTAATAATGAAACTTATAATCTTGCCTCTGTTTAATACTGGAAAAATTGTACATTTCGTGTTATATTTCTCGTGCCAGTGGACCCCACATAAATATAATATTCTAATGCTCGAGAAAATGAAAAAAAACAACTCATTTCATCAGTAGCATTTACAATGTTTACCTAACCAGCAAAATTCAACTCATTTTATCAGTAGCATTTACAATGTTTACCTAACAAGCAAAATTCCTTATCTACACTTGATTTTTAAAAGTGTTACAGGACTATCCATGGGATCCATATCTCAACCCTTTTTAGTAGACTCTCCTTCTCCACCACAAAAAAAATGCCCAACTGTGTTCATCTAGTGGAGATCCACCTCAATGCCCAACAATGGAGCCACAACACTCTTCAAACTCTACAACAAATTCATGGGGGTCTTCAGTAAGTTCTATTCTTTGTAGATCCTTATAGGAAGTGTTGTTGTATATTCCCATCTCCTACACTCTTATTCATTTATTTCGTCGTAGGATGTCGACTGCCCTCCATCGGGAAGCAACGCTTCTAAAGAAAAGGACAAAAGTAGGGGTTCCTCCGGTAGGAAAAATGTGAACTGGGGCAGCCATGAACGTTGGGCATCAGGAAGGAAAGTGCATCACGACTGCTAGGTGGGAGTGTGGTTCAAGGAATGCACTGGGTGAGACTGGATGCAGCCTGCTCTACTCTACTCAACCATTGAAAAGACCACACCTAGCTCTTCAAGCTCCTAAATTGCAGTGGTGTCATATACGACCACAACGCCGTGGTTTTCCTCGACCACTGGTAGGAGTCTAGAATTCGGGTACATTGAAACCATAACACTAATGGGTACACTACATTTTATGCCTTTTCGCCCTCTCTTTCGTCGGCTTTGAGAAACACTTAACCAAAAAACTTGTGTATATCATCTATTTAAAGTTCTTCATGCATTTATATTAACATATTCTAAGGAAATGATATTGTTGATATGGTTCAATGGTCTTGCTTCTAGATTTTTCCCTCCATAAGCTGATTAGCTATCTCCAGCAGTATTGTGTTTTATGAGTTAGTTTAGTAGAGGACTGGTGTTCGCTAAAATCGTATACCGCAAGTGCACGGTTCGCGTTCAAGTAGTAAAGTAGACTAGAGAAGTCCGGGTTATCGTACCCACGAGGAATGATTGGAGTGTAACTAAAGTTATTGATTTCATTTTAAAAGAAAAGTCAAGTAACATAAAAAGTTGGTTTGATGGTGAACACTAACTATCATAAAATTAAAACATGGCAACATGAAAAACTAGTTAATTAAAGCAAATAGACAACAATATGTAAAAGCTAGGATTAAAACTAATTATCCAAAATAAACTAATAATAAAAAGAACTTGGTGACTAAACTAAACTAGAAAACATGAAACAAGGTGAATTTAGTTTTTATAACTACACTAATTTCTTCTTTCACAAATCAAATAGTGGTAGTCAATTAATTAACCAAATTACATGGGAAAATTTAAATTTAACCTAACATGTGTAGTAAATTCCAATAAGAACCTAACATAGTGACAAACATTTTAAAAATTATGAAAAACATAAACAACATTCACAATCACAAATACATAAACATAAATACCCACAATCCAAAAACAACCTAAAATACTTAAATAACCTTAAACTAATTAAAATCCCAACACAATAATGTTAACCCCTAATAATAAACTAACAACACCATTTAACAAATAACATAAACATGAGAATCATACTTAAAATAAAGATTAAAAACAAGATAATAAAGAAAATTCCCCTTTTTGTAAAGTTCTTGAAGTGAAAACCCAAGAATCCTTCACTTTGAACCAAATTTTTAAAAACAAGATAATAAAGAAAACTCCCCTTTTTGTAAAGTTCTTGAAGTGAAAACCCAAGAATCCTTCACTTTGAACCAAATTTCTTCATCAACCATTAATATCTTCAACAACCCAATCATAAAACATTAAATGCACTTAAAATATATAACATTTATGGTAGAAATTTGAGAAAATACCAAATATAAAAACTTAAACTACAACAAGAAGATGAAATGTAGAAGAAGAACACAAGAACATTAATTAAACATTGCATTAAATAAGGTAAATGTTAAGAAAAATACAAGAGAAAATAGAAAAAGAGGCAAGAAACTTACATAATGCTTCAAAAATCTGACTTTTTCCTATTTATACAACCCTAAAATCATCTAAAAAACCCTAAAAAATGCCAAGATCCGCGAAATTCAGCTTCTGGGCTGAATCGGGTCGACCGTCCGACCCGAAAACTTTCCTTTTTTTAAAAAAAAAATTTTAAAGGCGCGCGATCGCGCGCGGTAAAATTTTGCTCCAGCTTTGTCTCGGGTCCGTTTTGGGGTCCAAGTCGCGAACGCGACTTGGTTCGAGCCACGCGATCGCGTGGCTCAGCCAAATGATGGTTTTGCAGCTAAGTCCTTTCCGTAATTTCCATCAAGTCCTCCATCTTTTAATCTCGAGCAATTTAGTCCCCAAATTTTCAGATTTCTTTCAAATATGTCCTTCTAAAATTGCACTTTTGGCCCTTCAACTTTTGAAATCTTTCAATTTGGTCCCTTGGTTAATTGCGTGGCTTGTCCAAAACTTCATGGAAGTGACAAAATGGTCCCCAGACTTCCAATTTCAGCGTAATTTGCACTTCTTTTGTGGTTTTTGGCCTCAAACTTGGATATTAACCTATTTAAATACAAAATATGCATAAATTAGTAGATATTTGCTCAAGATGTTCCAAAATATGCTAATTTAAAGGTATAAAAAGTGTATAAAAATGCACTTAACAAATACCCCCAAACTTAAACTCTTGCTCGTCTCGAGCAAGAATATTTACTAGCACAAAAGCAAATGAATGAATGATTAACAATGCTAGATAACTTGTAAATTCTTTCTTGAGTGTAAAATTGCATGATTAATTCACAATTGTGTTTTCAAAATAATACTACAAAAGAAGTTGAGCTTATCTCATGTTTGATCGGTGTGTGTGTGCATAGTCACTTCCAATTATCACCAAAGTTCAAAGAAACATTGTAGGAGGGATAAATTTCAAAATAATACTATCCACCCTTAGTGGTCAATTTCATTCCGTACCCTCTCGTGACATTCATCCCCCCATATTATTTCTTTTCTCTCCCAAAATGCATCCTAGGGGTGACTCTCAATTCACACATTTCTTTTTCCACTAAAGCTTGGTTATGACTTACCAGCGCTCTCAACAATCTAGATATGCAGTGACTCTCCACTAGATGAGTGTTTCAACATTAAAGTTTATACCAAGCAATTCAAACTCATTATTAATCTAAGCCCTTATGCAAATACAAATGCATGATTTCTACAAACTAATGTGATGATTGCTCGTGACTTCCTCACTCCCTTAAGCTTTCTAATTGACCCATGTATCGAGCTTTAGGTCGGAAACTCCCCGATTGTTTTAAGATCAAAGGGTACCAGGTTTCAAAATACCCCTACGGACTTACTAACTCGAGTCAAAAAGGCTACGAAGTGAGGTAGACTTATTAAGCAAATGCAATGATGATGATGTGCTTTTTTTTTTTCAAGTGTGTGTGTGTACCCTACTCATTAAGCTTTCTAATTGACCCATGTAGCGAGCTTTAGGCCGATGAATCCCAAGTTTCAAACTTAAGGCACCAAGTTTCAAGATACTCCTACGGGCTTAATTACTCGAGTCAAAAAGGCTACGAGATAGGGCAATGCAATAATTAAAATGGGCTTAGATCTCTAGCATTTGGTCATCACTTAGCTTATACTAACATCAACAACACTCCACACAAATTTAGATCAAGCATGCATGGAATCACTACACATCTAGACCGTCTCCTTTACCGGCTCGACCACCCCCAAACTTGTCTCACAAAGGATTAAGAGATTAATAACATAGAGAGGGAATTTGATAGGTTGATAAAAATTGAAAACACAAGCTCACAACCTAATTTTTCTACTTCACAAATTTTTCCGACCTTCAATGGATTCCAAACCTCAACAACAATTAGTTATGACTATTGTGCTCAAGAGAACTCAGGATCACTCATAGATAAGCAATTTATAAAAATAGGCACAAGTAGCATATTCGATCATGATTCATGAATTAATCAGCAATTTCAAACATCAAATCATTTGAGCCGACAAGGCTATCTAGCATGTCAATATCCACAACAAAATGAACAAAATCAAACGTCACAAAATCTTAAGCCAGCAAGACTATCTAACATGATAAAATGCAAAATGAAGTCAACACCCCCAAACTTGAATTACACGTTGTCCTCAATGTGAAAATAGAAACAATATGTAAAGGAGATAAGAGTTAGTGAAACTTCCCTGATTCAATGCTTGGTTGTGACGTTGAAATTGACCTAAGCTTTCGTCGAATGTAGTTCACCCCCAAACTTGTTGAGGACCATGTCACTTAGGATTTTCAAAAAATTGTTACCTACAAAAGTTTGACAATTAATTAAAAAGGAAGTAAAGAAGTATAGTAAATAAATACAAGTAACTCAAAAGAGAAGAAATTTGGGTTGCCTCCCAAAAAGCGCTTGGTTAAAGTCATAAGCTCGACTTTTGGATTTTTATTCGGGAGCATTGAGGAGAAATAATGATTTTTCCTCCGGGGGTTCCCCTTCCAAAAATGGTTTCAACCTTTGCCCGTTGACCTTGAAATGTCCCCTGTCGGGATGATAAATCTCAATAGCTCCATGGGGAAAGATTTGAGAAATTTTGAACGGCCCCCACCAACGGGATCGAAGTTTTCCGGGGAATAGTCGAAGTCGGGAGTTGAATAGAAGAACTTGTTGCCCAACTTTGAAGTCTCTCTTCACAATGTGGTTATCATGCCATTTCTTGGTCCTCTCCTTATAGATGCGAGCATTTTCATATGAGTTGAGGCGAAATTCATCAAGTTCATTAAGTTGAAGCAACCTCTTCTCACCAATTAATTTTGCATCAAAATTTAATGCCCGTGTAGCCCAAAATGCTCGATGCTCAAGTTCAATGGGGAGATGACATGATTTTCCAAAAACAAGACAAAATGGAGACATACCAATAGGAGTCTTGAATGCGGTGCGGTAAGCCCATAATGCATCATCTAGCTTCCTCGACCAATCTTTCCTTGATGTATTCACCGTCATCTCAAGAATTCTTTTCAACTCTCGATTTGAGATCTCCACTTGGCCACTTGTTTGGGGATGGTAAGGTGTGGCAACTCGGTGCTTCACTCCATATTTTGACAAGAGTGAGTCAAGGAGGCGATTGCAAAAATGTTTGCCTCCATCACTAATGATGAGTCGGGGGGTTCCAAATGGTGTAAAAATGTTCTTCTTGAGAAAATTGACCACCACCTGAGCATCATTAGTAGGAAATGCCACCGCCTCTACCCATTTAGAAACATAATCCACCGCCACCAAAATATATTGATTCAAGAACGAGGATGGAAATGGCCCCATGAAATCAATTCCCCAAACATCAAAGATTTCCACTTCCAAAATTGAAGTCAATGGCATTTCATTACGCCGAGAGATATTCCCACTCCTTTGTCATCTATCACATTTGGATACTAAGATATAAGCATCCTTGAACAAAGTCGGCCAATAGAATCCCGATTGAAGAACTTTTGAGGCGGTTTTGGAAGCTCCAAAGTGACCCCCATAAGGTGATGAATGACACCTATCAAGAATTGCTTCCATTTCTTCCTCGGGAACACATCTTCTAATAATTTGGTCCGACCCCCTCTTGAATAAATATGGCTCATCCCAAAAATAATGTTTCACATCGACAAAGAATTTCTTCTTTTGTTGATAAGAGAAATCCGGGGGAAGAATACCACTTACAAGGAAATTCACGAAATCCGCATACCATGGTGCTTCGAAAACTTGGAGAAGATGGTTGGCGCGCAATAGTTGTTCATCTGGAAAGGCTTCATTGATTTCCTCTACTTCCACTTCTTTAGGTTGATCAAGCCTAGAAAGATGATCGGCCACAAGATTATCCGCTCCCTTTTTATCACGGATTTCCAAATCAAATTCTTGCAAGAGAAGGACCCATCTAATCAACCTTGGATTCGCATCCTTCTTAGCAAGCAAGTATTTTAGAGCTGAGTGATCGGTATAGATAATTACCTTTGAGCCGATAAGATAAGATCGAAATTTGCCAAAGGCAAAGACCACGGCAAGCATCTCTTTCTCGGTTGTAGCATAATTCAATTGAGCATCACTCAATGTTCGGCTTGCATAGTAGATCACATGCAACAATTTACCTCTCCTTTGCCCCAAAACTGCTCCCACGACATAATCACTAGCATCGCACATGAGCTCAAACGGTAAGCTCCAATCCGGGGCCACAATAATAGGAGCCGAGATAAGCCTCTCCTTAAGAGTGTTGAAAGCCAATAGACACTCTTGAGAGAAATGGAAAGTGTTGTTCTTCTCAAGTAGAGAACAAAGAGGCTTAGTGATTTTAGAAAAATCCTTGATGAATCTTCTATAGAAACCCGCATGCCCCAAGAAACTCCTTCTGCCTTTCACGGAAGTAGGAGGAGGCAATTTCTCAATAACTTGTATTTTGGCTTTATCAACCTCAATCCCCCCTTGTGAAATCCGATGGCCAAGTACAATGCCCACTCTCACCATAAAATGACATTTCTCCCAATTAAGCACTAAATTGGTTTCTTCACATCTTTTCAACACTAGATCAAGATTATCCAAGCATTCATTGAAAGAAGAACCAAAAACTGAAAAATCATCCATAAATACCTCGATGAATTTTTCCACCATGTCGGAGAAAGTGGCCATCATACAACGTTGAAAAGTAGCCGGTGCATTGCAAAGACCAAACGGCATCCTCCTATAAGCAAAAGTCCCATATGGACATGTGAAGGTGGTCTTCTCTTGATCTTCGGGGGCTATTAAAATTTGATTGTAGCCCGAGTATCCATCCAAGAAACAATAATGAGAATGCCCCGCCAACCTCTCAAGCATTTGGTCAATAAAGGGGAGAGGAAAGTGATCTTTTCGAGTGGCATTGTTCAATTTCCGGTAGTCAATGCACACTCTCCATCCCGTCACGGGCCTTGTAGGAATAAGCTCGTTGTTCTCATTTTCAACCACCGTGACACCTCCTTTCTTTGGAACACATTGGACGGGACTCACCCATGCACTATCCGAGATTGGATAGATAATTCCCGTATCCAACCACTTCAATACCTCAGTTTTCACTACTTCTTTCATGTTTGGATTTAGACGGCGTTGGTGCTCAACTGTTGGTTTGAAGTTATCCTCCATGAGGATTTTATGCATGCACAAGGTAGGGCTAATACCCTTGATATCCGCCATAGTCCACCCAATAGCCATTTTATGCATTTTCAACACCTCAAGTAGTTTTTCTTCCTCCACTTCATTCAACAAATTCGAGATAATAACAGGAAGAGTAGAAGAATCACCCAAGTATGCATACCTCAAATGTGATGGAAGAGGTTTGAGCTCAAGAGTTGGGGCTTGTTGAATGGAGGGTAGTGAAGGAGAAGAGCTCTCTCCCAACTCTTCAAAATATGGCCTCTTCTTGAAGGGATAAAATTTTGGAGCATCCAAGTGTTGTGACATCCTTCCGATGTCCAACTCATCCTCTCCCTCGGTGGTTATGGAGTGAGCAATGCAAGTCTCAAGGGGATCCTTAGATGACCCATAGATGAATGATGTAGCCACCTCTTGATCAATGATGTCTACTCGGGAGCATAAATTTACCTCGACGGGGTACTTAATGGATTTCATAATGTCGAATGTGATTTGCTCATCTTGAACCCTCAATATCAATTTGCCTCCTTGCACATCTATTAAAGCTCGACCGGTCGCTAAGAAGGGTCTTCCCAAGATGATTGGGATATCAAGGTCTTCCTCCATATCAAGAATGATAAAATCGGTAGGGAAGATGAATTTGTCCACCTTGATTAGCACATCCTCAACAATACCACGTGGATGCTTAATAGAACGATCGGCCAATTGCAATGAAACTGTGGTTGGCTTCACCTCTCCCATGCCCAATCTCCTGAAAATAGACAAAGGCATTAAATTAATACTAGCACCAAGATCACATAATGCTTTACCAAAAGTTAAATCACCAATAGTACAAGGAATAGTAAAACTCCCTTGATCTTTGATTTTTGGAGGCAATTTGTTTTGTAGTATGGCACTACATCCTTCCGTGAGCATCACAGTTTCATGATCTTCTAGCCTCCTTTTGTTGGAAAGGATGTCTTTCATAAACTTTGCATAGCTAGGCATTTGTGCAAATGCATCGGCAAATGGTATGTTGATGTGAAGTTTCTTGAAAACTTCAAGAAATTTACCAAATTGTGCATCCACCTTGTGCTTTTGGAGTCTTTGAGGAAAAGGAATGGGAGGCACATAAGCTTTCACTGGATTAGGAACATTTGTTGAGGTCTCCCCACTTTCCTTCAATGTTGCATCATTTTCATTCACCTCCTCAACATGCTCATTACCTTTTTCTTTCACCTCGGGTTGTGCCACATGTTGCTTTACCGTGACTTCCGGTAATTGAATTCCACTTCTTGTAGTGATGGCTTGCACATTTTCCCTTGGATTGATCTCGGTATTGCTTGGCAAGGCTCCTTGTTGTCTCTCCGTCATCATTTTTGCCAATTGCCCAACTTGAGTCTCAAGATTTTTGATAGAAGCCGCTTGATTTTGGAGAATAGTATTGGTCTTGTTCATGAATTGCATGAGTATCTCCTCAATGGAAGGCTTCTCTCTCTTGGGGTGGTGGAGGTTGAACAAAACCGGGAGGCTTTACTTGATTTTGATTGTTGGACCACGAAAAGTTCGGATGATTCCTCCAACCCAGATTGTATGTGTTGGAGTAAGGATTGCCTTGTGGTCGGTTGAAATTTTGAGCATAATTCACTTGCTCATTTGAAGTACAAGCCATTTTGAGCATGGGACATTCCTCAACCTTGTGTGTTGCTCCACATGCAGCACAAATAGAAATAGGAGGGTAGATTGCTTTTACCGTATGTTGAGAAGACAAATCATCACACTTCTTGAATAGAAGGTCCATCTTTGCCGATAAAGCCGCATATGCATCAACTTCATGAATTCCCGCGGCTCTCTTTGGTACCATGCGGTCGGTTGGCCAAGTAGAATTGTGATTAGCCATCCTCTCAAAGAGCTCAATTGCCTCATTAGGTGATTTTGTAGTGATAGCTCCATTGGAGGCCGAATCAACCGTCACTCGACTAGATGGATTCATCCCAAGATAGAAATATTGAACTTGCATTTGCTTGTTGAACCCATGATTTGGACATTTCCTCAACATCTCCTTGAATCTTTCCCAAGTCTCATAGAAACATTCGGTGTCAAGTTGTCGGAATGTGGAGATATCACTCTTCAATTTAGCCACTTTTGATGGAGGAAAATATTTTGTAGTGAACTTTTGAGCAAGATCATCCCATGTTGTAATACTTCCAACCGGGTTGGCATCTAACCATTCACGAGCTCCATCTCTAAGGGTATGTGGAAATAACCGCATGTTGATAGATTCCTTGCTAATTCCCGGATAATCAAAGTTACTACACATCTCCAAAAATCGCGAGATGTGAGTAAATGGATTCTCCTCGGTCATTCCATAGAATTGTAGATGCCCTTTGAAGAGATTTATCACATCCGGCTTTAGATGAAAGTCCGGACGTCCAAATGGGGGATATGTGATGCTTCCTCGATTTTGAGTGATGAGAGGGACCATGAATTGACCCATTGGTCTATCATCTTCATCAATAACGGGATCGGCACCACCTTGGTTGTCTCCCATATTTCCTTGTATTCTTTGTTGTTCAACTTGTTCTCTTCTTTCCCTAATCCTTCTCCTAAAAGTTCGTTCGGGTTCGGGATCAATTGGAAGAATGTCCCAAGTCGAACGTTGTTGCATAAACAAGGCAAGAGTACCTAGAAAATGAAAAAATAAAAAGAAGAAAGAGATGAGAATGAGAAGACAATTCAATTAATAAAAAATCAATGCATTTAGTACAAATAAAATCATTCCCCGGAAACGGCGCCAAAAACTTGTTCGCTAAAATCGTATACCGCAAGTGCACGGTTCGCGTTCAAGTAGTAAAGTAGACTAGAGAAGTCCGGGTTATCGTACCCACGAGGAATGATTGGAGTGTAACTAAAGTTATTGATTTCATTTTAAAAGAAAAGTCAAGTAACATAAAAAGTTGGTTTGATGGTGAACACTAACTATCATAAAATTAAAACATGGCAACATGAAAAACTAGTTAATTAAAGCAAATAGACAACAATATGTAAAAGCTAGGATTAAAACTAATTATCCAAAATAAACTAATAATAAAAAGAACTTGGTGACTAAACTAAACTAGAAAACATGAAACAAGGTGAATTTAGTTTTTATAACTACACTAATTTCTTCTTTCACAAATCAAATAGTGGTAGTCAATTAATTAACCAAATTACATGGGAAAATTTAAATTTAACCTAACATGTGTAGTAAATTCCAATAAGAACCTAACATAGTGACAAACATTTTAAAAATTATGAAAAACATAAACAACATTCACAATCACAAATACATAAACATAAATACCCACAATCCAAAAACAACCTAAAATACTTAAATAACCTTAAACTAATTAAAATTCCAACACAATAATGTTAACCCCTAATAATAAACTAACAACACCATTTAACAAATAACATAAACATGAGAATCATACTTAAAATAAAGATTAAAAACAAGATAATAAAGAAAACTCCCCTTTTTGTAAAGTTCTTGAAGTGAAAACCCAAGAATCCTTCACTTTGAACCAAATTTCTTCATCAACCATTAATATCTTCAACAACCCAATCATAAAACATTAAATGCACTTAAAATATATAACATTTATGGTAGAAATTTGAGAAAATACCAAATATAAAAACTTAAACTACAACAAGAAGATGAAATGTAGAAGAAGAACACAAGAACATTAATTAAACATTGCATTAAATAAGGTAAATGTTAAGAAAAATACAAGAGAAAATAGAAAAAGAGGCAAGAAACTTACATAATGCTTCAAAAATCTGACTTTTTCCTATTTATACAACCCTAAAATCATCTAAAAAACCCTAAAAAATGCCAAGATCCGCGAAATTCAGCTTCTGGGCCGAATCGGGTCGGCCGGGTTGACCCGGTCAGACCCGAAAACTTTCCTTTTTTTTTAAAAAAAAAAAAAATTTTAAAGGCGCGCGATCGCGCGGTAAAATTTTGCTCCAGCTTTGTCTCGGGTCCGTTTTGGGGTCCAAGTCGCGAACGCGACTTGGTTCGAGCCACGCGATCGCGTGGCTCAGCCAAATGATGGTTTTGCAGCTAAGTCCTTTCCGTAATTTCCATCAAGTCCTCCATCTTTTAATCTCGAGCAATTTAGTCCTCAAATTTTTAGATTTCTTTCAAATATGTCCTTCTAAAATTGCACTTTTGGCCCTTCAACTTTTGAAATCTTTCAATTTGGTCCCTTGGTTAATTGTGTGGCTTGTCCAAAACTTCACGGAAGTGACAAAATGGTCCCCAGACTTCCAATTTCAGCGTAATTTGCACTTCTTTTGTGGTTTTTGGCCTCAAACTTGGATATTAACCTATTTAAATACAAAATATGCATAAATTAGTAGATATTTGCTCAAGATGTTCCAAAATATGCTAATTTAAAGGTATAAAAAGTGTATAAAAATGCACTTAACAACTGGCTATTTAGAAATACTCGTGATGGATAAAATAAATGTTGTCTGATGTTGGCAAACAAATGTATAATATTAAATGTCCCAACCATTTCACTAAATATGATTAAATATTTAGCATATCAATCTTGTTCTTGATTAATCAATAGAATATGGTTTCTAATTATGATAAAGCTAATTCCTGTTGTTTGATGTAAGGGTACCAAAGCGAATTTTTGCAATTATACCAAAGAACTATTTTGCAAATTCATCAGCTTAAATGTGAAGACAAACTATCAATATACCATAAAATGATATGTATTATTAAAACGATCTTGAAGTGGAGGTTTCTACTTAAAATTCTTGCATAATATCATTCATGCAATGATAGAGGTTCACATAATCCAATATGGATATTCAGAGAGGGAGGAATGCTTTATCCCATTTCTTTTATTCTGCTATTAAAAATAAATTGTTGTATTGTAAAACCATGTTACTTGCTTTCAATAAATTGACAGTTAATTTTTCTCCTATTTGGCATACACATTTAGAACTTTTCCAAAATAAGCAATTGAGAATTTACCTCTATTTTTTATGAAAAGACCAATCCTTAAGTGGTAGATTCACATCTAATTTCTAATTTCGTGCATTGAATGCAAAGGTGGAGATTTTATGAGTTCTTATATATAATAGGATCGTCCAAAGCTCAATGTCTTATTTCATGGCTTGTTGTTGCAATTAACTCCCTCTTCATTTCGCATATAAGACGAGACTACGCAAAAGTTTAGGCAAATGGATTGAAGTGAGATTTAACATGTGTACTCGCGAATGTTCAAGGACATGTACAATTCAGAAAAGTATGCCCTAACACAGACAAAAATAGGTTAGAATGGTGGATTCACTTCCTCGAACTATGGTATCGCATGTCTGACAACACGATACTATTCCATTAAGTACTGAGATGAGCGATGAAAGTGATGGGATATCCCACGACGAGAAACGATCAGCCATGGATTTCTCTAAGCCTCGAAGTGGTAATAAACTTAAGCCCTTGTTTGGTATTCATTATTTTTTTTTTTCATTTTTCTACAGTACTCAATCTCAATCATTCATTAAAAATCAAATCCACAATATTTGACTTTTCAACCAAATTCAACCACCCATTCTCTTAAAAATCACTATTCATTTCCAAAAAACTCATTTTAAACAATACCATACACACTCTAAGGGAAGTACCAACGGAGGAAAACATAAAAAGAAGAAGGATATAAGGGACCCACCTTTTGATTCTGCCAACAAGTTATCCGACTTAGGGAAAGACATTCGAGCCGAACGTGTGTGAGCACGTGAGTCATGTCCTAGTTGCATTGAATGCGTGAAGGAATTGAAGATGGATGGACTACTTCAATCGAAAACAAGGCTGCACAATTTTGCACTTGATTTCTTCATCGTCAAATCTAACTACGAAGGTTATGCCTCCTGCGACATGGTCGATGAGAAGTCAGATTGGATGAATTACAACTTTTAGGAATATTGGGCTGCCAAAAAATAAGCCCCTTGGTCCAGAAGTTAGTTGATGTTGCCTCAATTATCCATTACTGTATGTTTATTTTGTTTTCATTTTTCCACCGACACTTGTTTGGCTTTGTTTGTTTGTTTTTCTCTCTATGTGTGTACATTGAAGGAACCTATGAGAGTAGGCTCTAAGTTGCATGTCCATGTCCCACTTGAGACCACTAGATGTTTAAAATGGATGCTTGCACAATGTGATTTGTTTTAAAATAGTTTTCCTATAGTACGACATATTTCAAAGTAGCATCCTGGACCATTTGATGTGTATGAGGCCATGTGTGCCTATAAATGAGAGGGACATGTAGGACTCAAAACACCCATTTCCCGATGTCCAGTGTCCAAAACCTCCTTATGGAAATGCTTCAACTCCAACACACTTACTAAGTCATACAAATAGAATTGCACATTACTTCCAAATACACTTTATCCTTGAAACACCACAATTAATCAACAACAAAAGGAAATGTTGTTCCCCTCAAATTATGGCTGCGTCAACTTCAGCTCAATTCTTGACTCAATCTTAGACGATGAACCTAACATCGATGAGAGCATAGACTTGCTAGAGCAGGACACCATAATGTGGCTCCAATACTATAATATTGCGGGACATGCTAGGCTTGACTACTTGGTACCACTTTGTCAACCATAGCCCACACGATTCCTAAGCATCCGTGATGGTTACATATTCATGTTGGACTATCTGGAACAGGCCTCGGGTCAAATCTGCTTCCAAGAATTCCGTATATATTCACCTATGTCTGATAAGTGTATTTTATAAACTTATTTACATACTAAAATCAGGATATTATATTGTCATTTTAGAATAAATGCTATTGATTTCTTTCTTATTTATTACTCCCTACATCTCAATTATATAGGCTATCTTTCCTTTTTCGTTTGTCCCAATTATATAGACTTGTTTCTTTGTTGAGAAGTATTTATTTTGTTTGTTTACCAATACCCCTATTTATTACTTCTGATATAATAGTTTTGATATTAAATTAGGGTAAGTTGGAAATTTTCTTTACAAAAATTACTTTTTCAATGATATTAAATATGTTTTCTTAATCTGTGGGAATGTTAAACAAGCCTATATAATTAGGATGGAGGGAGTATTATTTCAGATTTTTTCCCAAAGTCGAGAGAATGGATCAATTAAGACAAATATGGACCAATTGGATGACAAAAATAACTAAAATGTGTAAAATAGAAAGCCAATTGAAGATCGAATGAGAGCTAAATTTGAAGAATGGAGAAGTTCTAGGGTTGAATTGAAGAAATTGAAAGATGAAAGGAGTTAATTGAAGAAAATCAAAAGTTCAAGTGTTAAAATGATCAAATTAGAAGATAAAGGACTTGCTATGCAATTAAAGTATGTGGACTAACTTGTCCCGAATTAAAGATGAAAATTGCATGTCAAAAGTAAATCCATGCAATCTCCCCTCAAAAACGTACACAATTGTGAGATTACATCAGAGCCAAGCAGAACCGTTTTAGAGTAACCACGTGATTGCCAACCTATGAATCACGCGATCGCGCAGTTATCCGATTTGGCCAAACTTTTCTCCTTAAAATTTTATTTTTTATATTTTCTTACCTAATTTGACTAGAATTCTTCCTCAACTATATATAGAACTTGTATTGCTTGATGTTAGGGTTCCTCATTACCTATATTCCATACTAAAATTCTACCAAATTCTTGAGAAAGTCAATTGGTGTATGAAGGAAGATTGAAGATTTTTACAATAAGAGCGTCATTCGGGTGATGAAATCCAATATATCTTGTTGTTATTTGTATTTAGTAGTGTTTCTAGGCTAGTTTATTTTGTGTTAGGATCGTTGATGAAATATTAATTTCCAGATTTCATGTTTTGACCATTGTTTGATTAAATACAATTTATGTGTCAGAGTAATTAATTCTAATATTTATTTTTTTGCAATTACTTGATCACTAGTTGTATGAGTGTTGTGCTATTTTCTTAAGTTCGAAAGACTAAGAATTCAGTAAACATGTTTTAATTTCCTTAGAGCTCAATAGAGGATAGAAATACACATCTATGTTTTATATTATCTTTCAAAGTGTTCACAAAACATTAATGATTTTCCATATGTTCACATTCGTCATAAAAATATAGTAGGGTCATATATAGAAATAGGATTTAATTCTTGTTCGAAAGAGAGTTTAAAACAAAATATGAACATTGATATTCAAAATCTCATTAATTGTTGTTAAACGTTTATATCAAAGCATGAATGATGGAAAATAAAATGAATTCTCGATCCTAGCATATTTTTCGTATTAAATCCGTTACTTCAAAGTTGTTTATTTTTATTTGTTATTTTAATTCATATTCCAAACCAAATTGATTTCCTAGTTTCGGTTAAGGTAATTAGTCTAAAATACCCAATCCTCGTGCATACGATACTTGGACTCAAAATTCATTATATTACTTGTGCGATTCGTACATTTGCAATAAGGAAAAAGCGCAACAAGTTTTTAGCGTCGTTGGGAATTATAGTTTAAATTTATTTTTAGATGACTTTCACTAATTCATATTTTTATTTTTGTTTTTTATTTTTATTTATTATGTCTATTGTTTCTTTTTAGGTTTTCTTACTCGAAGTTCGAGATGACTGGAGTTGAATTCAAGAAAATGCTTGTATGTGACTACCTCATAAGGCAATAACTATCGATAGATCAAGAAGTTGAAGTGAAAGATATGCTTGTAAGAGATTTTATCATAGGACAGCGACTGCAAGATATAAATAAAACCCCAAACGCGAAGTTAATGAAGGTGCTCTAGGTGAATTACTTGTTATATTGTTTTTCTTCACAAAACTTGATGTAAGTGATTTACTTAAGGAAATATTTCTTACACCAAGCATAAATGAGGATCAATTAAGGGAATCACTTCAACCGGGATCTCAACAAATACAACATGAAGAAAATATTTCCATGAAGATGTCATTGTCTCATTGTCAACAATTCAAGATCGAGACATAAAACTCGAGGAAGCTTCAACTGAAGAAGATGATCATATGGAAAATGAGGATTTAATTTTTGTAGAGCAAAACTAAACAGACGGTGTTTAATGATCCTGAACTTACCAAGCAATCCTCTGCCCAATGATTACTTTATAATTGGGCAAAGTGAACATTTGGTGGATAAATGAAAATTGTTGCAAGTTCAATAGACACAAGCTAAGCAAGTCATGAAAAGTCTTCTTTAGAGTTCCTTGAACAACCAATGCATTATGCCCAAAAAATCTAGGTCTAGACTATAAATTAAGCTCTTATACGAAGAAAACCCAACTCTTAAACCCTTTTATTTATCATGCTTTATTTACCTTTTTTGTTTATTTGCTTCACACTAGGAGTTAGGATTGCATGTACTCATTGTTTTGCATTCTTGTCATTAGTAGCATTTAGTATCAATTTTTCATTTAGTTCATAGCACATTATCATGATCACTGGAATAAATTTAAGCCTAGCTAATGAAAACACCGTTAGGAGGAAGGTAGAATGCATCATGATGTAAATTAGGGTTGAAGATGGATTTTGAATTGTAAAAGGAAAATTTTTTGGAAGTCTGAATTCAAGCCATGCAGTTGCGAGTGTTCACCATCACACGATGTGCGCCCTGCATTAAAATAAATTGTCATAGCACGTTTTAACCACGCGATCTCTTGTGGTATCACTACATGATCGTGTGAGTTTCTGCTAGGCGAATCTACACTTTTTACATGGGGACTTCATGTTTTTCCAATTGTCAACCACAATGCAACCTTTTTATGTCACATTGGGTAAGAATCATAGCTCTTATCCATCCAAAACAAATTTAAAGGTAAGAATTATCTACTTTATGGATTTTGCATGAAATTCTCAACTTTCCAAAGTTTTTGAATTTCGAAATTTATGGATTGATGGAGGAAGAGATTAGGCTAGAAGTTGGTGTAACTAAATTGTGATTTTAGGTGGAAAATTCTTTGATTGATTCAGACACCCACTGCTATGATTATCCCTTAGAATTTACTAAGTATGTTAAGTAAGTGTTCGATAAAATGTTTCAATGACTTCTTCTTCGAGCATTTGCAAATCTTTTCAAGTAATTCTCTTTGTATCATGTTGCACATCATATATTCAACATACATTCGTGAATTAGATTATTTAGTGCATAGAACTCGAAATTACACTTCATTGCACCTCATGGCACCACTGTGTCCATCACTGCAACACTGCAAACAAAAACAGTTTCATGTCAACTACTTTGTCCTACTTTTTCTCGACCAAAATGGTCTCCATTTGAAGTAAATCTTGAATATGTTTTAGACCAGATCATGTACTTTCATATGCCAGAGATGTCTCGGGAAAAATTTACTTTTTCGGGTAATGTCTGAGGCTAAAAATCAGTAAATCACTAGTCGCACATGTTCTAAATTCAATTATTCTGCTATATCCTAGTTTGATGGTGTTTTGTTGTTTTATTTCAATTTTAATAGGGTGTGTATATTACGAATATTGATTATCTATCATGTTTAGAAAAAATCAAGGAAAAGGGTTGAATCATCCAAAATAAGCTGAAAGAAGAAAAGCTATGTCATGACAATGAGATTCTAAACCTATAAAGTACTTAACCCCTTTTCTTTGTATTTTATTTATTTGATATATATTTGTTAGACATTGAGAGAAATGTACTTTTCTAGTTTGGAGATGGTGTCTCATTCATTCGCTATTAATCTACACAGTCATTTGATATTTGGGGTATAAAAAAATAACGAAAAATTTCAATAATTTTGCTGATTTTTTGCTACCTATGATATTGTTCAGATTAAGTTTTTGCTTTAGTTAGAAATATGGACAACATTTAAACTTGATTTTTCATTAACTACTTATTCATGTTAGACTTTATGAAACTGAGCACATAGTCATTGTCGAATTATTACTTGAATAGGAACATACTTAATATGTGGGGGAAATTGTATGCAATTTGACTTTATAATCCCTAACCTTAAATCTATAGATATCCTGACCTTTAACATAGAAATCAAACTTGCTCAAGAACAATTTGGGGGTGGAAAGATTACCATAGGTAGGCGTGAAAGTTTGGAAGACTGAAGTTCTTAAAATATGTTTTTTGTCAAAGGAGTTTAAGTCAACGAGTATAAACCAGCACTACCAAAAAGATTGTGAAAATAATAGTCTTATTCTTCTCTTATAGTCTCGTTGATTCGAACCAGTAAACTTTTAAGGGTCTTTAAAACCTGATACCCTAAATTTATATAAGTTGGGAGTTATTAGCCAAAAGCTCGTTACATTGGTCACTTAAAAAGCTTAAGGGAGAGAGAACTTGCACATAAGATACAAAAACATCTTTTACTATTATTTGTAGCTTTGGTGCCTCAAGTAATTAACTTTTAAAGGGTTCTCAATACCTAGTGCCCTAAAGTCACCTAATTTGGAAGTCACCGACCAAAAACTTGCTATAGAGTTTACTTAGAAAGCAAATGAGAAAGTATTTGACAAAATATGAGAAAAAAACAAAATCAGCAAAAAATAAAAAATAAAGTTCTTAGTATAAGCCTTGAGATTAGAACTTTATAGACTGATGTTGTAAAGTTGGGAACTGATTACCATCGATCTTTTATGCAGACTTGTCTAATTCTAACTGCTTTGGGATGGAATTAAAATCCAATGTATTGATGTTTATAAACTACATGGATAGAAGGAACCTTAAGATTGGAGAAAAAAGTATAAAGTTGTGATCATACATAAGAGATGTGAGAAAAATAAAATGAAAATCATGGTTTGACTACATTGGATTCGAGTTTTTGATGCATTATAAGTCACAATATGTTGAGCATATATTTATATGAGTATGTGTTTGACTTTGCCTATTTACACGCATACATAAAAAGTCAAACATCATATAAGTAAAAACAATTTTTATTATGTTGTTCAGCTTCCTTTTCTAAAGTATAATTTTTTATTTGAACATGAGGCATATGGTAAGCAAATTGACAGTTGACTAAAATATTTGTTATTGAATTCAATTTGCAGTTTTACATTTTAGTTCTATTTTGTTCGAGGAACATCAATCGATTTCACTAAATGTTTTGAATTAATCAAAAACTACAAATCTCTCATTTACAAGATCATACAAATGATGTTATAGAGAGAAAGGAAGATAAATAACACTCGAGAACACGAAGAGGAAGAGAGAAAATTCTGGAGAGAGTAAGGCTGCGTGAGTTTAGTTCTCAACCCTAAAAGTGACCAAGTTGAAGTATTTATAGGTAGATCCAATGGCCAAGATGCTCCAATTAGTTAATCTAACAGCTAGGAGCCAAGTTGGTTATTTTTGAACTATCTCGATTCAAAGAGTTGCAAGCTATTACGATATGGTCAATTTAAATAGATATTAAGTTGCTCAAAATCCGACCTCTATCATTTGTTCTGGGCTCCAACATATGGTCCACTTTGTTTCATTTGGCTGCACATGTTGGTCAATTACTTCACATGGCAATACCCCAAACATGCTCTATATATATAATAACGACCAATAATTCTAAGGAGATATTTTTTGAAAACATTTTTAAGTGACTTTGTGATATGTCACATATTCATTGGATGGACATATCACAAAGTCACTTAAAAATGCCCCCAAAGAATATCTCCCTAGAATTATTGAACGATGAATGGTAGATAAATGAATTTCAGATGTGCACGAAATAAAATAAGAACTGCCCGATCAAGATTAGAAATACTGCTTGGATCTTTGCTTAAGGTTCATAGAAAACTCTTAGACCCATTTGATTGCGAGAGTGAATTTTAGGTAGAAATAAAATGAATTCTAGGGAATTGAATTCTTAGAAACTTATTTTCTTGGGAATTGAAAGTTTAATGTATTTGATTGGTTTAATTTTCTAGGTAAAAAAATGGAGAATTTTTCAAGATTTGTTGTTTAATTGACATTATTTTTCATGAAAAATAAAGCAAATTTTGCTATTTAATCAAAAAAAATTATTTTTTATTTTTCACACATTTGTACTTTATAATAATAATCAGTGTTCTAAAATGCGTTGCCTAGGCGCAATGCGTGGCCAAAACGCGTCGAATAAGTGGTATGCGCGTAAAAATGCGGTCAACACTTTTTTTGACCGCCTAGACGAGATTAAACGCGCCTAGGCGCGCCTAATCCCGCCTAAGCGCCGTCTAATCTGATTTTTTTTTTTTAAAAGGGTAAAAAATCTATTTTTTTTATAAAAATATATTTAATGTCTTTAAATAATTAAAATAATATTAAAAATATGAAACGCATTATGACACTTATTCTTCGCATTGACACGCCTAAACTTGTGATTCTGGATTCTCGAAGTCGACGCATCACAACGCATTACGCATTTTAGAACATTGATAATAATAATGTTAATTTTTAGAAAAAATAAGTCAATTAACAATAACAAAAATGAAAAAACGAGACAAAACTGGCCTGAGGACCGATGGAAAATCAATTTTCGCCAAAGTGGTAGGAAAATGAATTCAATAAAAACAAGGAAATGTGAAAAATCGAGAAAAGATGGAAAATCAATTCCATGAAAAGAAATGCAATCAAAAACCTAAAAAAGTGAAAAGTAGGAAAATGTGATGTATCAAACACACCCTAATTTTGATAAAATCTGACCGAATCAACAACATATAATGAGTAATCATCATGAAGTGCTTTCACCCTCCTTTCCCTCCAATAAATCCAAAAGCCCGCCTGAGAGAACTGAAATTCTAGCCATTTTGTTTTCCCTGGACGCTTATTAGATAAACACTCATGTACAAACAATTGAAATTCAACGAGATAATCTCTTTCATATGAATTACATGTGAAAGCAAATCGGGTCAATCAACAATTTTTAATAAAACCATTGATCGAGTTGATCAGGTTTCAAGATTCTGACCTTTATTTTTTTAAAAAAAAGGCTAAATTCCAATTTTAGGAGTCCCTACCCTGGAGATTTGTGTAGGTTGTAAATCGCGAAATGTGCTTTAATGAAATAGGGTTAAGGCTTAAGAGTTTGCTATTTAACTGTACTTGTAAAAAGTATCATCCATATCAATGATAGGATTCGAACTCTCACTCGTCGCTGTCAACTCAACTGAAATTTATCTCTCTTCTTTCAACCACTCAGCTATATCCGGTGACAAGATTTAACTTTAGAATTGTAGGGTCAAAGGAGTTAGAAATATTTATGACACCACACTACCAAAAATCTACCATACTTGTTTTTTTTTTTTTTATTTATATGTCGATCAAGGACATAATGTTGACACGTGACAACAACAGTCCTCGTTTGATATTAATTTTAAAGAGTTTATTTGAAGAAATAATTTTTTGATTAGTGATTTTTAGGATAACATAACATGAGATTAAAAGTAGATAATTTTTTATGAGTTTATGTGTAATATTATTTTATTAATAAATATATGATTTAGCGTGTGTTTGATAAAAAAAATTTTTGAAAAAAAAATTGGGAAATTGTGTGGTTTAAAAAGTAGTTTAAAAAATAAAAAATTGATTATTGTAGAAAAATTGACTTTGTTAGATGGTTGAGATTGATTATTGTAGAAAAAAATTGTATTTTTTTATGAGAAAGCTGGTTTATTAAGGGAAAACAATTTTCGTTTATCATGGATCAAACAGGCGCTTAATTTTACTTGACGAAACACTAGCCGATATCGTCAAAGCTCTGGGGTTTGTATTGTAAACTGAGAAGTGCGTTAGCAATGAGATTTGATTGCAACAGCGTTTTCCTTTTGCTCATATTCAACAATTATCTGTTTCTTCACATCTCCGGTGAGTTGTAATCTTCTTTATATTGTTCAATTACAGTTACATACCAATATCTCCTGCGCCGTTGTTCATTTTGTCTAGATAATCCCTAATTTATTTTACTGAATCGATCCTTAACGTAAACCCTATACGAATCTTACGCCTCTGTAAACGAAAGTAATTATTTGAAAGTATGTTTGCAATTTGTGATGGGTAGCATTGGTTTGTTAAGTGTAGGTTTGGTGTAGGTATGTTTTCTGGAATTTTGGAGAATTGGGAGAATGTGTGTTTGACAAATGGTTGAAAAGTGGTGGTTCCATATATAAATGTGTGGTTTGTAAATGAATTTGAGGGAAAAGTGAGAAAAAATGGTGGGAGTAAACAAGGCTAAATTTGGTAGTTGTCATGTTTGGCTAAGCTAAAAACGAAAGTTATAAAAACACTCCGGGATAAATTATATTTTATCCTTAAATTCAGCTCAAAGCAGCTGCGGGAGCAGACATTTTGATTTAGAAGACACAATCAAACTTGTAAAAAAATTGTGATAAACATAAAAGCATCTATTATATCTTTATATTAGAAATTTATAACTATCTAGATATTTTAATAGAAAAATTCCGAGAGCATATAAATCGATGAACTGTAATTAATTCCAAATATGCTAGCATGGAAAATTAGACTAAACTAATTCATTCCGAATTATTTTTGAAGTGTTCCAATTTTTTTGGCCACAAGACTGCTTTACAAATCATGCTAGTAAAACTCTTTCCAAATGTTCTTACATGTGAGACTCCATTTAGCAAAATAGAAAACTAGAAATTTGATGATTTCAAATAACAATAGATGAGTACCTCTCATCTAAATATATTTCATCTGTAGTAGATTAGAATCAAATTGCGCAATGGGGTGAAAAAATAAACCCAATCCAAATTTCATTTTAAATTATGCTCATAAATCTTTCTTCCACTAAAATATTGAACTAAAACAAACAAAATTTACGTATATTTTAAACTCCAAAAGAAAAACTTTAGGCCTTGTTCGGCAGCTGTGTGGAAAGAATTGAAATTATAATGTTGATTTATTTGTGTTTTCTAGGTAAGATGTGGGGTTAAAAATCGGGGAGAGAAAATGTGTGATTAAAAAGTGGTATGGGAAATTATGTAAATTAAATTTTATGTTATCTCCCATTTAATTCAAGCTACCAAACAAGGCTTTAAAATGCAGCATTTCATTCAATTTTCTCATGACAATAGTAAATTCTACGTATATATACAATAAACTATAGATATTTGTACTTCATGTAAGTTAAAACTTAAAAGAAAATCCAATAAATCAAGAATGAGAAGACCTAGTGCCAAAATCATAGTCGCAATAAGGGACGGACAGATGGTGGCGCTGGAATTGCAATGAGAGGCTGACGGGGAGACGAGACTGACAGTGATTTTAATGGTTTGTAGTTGATGTGGTGAGAGATAGTGAGACAGTTTGAAGAATATAGAGTTGTGCGTGGGGGTGGGGGTGGGGGGTGATGATATGTATGTTGGATTTTTATTTTATTTTTTTGGGGAAAAAAAAAAAAAAGGAATTTTAGGGTGTGTTTGATTGCATGAAATTCACTAGAAAAGAAATACTTTTGACTTAAATTTCAACTTTTAATGTTTGATTGACAAAGTTTTTCATGGAAAATGTTTTCTATCTAAGGTCAAAATATGCTTATTTTTCATGATTTCAAGGAAGTCAAATTCTTGACTTAGAGATGAGAAAACATTTTCCATGGAAAATGGAAAATATTTTCTTTTTCACCTTCCCAATCAAACACACCATTAATATTTAGTTTGGGGGTCAATTGATCCCCTATGACCCCCCTTGGGTCTACCATTGGCTCAAAGCGATCTTGTACATATCATTTAACGGAGCTAAGCTTGAGGTCAAACTCAATGCAAACAAAGATTTTTGGTCGATCTCAAGTTTAACAGGATTTGATTTTTTTCTTGGTTTTATTTTTATTTATTTTTATTCTTTTGGTTGTCTGAGTGGAGGTTGATTGGTGAAAGCTGCGTAATGGTTTTATTATTTGTGGCTTTTGAGCTGTTACAGAACATGTGGAACAAATATAGTGAATGATGATTTCGGTGGGGGCAGTAATGAGGGTTTATTCAACGGGTGGGTCATTGTTAAGTTGAAATTTTAAAAAAAAAATGAAAAAAGAAGAAGAAGCATTTGCATAAATATAATATTAGAAGTGAAAGTAGTTTCTAATAAAAAGTTCATTTAGTAATATGAATATTATAAATTTTGAAATTTTATCTCTTTTCTGAAAATTAATCTCAGATTTGTAGATTTTCATTATTTCTTTTATAAAATTGTATCTCTATTATGCATCAGTCTTTAATTCTTTTTCCATGAATTTTCCTTTATTATGTTTTAAATTTGACCATAAAAAATAAATTAGTTTTGAAAGCTATTATTTTTTGTTTAATTTTTTTACTAAGACAATAAATGGTTAAAATACTTCAAAATAATATAATCTCCATTAAGATATATACATATAATTTTAGACTTTTAGTGGGTCATGACTTGTGTACTGAAAATTTGAGGTAGCCTAGTGGTTACATGCTTGTTTAACAAAGTTGAGGTCTTGGTTTTGAGATTTGGTCTCTACAATTGGCATATTTTGCCAACAACCTCCCATTTCCCCTATACCACAGACACGCGTGTCCGTGTCCGTGTCCGATACGTGTCAGACTCGTGTAGGATACGACACTCTACTATACTATACTACTACTCATTTTTTTTTTTTTTTTTTAAAGAGAAATCATATATTTCTTTAACTCTAAATTATGATTGAATAACAAATGAGAACTTATCACGTTTAAAAAAATTCAACAAAAAAGTAAATAAATAAAAAATAACAACAGTTATAAAACTAAATTCATACTATATAAATGAAGAATTTTAAAGATTTTAATTATTGCGTCAACAACGTGTCGTGTCGATACTTTTTTAAAAAAATGCGTGTCGACGTGTCCGACATGTGTTGGATACACGTGTTTGTGTCAGTGCATCATAGCCCATTTCGCATGGAACTGCGGGGTTTTGTTAAACCAGTTTAAGGTGAAACCTGGTCAGATTGGACAGTTCATTTGCGAACTAGTCCAAATATGCTTACCGAACAAGGTTCTGATTCACTGGTTTTCCGGGTGGACCACTGGTTGTGTCCAGGTTTAATAACTATGATTTAAACTATCTTTTGTGTGCTATAGTGGTACAAATAAATCCTCCTCCAAGCCAAAGTGCCTACATATCTACCTTCAGCCTACCTTCGATAGCTATTCAAAGTTTTTTTTTTCTCTCTTTGTTTTTTTTCTTTTTCACTAAATGTTATTCTGTTAAGTATAATTGAAAGCGAAGCTTTGCAAACTGCAAAAATCTGAAGCAATGCAGTAATAAAATTAACATGTCTAGTATCAGATTGAGAACGCCCATTGAAATATTTCATAATTGTGATTATAAGCATCCTAAGGAGTCATAGCTACACAAGTACACTTCGCAGAAGGACTCAACTTTGCCATAGAATATCTAATGAGAATCATAGCGGGCTTGATCAGGTAAATTAATTATCAAAGCCAAACAAATTTTGAAGTGCATGTTCGAAGAGCTCCGGGTCAATTATGGGCTATTTTGGAAGAAGATTCAAGGTTAAACAAAGTGATTAAGCCAAAAGAGGAGCCAAGAATCAAGTTTTGGATTGAATCAAGTCTCTTGAGAGCATTGGAAGAGGTAAACAATTTTCTTAACTTGTAACAATTCTTGGAACTTATTCAACTTTATTAGGGAATATTATTCTTGTGTATTATTGTTGTATCCACAAATCTTGGAATTTGCTTTATTCTCTCAATTGAGTTGGGGCTTGTTTCCTTAGAATTTTGGTTAGGTTGAGTTTGGGTCAAGATTCATCACTTATTTTACCATTTTAGTTTTCTTGGGTTTGATTTCAAATTATTGTGGGAATTTTTGGTTCCAACACCAAAGGGGTTCGCATCCTTTAGAATTTTGGTTAGGTTGAGCTTGTGTCAAGATTCATCACTTATTTTACCATTTAACTTTCTTGGGTTCGATTTCAAATTGTTGTGGGAATTTTTGGTCCAAAAATTCGCACAACAATTTGAAATTGACCAAAAATTCCTACAACAATTTGAAATCAAACCCAAAAAAGCTAAAATGGTAAAATAAGTGATGAATCTTGACCCAAGCTCAACCTAACCAAAATTCTAAGGAAACAAGTCCTAGCCCAATGGAGATAATAAATCAAATTTCAAGATTTTGTGGAAGAAACAACAATAATACACAAGAATAATATTCCCAAATAAAGTTGAAGAAGTTCCAAGAATTGTTACAAGTTAAGAAAAGGGTTTACCTCTTCCAATGCTCTCAAGGGACTTCAAAATATCCAAAACTTGATTCAGTCCAAAACTTGAATCTTGGCTCCTCTTTTGGCTTAATCACTTTGTTTAACCTTGAATTTTCTTTCAAAATAGCCCATAATTGACCGGGAGCTCTTTGAACATGTACTTCAAAATTTGTTTGGCTTGGATAATTAATTTGCCTCGCCAAGCTCGCTATGATTCTCATCAGACCCTCCTTCAGGATGATTAGTCTCGAATCATATGTTTGTTCACGATATTTCATTGCGCCTCCTGGATCAAAAGGGAAATCCTTGCCTTACGTTCAACCAATAGTACTTTGCAACTTTGGATATGTGGAAGGATCGAATCATGAACTCCTTTGAATATATGTGGTGTGGTCCAAAGATCAAAATGCTACCTAGATTTAAGCAAAATGGGGTGGGAATCATTAGTTTCTCCAGATACAAGGTATGGATCCTGGTATGCGTGATGAATCTTTACCACTCCATCAGGCTCAACAACATGGCTCCTCTCTTCACCTCTTTCAATCACCACTCCTAAATTTTTATCTTCAACCACCTCCTCCACATTATCATTCTCAATCAACTCTTCCACATTTTTTACTCTCAACAACCTCTACGTTGGTAAGTTCATGCACCCCATCATCAATATTTTGATCTTCTACATCAAAATTCGGAGATTGATTAACTGCTTCAATTTTTAGCTCTTCCTAACCCCAAACGTCCCACCCCAACGCAATCAATAACACCACACCTACCCCTCCAACGCCCCAATTAATGGAACTGACCCATACGAATACTTTTTCATAATTCGACTCTTCAAAACACCAAAATTGTTCAATGTAAATATATTTTTTTTTTTTGACAGAAACTCAAATTGCTCTTTACACTGCTCTCTTTTCCTCTCCCTACTACATTATTCGACAGCCAATTTCTGTAAAAAGTATGTATGAATTTTAATTTTACAATAGTTGTAAAACTCTTTGGCTATTCTTCATTAACAAGCTATTTTTTTAATTGAGAATCAAATATAAAAATCAAAATCCTAGGAACCGTGTCCTTAATTGTTCTCGAGTTGCTTATGTGATTGTACTCAATTTATAATTATATATTTTTTTGAGTTGGACCTATGTAGAATCGAAAATCGTATTACTAATGTTTTTTTCCTTTAGTGAACGTTGAATTGTTTTTCCTATTTCCTGAATGGTTAACATAGTTGTCAAAATAACACCTCAAAACAACATATTAATTATTAATTACACTACAAATTAATTGAGTTATTTAATTAAGTTCACAATACAATTCGGAGTTAAAAAGATTAATCAATTTTTAGAAAGAATATGTAAGCTGCCTTAAAAATTAAATGTTAGAATTATTGATGGGGGTTGGGGGTTGCGTTGGGATGGGATGGGTAGGGTAGGGTAAAGGAATTTTTTAATTTTTTTTTAAAAAAGTTTTAAGGAGGGGGTGGGTGGGTGGGTGGGTGGGGTATAAAAAGTGTGAAAAAAAGTTTCAACGTTTTTCAAATTATTAAACCGAAAAAATGAATAAAATATTATTATTTGGTAACATATCTGGTACCTGTCAGGGTACCAGATCAAAATTGAGTGGTAAATACTTGATTTGTAGATCGTATGATCTCATTGGAATGAACTAGTGATTGTCTATTCAAGATTCTGTTACTTACTTATACTGGAATATATTTGAATTGGAGTTGGAAGATTTTTGTGAATCTCTTAAATGCGTTGATATTCTAATGCAGGTAAAACTAATGATGTTTGCATTTCTCCGGGTGGTCGATTCCCTCCGTTTTCAAATGAAGGGAAACCTCCAAGAAAAGCAAGCAAGGGGCCCAGAGATTTGACCCTTTGCAGGGTGTTCCGCAAAAATACATGCTGTGATGTCACTCAGACACATCCTGCTTTGCTATCCATTAGGAGGCTGGCTTCCACTGGGCAAGCAAGCCAAGAATGCTTGCAATTATGGGAACTCTTGGAATGTTCTATCTGTGATCCACGGGTAGGTGTACAACGTGGACCTCCAGTTGTATGTGTGTCCTTTTGTGATAGAGTGTACAAGGCATGCTCTACTGCATACTTCTCTATGGATACAAGAACACAGGTTTGTTCTACTTTTGATACTTTTATGTTTTAAGGACTTGCTCATTTTTTTATGTTTAATCAGAAAATTACATTTCAGGTTCTAGAACCATGTGGAGTGGGCGACCTTGTTTGTGGTAGAGCTTCTGAATGGATCTCAAATGGAACAGAGCTCTGCCGTGTGGCGGGTTTTTCTGTTGAGTCATCTTATGATCCTGAAGAAATATCATGCTATGGTGGGAAGGTCAGTCTTGATTATATTGCAGATTCTTGGAAAACTCCAGACTCTGGGGTTTCAGTTTCACACGGAGAAGAGGGCACAGGAGTTGTTGAAGATTTCAAGCAATGGATGACTGAGATACCATTTAACGAGAGAGTTTCTTGGGCAGTTGGAGGGATGGTTCTTACAGCAGGACTTCTATTTGCAAGGTCATCAATGCTTTTTCTAGGACGTGTGTGTGTGTGTGTGTGTGTTATGTGCCTTTGCCCATTCCCATACGTCTAACAATTTCTTTCAATCACTATGCATCATTTTTACTAAGTAGTCTTCCTTACATTACTTTGAATGGACACTACAACGCTAATCGTTTCATTTGCACCCAAAATTTGTCCCCCGGAGCATATTTTCTAACATAATTGGATTTAAATCATAATGCATTTTTCTCCTAAGCTCAATGCATTAGGTTGATTGCTAAGCTTTGCATACATGATTAATCCTCTCCAGTTATATTAGGAAGATTTCCGACTATATTGGAAGTTATATGTCCTTTTGCTGAATCTTTAATGGAAAAAAAAAAATGCAGTAGAAGGAAGAGCCACAACCAACGTCAAAAGCAAGCAGCTCTTGAATACGCTGCAAGGAAAATGAGAACAAAGATGAATTCTACTACTCGAAGATGAAGATGAAGATGAAGATGAAGATGAAGATGAAGATGAAGATGAAGATGAATACGCATGTGTAAATATTATCCATGGCTGCATTCTCAATGGTAGAGATTACTCTCTTGAGATTCACACTCGTTGTAGATTAATTTTAATTATAAAAACCTGATTTTCGTGAAAACAAAAACTTGCATGTTTTCTTTTCTCAGACTCTCATCTTTATAACGTGTGTAGTGAAAGCGGTTGCCATGCTTTCAGCTTCCATGAATTTATTTTGGTTTTCGTTACTTGGTTGAATTAAAAAAATGCATTTGTACCGTTTAATATAAATGTATTTTCGTAACATTGTTTTATCATTTTTGTTACAGGTCAATTTATGGTATGATTGCCAACTATTGTAAGTTTGGCGACAAAAGATTATAGGTGATGGAATGTAATACATAGATGAAATTACCCAATTAAGACAAATTAAAGTTTAGCTATCGAATTGATTTTTCTTCGACGATCAATGACCGCATATGAAATTTATTCACCGAAGTTGGATCCAGACGAGAACTAAAAAATTAAAATTTTTTGAAGGAATTTACCAGAGAGATGAATGAGATATTACAGACTGGCTACTGCAAGGAAAAATACTCAGGAAATTTAACAATTAAATTATTATAACGATTTCTTCTTTTTTTTTTAAAAAAGATTTTAGAGAAATGGAAAAATCTCAATTTCAGTTGGATCATTTATCGATTTCTATTTGACTATTTTGTTTGTAACAGTTATTAAATTGATACAATTAGCAATTTTTATTCGACTATTTTGTTTGTAACCACTGATGAAGGGACAACATGGCCAGTTGCGAGGAAAAATTATTGATCAATTTAATTGGGTCGCAACCCGATCCAAAAAGTAATTTTTTTTTTAATTTAAGATTAATTTCCATCCCTGACAGTCCAAATAAAGCCCAAATATAACTTGAAGTGTCCATTCTTGCGTTCTGAGTTCTAACTTAGTCTCGACCTAAATCCTAATCCATTGCGTTGCGCCACTACCCGTTCCCGTTGCACTGGCCACCGGTGGTCACCGACCAGTAATGTCGTCCACTATACAGCGTACACACCCTGTTGGACTGGTTGTTGCTGCTGCACCTGAGGCTGGAATGCACGCCCATCGCAAACATAGTCCGCAGAGCCAATTCAACGGCTCCCGGTCCAGCCCAAGCTTGAAGGTTAGTTTGCTTATTTATTTGGTTGCCTTGCCTATGGCTGTGAACGAGTGAAGCAGCCTGTGATTCTTCGAAAATTTTGAGAGTGATTTTTTGGTTGTTGATTCATGATTGGCTGATTGTTGAGTTATTGTTTGCTCTCTTGATGTCTAGTGTCTAATGTGTGACGTGTATGATTTTAATTTAACTGCTTTTGAACAATTACTTTATTACTTAACATTTAGCAACGTTGACTTGTTGAGACTTGATAGTCTAATAGATATTGTGTTAATTGTTAAATGATTTAGTTGGGAGTTGGAATTGATTAATTTGAGTTGGGGTTTTGTTAATTGTTATAAGATTAAATCGTTAATATGATGTAACTAAATTACAGACATGAAAATGTTTTTTCAACCAGAATTTCAACGGTCAATATTTCACAAGCAACGGCTGTTGACCGGTCAATGGTCCATATTTGACTGCTGACGAGTCAACGACCGTCCTAGCTGATTTCGATTTCTGGATTCATCACTGTTTGTAACCGTTATTAAATTGACACAATTAGCAACAAAGACAACCACATAGAGCCCGTTTAGTCCATGAATTTTTTTTTGATTTTTGTGGTTTTTTTGTGTTTGTTGAAGGATGTGTGGTTTAGATTGATTTAAAAAGTAAAAAATTGTAGGTTGACCAAAGATGGATGATTGAGATTGAATTTGAAAAGTTTTGATAAAAACTTTTGATGCACCAAACAAGCTCATGTTCTACCAATAATATAATTTTTTTCAAAAATCATTGTTACGAAATGCATTAATTTTTAAAAATGGAACTCAAACAAGGGCTTAGTGACTTGGCTCACGAAATTGGGTCTTGGTATGTAGGTCCCTAAAATAAAAACACAATTAATACCAAAAAGTGAACAGATAATTTCAACATTGCATAACATTGTGCGAAAAAGAAAAAAAGAAAGAAAGAAAAAAAAAAGGAACAAGCAACTCAACGAAATCAACACTTTTTATTTTAATTTATTAACTAATATTTCACTCGTGCAATGTACGGATTTTTATTTTTTGCAATAATAATGTTAATATTTTATAAGTAAGATTATATTTATGTTCATATTGATGAAAAATATAGATGCTTAAAAAGACTTCATGGAGAGAATGTTACTTTTTAAAAATTTTGAAAAAAATGGAATGAAAAACAAATTCACGATTACAAATTATGGAATACTTCTTTGAATACAACGTTTGTCGTTGAATTATTTTGATTGTCATCCTTGTCACGGATCAAAATTTTTAAACCCTTGCGATTTGTAACTTTTGAAACAGCAACGTATAGTTGATCGTGGCTGAAAACTGATTTATTAAAAAAAAAAATGAAGCCGAAATTAGAAAACGATTGATCTTGATTTTTATTGATTTTCATTGCATATGAGAAAATTAGAGAAAATTATCTTCGATTAAATTTGAAAGGCAATTTTGGATCAGACGAGGTTAGTGACATTTACTATCAAGGTATAAGTACGTAAAGATCAAATAGTCAAAATATTTAGTATTTTAATTTGTGAAATAGTTATAGATGATATCTGTCTTTAGTGGCTTTTTAAAGTCCCTAATACTTCTTTGAACTGTATTTAACAAAAGTAATTAACAATTAAATTAAATATAATCTCAATTCATTGAAATTTATAAAAAAGTATTCACAAAATTACAACAATATATAAAAAGTAATAAACATATCTCAAAAGCTTTTGGAAAGATAAGTGTATATATCTTTAAGTATAAATGTACCATATAATGGATTGAAGACTATAGATTCCAAATCACGATCCGCAAAAATATCGATTTCATTTTTTTTTATTTTATCACACATATCAATATAAAACTTTTAAATTGTATTTGATTTCTAAGGTGAAAAATGTTTTCTCACCAAATAAGTTAGAAAATATTTTCAAATCAAATGGCTAAAGTTTACTTCAATTGGTTGTACTATAGAAAATATTATCTAAGTCAAATTTTTCAATCAAACATCAAACAAACACAAAATCTGGAAAATATGTTTTATGATGTGACATTTTCTAGACAAAAGTAAGGCAATCAAATATATCCTTATATTTAATATTTGATGTGCTTTTAGAGGCAACGTGTTTACAGTTGGCTCACACTTGTGAGTTAATATAAAAGTTTTTGTTAAGATCTTTAATTAGACATCCATAATGCATATCTTTCAATTTTCAAAATAATAGTATAATTATCAAAAATATGAATGAAACTATAAGCATTAAAAAAAAAAAAAAAAACGTGTATTCACTATACTTTGCAATATTTATTTATTTAGTTCCAATATGATTTTAAATTTTTTATATTTTAATTTTATCAATATTTAAATTCTTATATAATTAGTTTATTAATTAGAATTTTATAATTATACATTTTAACCTTAAGGTAATAATTTAAAAATTGAAACAATTAGTTTGAACTATTTTTATTATTATTATTATTAACTAGTGTATCACCCGTGCGATGCACGGATATTGTATCGTACAAAATATATTGTAAAATTAGTGAATAATTTTGGTATATTGAAAAGAGTAATCCTACAGGTACAGGCTTTGTACGAATGCAATTTTCCAATTGAAAATACAAATTTGATTTGTAATAAAATATGTCAACACTTTTCTTTTAAGTTTAGTATAAGCATTATAAATTCAATACTACACCATTTTAATCCATAAATAAAAATAAGTGAGATATTGAGGATGCTATATTTGTCGGATACTTTAGTATTTTACTTAATACATTAGTAAATAATACTAAAGTATTCGTCAAATATAAATATATTGTGGAATATATCAATTATTTCTCATGATTTATGCATCTCGTATTTAAGTTTTTCCAATTTTGATTCAAAAATATAAATCACAATAATTATAAATGTGTGCTTAATCTTAAACCCACAAATATTTGTATTTAACCAATAAAACTATATTTTTAATTATAAAATCAAGTAGTTAAAATAATAATTACAAAAATTTAGCAATTATCATGATATGACAACATGCTATGTTGGTGACAAAAAAATTATAACGAAAATGGTATACCATATAATCTTCACACAACTATTAAAATTAAGAATGATTAAAAGAATATTATTCGCTTTTAACCACAATTTTTGCATTTTCCTCACGTATTTAACATTTTATCTAAATTTCTTTCAGAAACATCAATCACAATAATTATAAGCTTTTGTTTAATCTTAAGAGCAAATATTTGTATTTGACAAATAAAAATGATTGTTAATTTCAATAATTTTTATGAGTTATGGTCAACTTCAAAGAAAATCCAAATTTAGTAGTTTATTTAAGGTGTATCATGTTTTTTATTTAATATTATGGATACAATATTGATTATGTGGAATGTATCAATATATTTCTAATGGTTTATGCATTCTCCTCTCGTATTTAAGCTTTAAATTTTTCATTCAAAAATAAGAATCATAATAATTATAAAAGCGTGTTGAATCTTAACCCAAAAATATTTGCATTTGACCAATAAAATTATATTTTCACCTATAAAATCAAGTGGTCAAAATAACAATTTCATAAATCTAGCAATTATCATGATATAACAATCGACAATGTTGGAGTAAAAAAATTATAGCAAAAATTGTACCATATAACCTTTACAAAACTATTAAAATTAAGAATTATTAAAAAAATATTATTCATTCTTAACCAATAACATTATAGTTTTACATATAAAATCAAGTAGTTAAAATAATACTTACGCAAATCTTGCAATTATCATGACATGACAACTGGATAACATTGAAGGTCAAAAAATTATACCGAGAATTTTAGATCATATAATTTTTAGACAATTATTAAAATTAATCTTATATTTGTTTTATTCAAAAAAATGTATTAATACTAATTAATACTTAAGCCAACAAAAAATTGCATCGAGCATTTAATATGAAATGAAAAAATGAAAAGTAATTTCTCATCCACACCTCATTAATCAATTCAACATCAACAAATGAAAGGTCACTGGCATGACACGTCTTCCACCTATTCCAATACATATTCAAGTTACTAATTAATGTTAAACAATTGTATCGGAAATCAGGAAAAAAAAACACAAAAAAACATAAGGTTTCCAAAAAAATAAGTGACAGTGGGCGGGAAATTTTTTTTACGGCTTTTATGTTTTAATATATACTATAGATAATAAAATAATAATAATAATAATAATATATTATGATTAAGATAAGATTTCTCCCGTACACAAAATGCATAAAAAATAATATATTAAAATAATTAATAAAATTTTACAAACAATAAAACTATTTCAAATTATAATAGCTTCTTTGAGTAATAAAAATCAATTTATATTTTTAAGTAGTAAATGATTATTAAGTTTTCCACATTTTTTCACAAAAAAAAAAAAAAATGAAGTTGTTGTTCGATAAAAAATTGATATTATTTTTTATCGAAAATAACAGATATTTTTGCACATTGTTTGGAGTTACGTTTTTAAGTATTAAAATGAACATCCTTAATAATTTCAATTTCATTTCCCATTGCACTAAACGCATCATCAAGCCCCTGTTTGGTACCTATTATTTTTAAATCTCATTTTTTAAAAACTCATTTTCAACCACACATTATACCAATAAAATAATCTAACATAAGTCCAAAAATATTCTCCAATTTTTAACTACACATTCTCCAAAAAATTTACTATTCAAAATCACATTATTCCAAATAATGGGTCTCAAATAGGGACCAAATGCAGTCAACACGTCATGCATAACATAGTAATTAATTTCACTATGTAAAATGATTTCCATAATACCATTCAAATGTATATCAATGTGATGACATAATAATTAGTTTTAGTTTCAATAAATTATTAATTATCATGAGTACCTCTTACGTTGATGCAAGCAAGTTTAATTCAAATAATTAAAAAAAAAATGAATAGTAACCGTTTTCTAAAAAAAAAAATTACTGCTTTCTGGAAAAAAAAATCAATTAAGAAGTGTAAACAAACTTATTTGTCACTAATATTTTTAACTAAACAAAAAAGAACAAATATTAAAGTTTAATAAAATATTAATCTAATTAATGCACAAATAATGCACAAAAAAGTAAAGTTATTTTTGTTTTTCAAAGTTAATGTGTAGTTTTCCAAATGTATTAATTTCTTTATAAAATTTATTTTTTATAAAGCAATTAATGATGAATATTAATGCATTCCAATTTTTGGAAAGTATTTTAGACTGGAAAACAAAAATGATCTACGGAAGTTGCAATTTAACAATATGAATTTTGATAAGTGCTTCTTAATTTTTAATGCTTATACATAATTTCTCCCGTATACAAAATGCATAAAAAATAATATTATATTAAAATAATTATTAAAATTTTACAAACAATAAAATTACTTCAAATTATAATAGTTATATTAAAAAATTTTATAATTTTTTTATCATCAACTCTTTATTAATTTCCACATCTTGTCTTTTGAGACGATTTTTGTTCAATATATTTGTTTTGTTGGCGAAAAACACTTATTTATCTCTCATATTTTTAAATAATCAAAATAAATAATTAATACAAAAGTTTAAAAAAATATTTGCACATCCTTTCAATGCAAATTAACAGAATATTTGAATAGAAATTGCGATTAGAAATAAAATTTATTAATTAATTGAATGTTATAAATAAAAATGCGATTAAAAAAGTTAAGGATATAAAAGCAAAACTAAACAAATACCGAAGATCTATCTTGCAATTAAACTATGGTGTAAATTTAAAAAAATGTGTTGTATGAATATAGTTCCCTAAAATAATATATATATATAGACAAACTATTAGCATTCAATAAATGTAGTCAAATGCCTATTTACAATGCATTACACACTTTCCCACATTAAATGTCTCATTAATTGTCAACAACTCATTTCCCAATTCCGGAAATTCAATTGAAAAAAAAAAAATTCCAAAAATAGAAACTGAAAATGGGCGGGAAAATTTTTTTGACGGCACTTCTGTTTTTATATATATATATAGATATATAGATATAGATATAGATATAGATGACCCACATTTATTACACACTTTCATTTAATACAACCTTTTATTTAATAATTAAATTTAATACTTTTTTTTTCTTTTTTTGCAAAAGTTTCCTTATTTAAAAATAATTTTGGGCTAGGAAGTGTGTGCGTAAAATGGTGATGATTATTCTATTATTATATACTACATCTGTCTCATAAAGATAATCTCCTACACATCTTTACACGGATTAAGAAATGTCAATTAATGCTGTTGGAAAAATAATTTTTACAATCCCTTTTCATAATATACCTCTAATAAATTTTGTACTTTCCCACAAAATCAAAAGAGTATAAATTCATTTAAATTAATAAAAAACATTAAATAAGGGCAAAATAGGACATAAAAAATTAATTTCACTCTCAAAAAAGAAAGTCAATTATCTTTTTGAGACGGAAAGGAATAGTGGACTATCTTTATGGAACCGAGTGAGTATTATTATTATTATTATTATTATTATTACTAGTGAATCATCCCGTGCGATGCACGGGAAGAAACGTCTAAATAAAAATAATCTTATTCGAAATTAAATGAATCTTTAAACAAAATGAATAACATTCACAAATAAGAGATAAGCTCATCATTTATTAGTTTCATGTATAAACATCAACCTTTTAGGGAGAAGTCATATATATGAAAATGATTGTGCCTGACTCTTATTGATAGTCATAGCATATGACACCATCAATGAAATTTTTTTTTTTTTTTGAAATCTAATAAGTATCCTAAAATTCTAATGGCCCAACGATATCCTTGGAATAAAGAACTTGCATCATACATTACTGTCAAATAGAATTTGACCTTATAGAATATGATCGTCAAGTTTTGTAACGATTATTCACTATCTCCTCGAACCAAAAACTTGCCTTGCAAAATGAACAATTAAATGTAGGATTTCCAGTATTCATGTACTCTGAATATTCAAACATTAGATGAAAAAGTTGATAATAGAAACCTTGCATATAAAAGATAAAATTCAATATTTTGACCATTGACAATGAAAATCATGTATAATAATAATAATAATAATAATAATAATAATAATAATAATAATAATAATAATAATAATAATACTACTACTACTACTACTACTACTAATAATAATAATAATAATAATAATAATAATAATAATAATAAATTGCGAGGTTGACAAATATATTGCATCAAATTTATGATATTTTAGGTTTTCAATATTTATACAACGTAATTATTTTCTGATTGAAATTATGATTTAGTATTGATCATCTCAATTTTTAATTAAGTAAATTGGGAGACAAATTATATATTATTGTGAAAAAATATCATAAATTTTAAATTAAAATATAGCAAAGAATATCTTGGTATGGTTAATTACTTTTTGAAATTTTAAAATTAACAGTTAGGACAAAAACTATTAATAACTATATCATTTTAAACAATATAGATAAATTTTTTAACCGTTAATGTTAAAAATGTGATATGAGACTTTTTGGAATAAAAATTAATTAAGAATTAAATGTAGTTATCATTGAAATAATTTTGAAAAATAATGCAATATAGGAAAGAACTTTAATATGTATATGTAATAAATAACTTAAAAATAGGATTTAGTTATAAAAATTTCAATACATCGTGATTTATAAAAATATGAATGTATATAAATTTTAGATATAATTTTAATTGAGAATTTGACATTGGATTTGTATGACTTAACCAAATATTTATCCATAAAATTAAGACTAATAAAATATCACAATTATTATAAGAAATTAATTACGTATTAAATGTAATTATCTATAAAAATATTTAATAATACGATATAAAAAAGAGCTCCAATTTTTAGATGTACTAAATAACTAAAAATAAGATTATTTATATAAAAAAAAACTATATATATGATGTGATTTATAATTTAGTACTCCCTCCGTCCCAAAAAGATAACCCTCTACTCATTTTCACACAGATTAAGGACAAAATGGAATATAAAATATTAATTTCAGTCTTAAAAATAAAGTAAACTATCTTTTTGAGACGAACAAAAAAGAAATGGTGGATTATCTTTGTAGGACAGAGAGAGTATTATCTATTAATAAAATTTCGACATAATTTTTAATTGAAAATTTTACTTTGGATTTGTATAACTGAACACAAATATTTATTTGTAAGATTGAAAACGTTAGAACACTTTTTTTTATGAAAAGAAAGGTTTTGACACAAAAAGTCAAATATAAATAAGTAAAATCAAACAAATTATCGTTCTTATATCATAAAAAATAAAAAACAACTTCTTGGTAAAAGCAAATTTTTTTAAAAAAAAATCTAGTTTCTTGTTTTTATTATTTTTTATACAATGTGATATACAATTTCATCAAATATATATACTGACTCATGAATAATATGTTTTTTCTTCACTCAACGGCCGAAACCATTAAGATATCTATCCAACCCAAAACTATTCTAAATAGCTGTTAACACATTGCAACCCCAACAGAGAAATCTAGAATATAATATAAATAAACTATTCACAAATCCTCTTATTAGTCCAAAATAATTTTGCACTCTATATTGTTTTCGAAGCTTTCTCTACAATATTATTGTTTTAATATTTTTTTTCTTTTTTGTCAGAAATCCAAATCTACGTTCAATGACTCAAAATATCACAGGTCTTGAAAAAAAGAGCAGTGCCAATCCTTTTTACTTTTTCAAAAAATAATTTATGATTTTTTATTTTCAACTGGTTTGTAATATTAATAACTAATAAGCATTACCACCGCACCAGAAATTTTGAATCATAATAGAAGGTGGAGGGGAGCGGTCATGTTAAACAGTACACATTTTTTTCAAAGAAATAACCCTTTAATTGATTTTTTTATTATTGTGTATATCTTCATAATAATTATATATAATAGAAATGAAAGAGGTTGTATATAGGGAAATGGAAAAAAAAAAAAAAAAAAAGATATAGAAAACAAAAATGAATAAACAAATTTTGAAAAACGGGAAAAAAATGAAACAAATTCTGAAAAAGCGAAAAAAGAAAAAAAAATAATAATAACTAGCTTTCCAGTGTAATTAGGCGGCGGGAAATAGAAGCCATGTAAACACAATAAATATTGAAAACTGTAAGTAGACGTCAGCGATTTTGAAAATAATAAATAAATATTGAAGGCCCAACTATTTTTGAAGTGGGTTTTGAAGTTGATTATTGGAAGTGGGATATAAGTAGTGTGAACATGATAAATATTGAAGTCCCAAAAAGTTGGAAAATAAATAAATAAATAAATAAAATCTGCACATAGTACAAGAGTTTTGGAGGGAAACAGTGAAGTTGACTGGGGTTGACTCAGCTACTTTTATATATAACTAGTTTCACACCCGTGCGTTGCACGGAATCTTTGATAGTGATAATATTTTATTATAGGAAAACGTAGAATCACAATATATAATAAAAAATATTATGAACACAAGAACTTATAAAATTTTGTATTTCTAAATAGAAGTTAATACAAATTTTGAAACACTTATTTAAATACGACATTTGTAGCTAAATTGATTGATTTACCTTCCTCGTCACATATGTAATTCTAGATATTGTTACATATAGTTGACAATTACTAAATACTAATCTTCCCAAGAAAAGACCAACGTGGGATAGTTTTCATTGACTCTTATTGATCGTCATGGCGTAAGATACTATTAAAGGGAACTGTCTTCTTTGAAATTTTAAAAAGCAACCTTGAATCTAAAGGAGTTAACGACATTTTTGGAATAAAAACCTTTTGCCCTGCATTACTCCCTGATAGAATTAAGGCCTCCAAAACATGGTGTCCAAGCCTAGAAATAATTAACCTAGTTTTGTTGCACAATCTCGAAGCATGATCAATATTTCTCAACAAGATTATTGGAGCATTGACTCTCAGCTTCAACTCGTGGTTATACACACCAGAACATTTTATTCAATTTAAGAACTATGTGGAATGTACGTCTCCAAACAAACCTCTCATGTTGTCCATTTTACAAAATGTATTTGAACTAATATTTTATTCAGCATGATTTAGTAGAAATCGTATATCTATTTATGTTTTCAACATTGTTCAATATCGGAGCAAGAATGGCCCTTCCTTGAGAGGTATGTGCTTTCAACTATTGCTTTATATTACACGTTGAGTGTTCATTAGGATTCAAAGTTGCAAACCTGGTCCCGTTATTTCAACAAAAGACTTTAAATTGCAAATTGCTTTAGGGAAAAAACAGTCAGCTGTTTTCCAGACGTAAGTCTTGTAAAAAAATAAATAAAAATAGAGTCTGAATGTATTGCTTGTTATTGGGTAATTTCCTCGATTTTTAACAAATGTGACGCGCCGAATGCAGTAAATTTCATGTTCACTCAATAGATGGTTGTAAGTATTAATGAGGTGACCCTTTACTGTAGCTTAAAACATGTTACTTTGAATACAAATTATATTGGTAAATAATGCACGTAGATTATAGAATAATGTTGTCAACACAAACTGAAATACAATTAGAAATTTAAAAAATGTGGGTTAAATTTGGGACCATAACACATCTTTTTCTATGAAAATCATTTCCATGCATTTATTATTTTTTCCGTGCTTGGGTACAAACAATTTTCTAGCCCAATGGAGTTTTAACCTCAAGTCTGCACGATGTTTGTTAAGATCTTTCAAGAGTACAAACGTTGAATGTATAGAAGCAGAATATGAAGTGTTGCAGGTAAGATGACTTTCAATATTTGCGAATATTTAAAGAGAAAACGGAGTACTTTGACCATTACCATTCTCAATTATAGACTCTTAAACTTCTAATACCAGCAATTAAGAATCCAGGATAATCATGCAGTCTAATTAACAACTACTAATGTGGAATATGTTTTAAACAAAGAATAAGTATATATAAAAAACTAAATAATAACTATACGGTGTTAGTAACTATCGAAATTTGTAATAATTTCTAATTGTATTATAATAAAAAAAAAAAAGTTTTTTAGTTAGTAATTTTTCATAATATAAGACGTGCTTTCTTTATTAGAAATTATAAACATTTTTTTGTGTTAGTACTTTTTATAGTATAAGACATGTTGATGCTATTACTTATTATATCTAATAACAATATTATTTTCAATATATAAAACGTAAGTTGATAACAATTATTGAATACTGAGATATTTAAAACAATTATTAATCTTATAGGTAGTTATACAAACAAAATAATTACTTTAAGAAGCTATCTTTATACCATACTTAGGACAGTTCAAATTGATTTAAGACGTATCCTGTTCATCCTAATGCAATTAGTTATCATTAATAATGGTAACATTAAAGATGCTTTACTTGGACCTTATTTTGTGATTATAATAATATTATTATGAACAAAATGTTTGTCTTATTTCAATCTTCTTCACAATGACATGCTTTTTGTGAGATTTTTTTTTTAAAAAAAAAATAAGAAATTACAATTGATCAAATTATTATTATTAGAAACATTAGACATTTTATAGTGTGAATTTTATTATTAGTAGTAGTAATATCTGGCATACTTTAGTGAGAATTTTGTTATAAAATAAGAAATTATATGATTTATCAAATTATTATTATTAGTAACACCAGACATACTTTTGTGAGACTTTAATATATAAAATAAGAAATTATATTTGATCAAATAAAGCAATAATCATAATAAATAATGCAAAGTTTTCTAAAGAGCCAAAATTGAAAAGATGCAATAATAGGAATTAGAAACCATCAAAGTTTGAAAATTTAAAAGATCAATCTTTTTCAATACAATTGTCAATTTTTTAGTTGGCTTATTTAGCCATTATTACTCTCAAATAAAGTAATGAGAATTCCTAGAATTTAACGAATTTGTTATACAAATATAAAAATGAATTTTTATTTTGCAATGACCTAGATGTGTGTATAAAGATTTTAAAAAATAAATATTATAGATAAAATCGTTGAGTTTTTAATAGCTTATTTTTATTTGATATTTCTTTGATTAAATTTGCACGATTAAACATCTTTGTATAATTGATTAATTTTAATTTGTTTATATTATTATCATTCATTTAATATAGATTAAGAAAAAAATGTCATGCAAATTAATTGAAATAATTTTTTAACCTATTAATCACTATTTTCATGGGACACGAAGAGGCAAACAAAGAGTTAGGAAATCAATGTATAAACATTAATATGTTATTGTTATTGCATAATTATTATGAAATGAATTTAATAAATACACAAAAAAATCAATAATATAATATATATTAGTTGTAGAGTATGCACAATTAATTAGTGAGTTTGGACGGGAAAACCTGAATTGGGACCCGCTCCAACTCAAGAACTTTAATATATAAATATAGATATAGATTATTATTATTATTATTATTATTATTATTATTATTATTAATGACCCACATTTATTACTCACTTTCATTTAATACTAACATTTAATAATTAAATTTAATACTTATTTTATTTTCCTTTCTTTCTTTTGGGAAAACTTTCCTGATTTAAAAATAATTTTGGACGTGAAAGTGTGTGCTTAAAATGATGACGATTATCCTATATATAAAGATAGTCGTCGTTTGATATCATCTCTTAAATAATTTAATTGATTGCTTATACTAGAGAAATGATTATATGACATGAGAAGATCGTTTATGCATTGTTTGTTACCTACAATTTCTTGACCATTTTAGAAGATCATACTTTTTAGGGAAATACCTGAAAATAACCTTTGAAGCTATAATAGTTTGATAAATGGTAAATATATTAACACAATATTTTTTGTTAATCACACTACGTTTTAATTGCAATGAATATACCTAATTTTCCTTATTTTTACATTTACTTCGTCAAGTTTTTTTATAATTTTTTTTATCATTAACTTTTTATTAATTTTCACATCTTATCTTTAGAGACAATTTTCGTTTAAAATATTTGTTACAAGGTCGAAAAATATTTATTTATCTCTCATACTTTTAAATAATCAAGATAAATAACTAATACAAAAGTTAAACAAAATATTTGAACACCTTTTCAATGCAAATTAGCAGAATATTTGAAGGCAAAATATTGCTACCACATCTTTTTATGTGTACCACATTTTAATTGCAAGAAATGCTCATAACCTTTAATCAATATTACAATTATGTCCCGCAACTTTTTTTCATTGTATTCTTATTTTAATTCTTTCATTAATTAATATATCTCGTCTCTTCTATTGATTTATGTCAAAAAATTTATTAAGAGTGATTAAAAATATTTATTTACCGCTTGTACACTTAATAAGTAAAAAAATCAAAATTTTAATTGAATACTTGTTCATTATTTTAAAGCACGATAATAATAAAAAAGTTGGACGAAACTATCATGAAGGACAAAATTTGATAATTGTTGAAAATTTAATGATAAGAACTTGATAAAAAAAAGAATATAAATGCAATAATCTATAAAGATTAGAGACCAATAATACAATTTAAATGTGGTGTAGTTATAAGTTATTGTGGTGCAAATATAACTAACTACCCATATTTGAATAAAAATCTTGATTAGAAACAAAATATGTTAATTAATTGAATGTTATGAACAATAATGTGATTAAAAAAATTGAGGACATAAAACCAAAAGTAAACAAACACTGAAAATCTTTCTTACAATTAAACTGTGGTGTAGATATAAAAAGTCCCGTGTGAATATAATTACCCTTTGGGAAATAAACTCTGACTGTTCAAATATTGAAACTACCTAGAATACCCTTATATATAGAATTTACAATCAAAGCCATCAAAACATAGAAAAACTTCAATTAAGCCCCAAAATAATTTAACTTCTCAAATTTCGAAAAATTTCCCTGTGCACTCTGGGATAAAATGGTATCAGAGCCCTCTTACGAACCAAAATTCTTGATGAACTTATTAGAAGAAGAAAGTATAATTGAAGAATTTCTAAAAAATGTTGAAAAATATAAAAAAACAAGTTATCCTTTTTTACCAATATGTGTGTGTGTGTGTGTGTGTGAGAGAGAGAGAGAGAGAGAGAGAGAGAGAGAGAGAAGGTTTTGAAGAAATGAATAAGAAATTAGAAAATCTAAAATATAATTTGCAAGTAGGAAATGCTATTTTAAATAAGAATCTTAAAGGAAAGGATTCAACTATAATTAATCATTCTCAATATTACAGAAGAAAAACTAAAGACAAAAATAAAGGGAAAGAAAAAGCTCTTGAAATAAAATAATTCATGATAATAAAAGTAGAAGAATTAAAAAGAAAATTCTTAGAATTTACAGGAGAGGAATATGATGAATATAAAAATCAATTAGAAGAATTAACAAAACAAGTAGAATATACTAAAATGAATACAAACACAACCACAAGTTATATAAAAAGAAGAATTTAATAGTGATGAATAGGGGTGGCAAACGAGGTGGTAAACGTGCTGGACAGTTCGTGAGTTCGGCTCATTAAAATTTCGGCTCGGCTCGCGAAAAAGGGACTTGGAATTGGATCAGATAGAAAATTGAAGTGTTGGACAATTCAAGTTCGGCTCGTGAAGTTCATGGACCGACCCAACGGATCGAGCCGGCCCATTTCGGCTTATCTGATCCGTTTCACGAGCCGAAATGGAGCCGGCCCGTTTCGGCTCAAGAAAATGTGATCGTGTGGACATTTGGCTAATTTTTTTTTTAAAAAATTATATGACTGTTTGGCTAATATTTTATTTATTTTTTTTAAATTTCTTATTTTTTTATTTATAAATACAGCTATTTTCCCACAATTTTTTACACAACTGCATTTACAATAATTTAAATGTAGTTGGTTCCAAGCCCGGATTAAAGAAGAAGGGTTTAAGTTTTAATATTTTCAATTATTTTTGTATTAGTAGATATATACCATTTATTACAACAACAAAAAATGACGAGCCCAAGAGTTGGACTTGGGCCTGCTGTGTGGGAGACGAGCCAGCACACGAGCCTTGACCGGTCTGACTCATGAGCCGAACCAATCTCAACCTTCATGAGCCGAGCCCGCAGCCCGCCCGGCTCGTCCCGTTTGACATCCCTAGTGATGAAGATATTAGTAATTCATACGGAACTTATATATCTAGAAAAGAAGGATTTCAAAGATATAGGAAAACTCAAAATAGATATAGTGGAAATATTAGAAAACGATCTATAAAATAAATAAATCCAATTAAATCATATAATCAACCAATCCACACAATAGGAATATGGTTAGATTTAGACCGTGTAGATTCAAACAAAGCTATGGAAGTAATACAATTTAGTAAGTGGGACACATATACAACATTTGAATTTAAAGAACATACATTTAGAGGTATAGTTTCAGAATAGTGGAGAAAACTACCATTAAATATAAAAAGAATGTTGGGGAAAATTTGGAGAATCAAAGAAAATATTATCAAACCGAAGGCCCGTGTTTACACGGTTTCCTTAAATCGAATTCGCCGCCTCACCAGGGTGCACGAGGTTTTGATCGGTGTTCGATTCCCAGGATACAATCGGTTGTCGGTTAGCGTTGCACTACATTAACCACCTATCGAACTACTGTGTCTATCTCTCGAAGAACTTTGGCAAGGAACGAAGAAGGAAAAAAAAGATTTAGTGATAAAATCCGGACCAGGCATCGAAGGGCGAAGTAGAGACGTCGGCAGTATGACGGTGATCTACGTGGAAAACTGAGCAAGTTCCGTGTTGGGGGCGAGGTGGGAGGAAGAAAGGATCAAGCCGAGTTGAGTGATCTAAGTTATTTGTGCAGAAAAGTCATTACGGCCGTAATGAAGAACCTTCACGGACGTTACTCTTATAATCACGACCGTAAAATCTACTATCACGGCCGTAACCAAGTCTTGGGAAAAAAGGAAGAATTTCGGCAGAACAAGGCTTACGACCATAAGTCTGGAAGTTACGGCCGTAACATCCAAGCCGTGGGCATTTCACGGTCGTAATCAAATTCGTCTCGACCTTAACTAGTGAAGCAGTTTTGTACCTGAGAGGGGCTTACGGTCCTAAGCCCGATATTTACGGCCGTAACTGAGGAGCGGATCAGATTTTCGGGATTTTCCATATTTTGCAGATTTTTAATTCCTTTTCTTTTATTTAGTTATTTTAGTATTTTACTTTAATTAGAATTCTATTTTGAGTCAATTAGCGGTTAGGTTATTTTTCTTATTTATATTCTTTTTCATGATTGTAAAGAACAATTTGAGTTATTGATTAATTGAGAGAGGATTCTCCAAATTGAAAGGTTGAGTTATTCCCTTTTTCTTCAACTTATCAAAGATTCGATCTTTGTGGCGTTCACCCAACGAACTTATCAAGGAATTGAAAACCCTTGTGGCGTTTATCAATCTTGGTTCTTCAATCCGCATCGTCATTAATTGCGTCGTGATTATCGGGTCAAGGTTTTATCGTCGATCTATCTTTAATTTCGTTGTTTATTTTCTCGTGTTCTTGTTTATTTTCGTGTTTAATCTGTCTTAGATCTTTCCTAGGTTTTAATTGTGTTATTTCCGCGTGTTTGTCGAGATTCCCCAATTGGGATCGCATCATTTAGGCTGCTGAAAAATGGAAGAGGAAGCTGAAAAAATTTCTTTGAATTTGCTATGTTGTCTGTTGTATTCAATCGAGAAGAGATTTGGGTATATATATAGGCCACTAGCATTTACAGTATTAATGTCCATTTAAACACCCATTTAACAACATTTTGAAAATTATTTTCTCCATGCCAAAACTGATTTTCATTATCTCAAACGGATGAAATTTGAAGGCACTCAAAACTGAAATTTGAGAATGAAACTGATGGAGTAGATTTCCATTCAACACAAAATTTGTAACTTCTGAAAATGAAACTGAAGAAGTAAATTTTCCAACAATCCCCCACATTAATGAAAATTTGCAAAAACCAGAGACTCAAGAGAGAAGGAGGGGGAGAGAGTAAATTGAATCAATTCTGCATAGGATAGGTAGCATTTAGCTGTGAACCTTCCCTTGTGAAACCTTTCGGGTATTACTAGAAAACCAGTTGATATGATGCCTTGAACTGTTTTGCCTTTTGTGTAAACTAAGACAATAGACCTAACACAGGACCATTTTAGACACAGCATAGTTCTCAAAGTTGTGTTCGTTTTGGCCATGAACACGTCGCCTGGTTCTGCAAGTGTTTGTTAAAGGATGTAACCTTCCCAATCATTATAGAAGCGGCCCCACTTCACACTCACATAGGTGACCTATTAATTCAGCGTTTCACCACCGCGCTTAAGAGTCATTAAAAGCATAGCTTAACCTGCATCTTTCAATCACTGTGAGCACCATCGGAATGAGCAGAAGGAGAACCTTCTCAGTGATTTACACAGATATACATGGTGTAGTTGTCCCTTTGAACCTAGATCCTGGGGTCTCCATTCAGCTAGGTTGGGTTTCCACCATGACACCTTTCAATGTCATAGGCTGCAAGCTCATTCCCCTCGATGCTTTGACAACTAGCTCTCGAGTTAACCCTTTGGTTAGCAGATCAGCAATATTATCCTTTGACTTCACATAGTCCAGAGTGTTAATACCTTGTGAGAGTAGTTGTCGAATGGAATTGTGTTGTCTTCGAATGTGTCGAGACTTACCATTATACATATTGCTCTGTGCCCTACCAATTGCTTATTGATTATCGCAATAAACGCAAATTGCAGGCATAGGCTTTGACCATCTTGGAATATCCTCAATAAATTGCTGAAGCCACTCTGCTTCCTCAGCTGCCTTATCCAACGCGATAAATTCTGATTCCATTATAGATCTTGCGATGCAAGTTTGCTTAGATAATTTTCAAGAGACAGCTGCACCGCCAAGAGTGAAGACATATCCACTAGTAGACTTTAAGTCTGACATATCTGATATCCAATTTGCATCAAGATACCCTTCGATTACAGCTGGGTACCTAGAATAATGCAGTCCAAAATCACGTGTGTACCTCAAATAATGTAACACTCTGAAAATGGATTTCTAGTGGATAGCACCTGGGTTACTCGTGTAGAGACTCAATCTGCTAATTGAGTATGCTATGTCTGGTCTTGTACAAGTCATTAAATACATTAAACTCCCCATTATCCGAG